>JAVJIF010006932.1:0-204619 GCA_038442645.1 Agave tequilana | reverse complement strand
TCCTCAAATACAAGATGAACACTTTGTGATCTCAACACTTTGATCATCACAAACCTCTCACAACAAAGATTCCTAGAGGATTGATATAGCAATGAATAGCTCAAGTGAGTGTGAGAAAAACTAGGATAAGATGTTGTGAAAAACTCAAGAAATCACTTTTGAAAACACTCTTGAAAACTCTCCTTTTGATATGGAAGTATTTGCCCTAAAAGAAGTGGAGAAAACCTCTTAAAGAGATGGGAAAAACTAGCTTGAAACTCACTCAAAATCTTGATGAAAACGGGCCAAGGAACTTCATTTTATAGGCTCCCAAAAACTGGCCGTTGCAAGCCAGCTCAACAGCTGATGCTGTTGTCGGTCGACCGCCAACGGTTAAATTTTTGACCGTTGCAACCTGCCGGTCGACTGCCCGGTCGACCGAGCCTGGGCTTTGACCTACCGGTCGACCGCCTGATCGACCGGGGCCAGATCCAGAGAGTAGAGTTCTCTGGCGGTCGACCGGGTCGGTCGACCGGCCCTCAAGCCAACTGGCTGTGCACGTCTGTGCACATCGATCGCCCCCGGTCGACCGACTTCTGTCTCGATCGACCAGCCGGTCGACTGTCAGAAGGCCTGGACTGGAAATTTTGGGGATTAAAAACTTGGCTTATAAATTCTAATAAAATCCCATAAAATCACTAAAAATATACAAAAATATTCTTTGAAATAATTTGATGTACAAACATGTGTGATTAAAATCAACATATATTACAAATATTTTGAACCATTTTGTGATATAGAAATTTTGTCTTAAACAAAAATTCGTATTTTTCATAAACGATTTCCAAATTGAAAAATGATTTTTCTGAAACTTCTTCAAATAAAAAAACAAAATATCTTAAACACTTTTGAAGTTTAGTGTTTTTGACATAAGCTCTAAAATGGTTTTGATAAATTCAAAACTCAAACATATGATATAGAATCACCAAATAAGTTTTTCTAAACTTTTGAACCAATAATGTGCATGGATGAAATCTAAAACACATATAAACCATATAAACTTGTTTTGATGAACTCTAATCATGAAACATAAAGATATATATTTCGAAGCTTAAAAATAAAAATGATATTTTCCAAAATTAAAACTATTTTTTGAAACAGATATAAAGTTTGTGTGTGTGTATGAGCTTGAGCAATCCACAACTAATCTATCTTTAATTTTATCTAAAAATAATCTTAACACTTGCAAACGTGACACAAGTCTTCATGAAAATCTTCTCTTGAAAATCTTCTTCTCCTTCTTGACTTGGTCCAAACCATGATCCAATGAGCTAGACTACTCTTGAGTACTTGATGCAATCTTGATGCACGAGCTCTTGAATTAACACGTGTTAGATCCCAAAACTCCTTTGTTGAAGCTAACCACCCACTAAGATCTTGATCAAATATATGAGAATAATTAAACACAAGATCATTACTACTATAATTACTTGAGTTAATTATCAAGAAAATTAGAGCGATGAGCCTTTGGGCCAACACTTATATGCTTTTATCTTCAACAGTTTTTTATAGCTCTGGATTTGGCGATATCTCCGTTAATCTTCAGTTAACCAAACAGATCCGTATAAATCTGATTTTAACTGGTATTTATTTGGTATTATCTTCTCTCCCTCAATTAATAATCATCTGCACAAATTAGACATTAAAACAAGGTGATTAGCAGAGTTATTACAAGATAAGTGTAGAAATGTACTAATAAATAATGTAATATACGTGTACGGTCACACCCCCACACCTATCTTTTACTCGTCCTCGAGCAAAACAAATAAAAAGTAAAATAGAGCTAATCTAATCTAACTCACTTTCATAGGAATCACGGCTGCACTTAGCACGTGCAGCAAGCCGTTAAACCTCTGGTTACCCATAGAGTATGAGTTTTGTCTCGTGAGAATTTTCAGTAAATTACACCCACAAAATCTATAAAAGAAAGAAAAACAAAGTGTGAGCATTTTTGAAAACATATTTTGATAAAGGGAAAACATATTTGAAGTACTATTGCAAAAATCAAGTAATTTATAAGTCTTGTGATCACCAAACTATTCATTCTTAAACTTAGTCTCTATTCAAAAACTTGTTATCAATCAAGGTAAGGATAAACACCTAGTCTATTATTTTACCCTAAGTCATATGCACCTTCATTACCTTGAATATTTGACTTGGAATTCTTTAACTCCAACTCTTATGACTTATTTTACATTTCATGGCGCTAATATCCCTTTAATTTTATTAGGCTTTTTAATTCGCCCATATAATGAGCCTTTAGTCGTGACTCCCAAATCGGACTGTCTTAGGGCACCGGCTAAGAAAACACCTGAGGATTTAAGGACTCGAGCAAACAAGACTACAAAATAAAATATTTTTATTTATTATATGAACCACTTTTAGGCGTGAATACTTATGCTTTATGAGGCACAAATACTCATCTTAATCAGAGGATGTTTAATATACATATATAAATTTCTTTTTTATTCTTATTTTTATAGGTCATAAGAATCTTTGTTTTGAACCCTAAGTGTATAAGTGTATAAAGTATGCATATTTCATCAAGGTAAAAATCAAAACTAAATTACTTTTTCAATTTTTTCCTTCCTAATCCTTGAAATCAAACAAATAATCTTATTTTGACCAAGTATAAAAAATTATAATTATGATTCTCCTATTTCTTAAAATTAACTTAATTTTTTACAAAAAATAGGTCAAAATATTGTTTCTCTTTTCAAAAAAATTTAAAAGAAAAGAATTTTATTTTGTAAACAAAATAGAAAACCTATACTAGAACTCTCCCCCATACCTATCTCATGCATTGTCCTCAATGTATGAATGAATGCATATATGCATTAAAAAGATGAAAGAAAAGGAAAAATATTACCTCAAGGTGGTGGTTCCGGTGGTGATCGGATTAGGGCAAGCGTTGGTGCCAATCTAAATAATATGATGGTTAGTGAAGCCCACCTTTGATTACCTCTTTCTTATTTATATTGTTACTATCCCTTATTTGATTTGGATCATGTAAGATCCTAACATGAAAATTATCCCGGTTATATGACCAATCTTGAAAAATCATCTCAGAGTCATAATGGTCTATATCTAGATCCAACAAAGAAATGTGATTCGATGAAATAGATGATTTGGGCTCCAGAATGAAAGGAACGGGAACCAATACTGACTCGGGAATATGACTCACATTAAGTTATTCGAGAGTCGGATTTAGTTCAAAAGTTGGGTCCAAATCAAGGAACTGAAATTCATATTCTTTTTTCATCAATGGAATGTGACTATCAAAAATTGGTGGTTCATATTCTAAATTTATTGGTACGAGAATCAGTGTTGGCTCAGGAATTAGGTCTAAATTGGATAAGGATACTAGAGTTAACATAGATTCAAAATTGGAACTGAATCACAAAGTTGAAAATCTGGGTCACATTCACAATCAAGTTCAATTTTCTTGAAGTGAAACTTGCCAATTTGTCCAAGGTTTGCGATTGGTCAAGTTCAAGTTGTGGTGTAATTGAATCTTGATTAAAGTTGTTTTCAAAACAACATGATTCATGGTTTCTATCAATATGGCTAGGGATATTAGAATTGGTCAACGATTGGTAAGTGAGAGTTTTCTCATTCCTATAAGTATTGGCCACTTGACTATTTGTTTTTCTAACCTATTGATGTCCTGATTGAAAGTATTTTTGATTTAAATCAAGACTTTCGTACTCTTTCCAAGTCAATCATTTCTTCTTCTTGTTGTAGTGGGACTTGAAAAAGGGAGTATGTGGTTTTGAAAATTTCGAGGGGATTGTAAGTCTCTCATATTTTGAACTTATCCCTCGGACTCATGCAAGGCTTCTAGATTTTTTTCAAAATCAGATTTTTCCCCTATAGGTTGTTCTAGAAAATAAGTATATGAAGCTGAATGTTGGTAGGGTGGTTGATCATATGACTCGAGGGTTGTATCTCCACTGACTCAGTGAAGAGTGGAGATGATAATTCCAATTTTTTTTATTATACTAAGACCGGGGCATTTGTTGATTTGGATAAAACCAATCCGGCATATTTGGTTGGTTAAAGTTACCCAATACCAGGTTGATGATATCCGAGTCAAAAAAGGTGTGAAATATCGATTACTATTAAAGTTTGAAAAATTATGATTATAATCCATTTCACTCAAACAATGACAAAAACAAAAAAAACAAACAGACAAATAAACAAATAAGAGAAAGAAAAATCTAGTCTAAGTTAGGGTAGACTTTAGTGACGACTCCTAATTGATTGACTGTTCAAGGGAGGTATATTGCAATAGCCTGACCACAGGTTAATCAGCCAGATAGGAGCAAAATACAGTGGGAGGTATCCGTGCAGAGCAATGGCCTTAGTTACGTCAAACAACTGGTTTCGAGGATCTCTCCTCTTACTCCAACCTTAGACACCGATTTGACCAGAATCAAACTCTAACAACTTTCTCCTGAGGTTAATCTTTTATTGAGCTCGAGATGTCTCTAGGGACAATGTCTACTCAGTTTTAGTTAGGATAGCTAGTAAGTGCAATGGAGATGATTTTTGGGTTAAGGAAGGGTAATGATCTCTCACCTTATCTTGTTTATCGGTTATGCCCTTAATTTGTTTTAGTGTACGTAACGTAAATAACTAAAAATAACACTCAAGTAATA
The DNA here is from genome assembly GCA_038442645.1 of Agave tequilana. Taxonomy (NCBI): domain Eukaryota; kingdom Viridiplantae; phylum Streptophyta; class Magnoliopsida; order Asparagales; family Asparagaceae; genus Agave; species Agave tequilana. The sequence goes on along the minus strand of JAVJIF010006932.1, from coordinate 199,919 downwards.
TATCATACAAGTGTGTTTCCTAAGTTACATGCAATGCAGATATACCTTTACTCTAACACTCTTCAACAGTAATGTAAAGGTAAATGAAATTAAACCAATGCCTCTAGCAGAGTCTAAACTGTTTTTCACATTTATCAATAAATATATTACTGTTGAGTTAGAAAAAATGTGCACACTAAGTTAAATAGGAAAACAATAGCAGCAGAATCTTCTACTTTGCAATTCAACCACCCTGCAAGAAAGAAGGGTGAGTATTCCACTCAAACTGTCTCGGAAACGCATCTTTTGCTGCATTTGCGTGGCAGTATTGAGAGCTTCTGGGCTCTACTTTTTAGACCAGAGGCCCGAGCTACTTATATGTATCACAGCTCTTGTTTTCTTGAAATTAGCTCCTGCACAAAAAAAAACAGAGAAGAAAAAAATTAACCGTTAGTAAACTAAAAGAATTACCATCCCTTCCCGGCAACTGCGCCAAAATTTGATCGAGCTGTAACCTGCACAAAAAAATAAAGTTTAGAGTTAATAGATAGATAGTGTTAGGGTTCATCAATACTACCGCTATAGCAAGTGGTTATGTGGGTCGTGATCCACAAGGAGGGACTGCGATGAAGGCGTTTCAGTAATCTTTCTAAGTTTAGTAAAAGTCAGTTAAAGATTTCTTCTAGTTTTTGAAAAGAAAAGAAAAATGAAAGAATGTTCAGTTAGAAGAGGAAAAGAGTTAGAAGTAAAGATAAAAAAAGAATGAAAATAAGAAGTGTTGGTGTTTAGTTGTCAGAAGAATTATGTTAAAAAAATAAAAAAAGTAAGGAAAGTGTCGGTTTAAAATATTTCTAAACTAAGAAATTAGAAAAATAAAGAAAGAAAAGTTATTTATGGATCATTGGCGACGGTCTTACCTTGATTCAGAGGCGAGAAGCGCATAACCCAAAAGATCAGATCATGTTCTCGTCCACATTACATCATCAAGAACTTTGAGGAGCACGCATGAAACGATACAGATAATAAGGAGGAATCCATCAACATGAGTTATCGGTGGCACTCGCAATGGTAAGGCTCTTTCGATGCTATAGATTCGTACGAATAATACTCAAGCAAAAGAAAGTAAATACAAGAGGAAAAAGAATAAAAAATGCAACCTTCGATTAAATTAAAAAACTATGAAAGAAAGGAGAGAAATTTACAATGGAGGGACTGCGATGGAAGCAATTAAGTAAGTATCTTCTTTTAATTCATTAAAACAAATTAAGAGTTCTCTTCTCAATTTTAAAAGAAAATAAAAATAAATAAGACTAATCTAAGTAAAAAGAATTTTAAAGAAGAAGATGGGTTTGTTGTTAAAGAAAAACAAGTTTAGAGGGGAAAATAAGAGAAGTGTTGGTTTTGGGAATTGTTAGATTAATCTAAGAAAAAAATAGAAAAGAGAGAAAGGAAGAAAACTTAACTCTGTTGTAGATTATATGTACCATGATTTAATGCGAAGTAATGTAAAGCAAAATAGTAGAAAAAAATAAATTGAACGCGGTGCTTAGCTAGATCAAGTATGATGAAGAAAAAGTGAAAAACTTTCATTGATTGTCACCTTCAATATAATTCTCTTGGGAAAGGATTATAATAGTGTCACTCTACAATAATTCTTCCTCTCTTTTAGTCATGTAACTCTTTCTAACCTAAGCTATAAGGAAAATAAAATTACATTAAAAAGAAAAAAAAACCTAAACTAAAGCTCTCTCTGCAATAGTGCCTCTCTACCTTCGAGATGTGAGGAATTTATAGGGAAGAAACAGAAGGATAAGGAGTGTACAGAGATAGGGGGAGCTAGCGCTCCCCCTGATTCAACAACCAGGCTGTGGCTTTTGTCGCATTTCTGCTGCAGGATCCTGGCCATTGGGCCAGGTCTGGGAGCTTTTATCCATCCATTTGTCACTATCCTTTTATCCTCTTGGATTTTAAATTTTCGCTTTAGATTTGACGATCTATCTCTTTATCCTCAGCGAAACGATAGGGTCTTCTTCTAATTCATTTTTCCTTTAAATTTTGATGATACTATCTCATCTGATATACCCGGTCTTCAGATAAGATTACTTTTAGAACTTCTAGATTTGAATCGATCCCCGTTGATCTAAACTTTTAGATTTAATTGGATAGGATTTGTGCTTATCTTCTCTCTATAAATCCTGCATAAATTTAGATATTAAGACAAGTGAGTTGTAGGAATTATTACAGAATAAATATAGGAATGCAGTAACAATTATGCAATATATGTGTCCAAGTACACCCCTACACCTATCTTTTGATCATCCTCGAGAAAAACAAAGAGGAAAGAAAAACTAAACTGACCAAACTTAACCCACTTTCGTAAGAATCACGGTTGCACTTAGCACATGTAACAAGCCATTAAAACTCTAGGTTACCTCCGAGAGGACGAGTTTTGTCTTGTGAGGGTTTTCAGTGGATTACACCCACAAAATCCATAAATAAAGAAAAATAAATATTAGTATTTTTGAAAACGCATTTTGAAGGTAAAAAATTATTTGAAGTGTTAATATAAAATTCAAGTAATCTATAAGTTATAAGATTATCAAAACTTAGTCATTCTTAAACTTAGTCTCTATTCAAAAATGTGTTTTTAATCAAGGAAAAGATTAAAATTGTATTTCTCATCTAATCTATTATTTTACCCTAAGTCATATGCACCTTATGACCGTGAAAATTTGACTCGGGATTCTTTAACTCTAACTTTTATGCCTTATTTTTTTTTTATTTTTTTTACATTTATGGCGATAATCTCCCTTACCTTATTAGGCTTTTTAATTCACCCATGTAGCCAGCCTTAGTCGGTGACACCTAAATCGGACGGTTTCAGGGCACTGGGTGAGAAAACACCCCAAGATCTTAGGACTCGAGCAAATAAGGCCACAAAACTAAAAAATTTTATTTATATGAACTACTTTTAGACATGAAGAATTATGCTTCATGAGGCACAAACACCCAGCCTAATTAGAGGATTTTTTTATATAGTAAATATTTTTATATATTTAAGGAATAAGAATCTTTGTTTTAGAACCCTAAGTGTGTAAGTGTATAAAGTATGCATACTTCATCAAGGTAAAAATCAAGACTAAATTATTTTTTCACTCTTTCTTCCTAACTTCAAAATCAAACAAATAATTTTATTTGACCAAGTATAAGAAATCCTAATTATGATCTCCTTATTCCTTAAAATTAACTTAATTTCTTACAAAAATAAGTCAAAGTGTTATTTTTCTTATCAAAAAGTTTTAAAGAGAGAATTATATATATATATATATATATATATATATATATATATATATATATATATATATATATATATATATATATATATATATATAAAACCTAAGTTAGTATGTTAGTAAACCCTCCCCACGCCTAACTCATGCATTGTCCTCAATGTATGAATGAAATGCAATAATACATGAAAAATATGAGAGAGAAGGAAAATTGTCACTTCAAGGTGGTGGTTCCGGTGGTTGTCTTATTGGACCAAGCGTTTCTACCCAATCTAGATATTGTGAATTTTCATGAAACCTATCTGTCATGACCTCTTTCCTAGTAACATTTTTATACTCCTCAATATGAATAGGATCATGCAAGATCCTAGCATAAAATTTTTTCTGGTTATATGACCAATCTTGGGATATCATCACGGAATCATATTGATCTAAACCTTGGTCCAACAATGGAATATGGTTTTGTGAAATAGATGATTTGGGCTCAATAATGAAAGGAATAGGAACTGATACTGACTCGGGAATGAAACTTAAATTAAGTTTAGGTTTGAGAGTCGGAGTTGGTTCATGAGTTTGGTCCAAATCATAGAATTGAGGTTCACATTCATTTTTTAACAATGGAATGTGACTATTCAAAATAGGTGATTCATGTTCAAGCTCTATAGGGATAGGAATCAGTGTTGGCTTTGGAATTGTGTCCAAATTGGGTAAGGATACCGGAGTCATCATAAATTCAAAAAGTGAAACTGAATCACAACATTGGGAATTGGTGTCACATTCATCTTCAAGTTCAATCTCATTGAAATGACAACTTACCAATTCGTCAATGGGTTGGTATTGGTCAAGTTCAAAGTTTTGTGGTGAAAGTGAATCTTGGTCATAGTTTTCAAGATACTATGATTCTTAATTTCCATCAATATGGCTACGGGAATCAGGAATGATTAATAATGTGTTAGGTAGAGTTTCTCATTCCTATTATTAATTATTTTGACCAAATGACTCATTTGTGCTTCAAAACTATCAATAGATTGGAGAGAATCCGTTTGAGATTGAATATAATCTTTTTGGGACTGAATCAAGAATTTCATACTTTTTTCTAAGTCAACATGTTCTTGTTGTCGTTGGACTTGAAAATTGGAGTAGGGATCTTGAATTGGGAATTGTTTAAGAGAATTGAGTCGAATTGAACTTGCACTTGTCGTGTGGACTCAAGGAAGGCTTCAAAACTCTTCTCTAAAGAAGATTTTTCTTGTATAAGTTGGTCTTGGTATGGAGCATATGAAATTGTTCGTTGGTTAGGTTGTTGATGGTAAGACTCAGAGGAGTTGTATCCCCACTGACTCAGTGAAGAGTGATGATGATTATCTCAATCTTGTTCATAATACTGGGATTGGGGCATATATTGATTCAGATAAGACCAATCTAGCATACTTGGTTGGTTAAAGTTATGTAATGCCGGGTTGGTAATATCTGAATTGAAAGAGGTTGGGGTGAAGTATGGATCACTATATGCATTGGAAAAATTATAATTGTAATCCATATCACAAAGATATTAGAAACAAAAACAAACAAATAAACAAACAAAAAAAAGAAAAATCTAGGCTAAGTTAGGGTAAATCTTTAGACCTAGATGACTCCTAACTATTGATTATCCACAGGAGGTATATTGCATAATCTGACCACAAGTTAATCGGCCAGGTAGGAGTAAGACCAGTGGGAGGTATCCGTGCCTAAGCAACGGGCCTAATTATGCCAAATCTCCAGCCTTCGGGGTTTAGCCCCTCAATCTCCAACTTTTGACACTAATTTGGCAAGAGTCAACTTCTAACAACTTTCCCCTTAGGTCAATCCCTGGTTGAGTCCAAAATATTCCTAGGGCCAACGTCTACAAAATATTAAGTTAGATTGGTTAGTGAGTGAGGAGATGATTTTTGGGCTAAGGAAGGGTAATAACTTCCCTACCTTATGTTGTTTAACAGGTTATGCCCTTAGATCATTTTCGTGTGAGTATACAAGTATATAGAAAAGGCAACACTTAAGCAATATGCATCACTCGAAATATGTTTCCTAAACTATATGCTATGCATATGTACCTTAGCTCCAGCACTCTTCAACAGTAATGTAAAAGGTAAACGAATTAGACACGTGACCTAAGATGCAAGAGTCTAAACCTTTTTTAGCATTTACAAAGCAACCACGTTACTATTGAGGTTAGAAACATGTAAAGAGTGAGTTAGACGGATAAATTAATAACTGCAGAGAGCTAATCTCTGAAAATCAAGCAACTTGCAAGAAAGCAGGTTAGAAGTTCTCCCTACTTTGTCGCGCAAATGCGGCAATAGTCGCGTTTCCGCGGTAATAGTTAGGTCTTTTGAACTCTGCTTTCAAGAGCAGAGGTTCAGGTATGTTATATGTCTACTGCAACAATTTCTTTTATGAAATTAGCCCATGTACACCAAAACAGAGAAGAAAAGAGGATTAAATCGTTAAAGTAAATCAAAAAGAAAGAAAACTTACCATCTATTCTTGGCAACGGCGCCAAAATTATTATCCAGCCAAGCCTGTACATAGAAAAATACAAAAGTTTAGAACAGTGTTAGGTCCTCAATGCTACCGTGTAGTCTAAGGCTAACAGATCATGATCCACAGGGAGGGACTGCGATGGAAGCAATTAAGTAAGTTTCTTCTTTTAATTCACTAAAACAAGTTAAGAGTTCTCTTCTCAGTTTTAAAAGAAAATAAAAATAATTAAGGCTAATCTAAGTTAAAAGAATTCTTAAGAAGAAGATGGGTTTGTTGTTAAAGAAAATGAGATTAGAGAAAAAGAAAAATAAAGTGTTGGTTTTGGGAATTGTTAGATTAATCTAAGAAAGAAAAACAGAAAAGAGAGAAAGGAAGAAACTTACCTCTGTTATAGATTAAACGTACCATGATTCAATGCGAAGCAATGTAAGGCAAAATAGTAGAAAGAAATACATTGAACGCGGTGCTTGGTTAGATTGAGTATGATGAAGAAAAAGTGAAAACTTTCATTGATTGTTACCTTCAATATAAGTCTCTTGAGAAAGGATTACAGTAGTGTCACTCTACAATAACTCTTCCTCTCTTTTAATCATGTAACTCTCTCTAACCTAAGCTATAAAGAAAATAAAAATTACATTAAAAAAGAAAAGAAAAACCTAAACTAAAGCTCTCTCTGCAATGGTGTCCCTCTGCCTTCGAAGTGTGAGGCATTTATAGGGAAGAAACAGAAGGATAGGGAGCTTATAGAGATAGAGGGAGCTGGCGCTCCCCCTGATTCAACAATCAGGCCATGAAAACATAGCTTTTGCCATATTTTTGCAGTAATATCTTGGCCATTGGGCTAGGGTCTGGGGGCTTTTGTCCGTCCTTGTGTCATCTATCCTTTTATCCTCTTGGATTTTAAATTTTCGCTTTAGATTTGATTATCTATCTCTTTATCCTCTGTGAAACCGATAGGGTCTTCTTCTAATTCATTTTTCTTTGAATTTTGATGATATTATCTCATCTGATATACCTGGTCTTCAAATAAGATTACTTTTAGAACTTTTAGATTTGAATCGATCCCCGTTGATTTGAACTTTTAGATTTAATTGGATAGAATTTATGCTTATCTTCTCTCTATATATCCTGCATGAATTTAGACATTAAGACAAGTGGATTGTAGAAATTATTACAGAATAAATGTAGGATGCAGTAACAATTATGCAATATATTTGTCTAAACAGCAGGGAAACTTTGAGGTCTGATGATAGTGCTTATCATCTTTCTCCTCATGCACAACTGGAATCTGGGCTATGAAAGCCTCTGAATTCGCTAGTGCCTCTCTAAGATCTTCTCTTGTAGGAGCAAGGAGAGTTGGCACGGATACTTCAATGTCACTTTCGCGCCAGGAAGAGCTTCTCTAGGTCTGCCCATTTCTTGCTAGAGCCAGCAAGAAGCTTCATGAACCATCTAAAGGCAACTCCTTTAAGGGTGCCAATGAATAAACGAGTCAAGATGACATCATTTATACTACATTCCCTGTTTGGGATTTAAAATAGTATATATATTAGTTCAGAGAATATTTACCATTAAAGGTTTGTAAGGCCGGTGCCTTAACCTTTAAGATATGGAGCGGAATTTCACTCGACTGGGTATAGCCTGACCACCCCCACTTCTTGAAGATTGCCTCAATTGTGATGGCCTCTAAGCGGTTCTCGAGCTCATTCATCCTCTATATGGCTATCCACTTCTTTTTCTGAATTATCTTCCTCTTCAAAAGAAGTTTAGAAATTTCATAATTAAAGTTGTTCTCTCCATCAGTTTTCCAGAGATGGAGCTCTCACCTTCTTTGTTTTTACTCTTGGAGTGCTTTCTAGAAGAACCACCAGGTCTTGAACCTTTTAGCATCTTTGACTACTCAAGTTAAAGAGTTATCATCTTCTTAAGGTCATTGATAGACTCTTGTTGAACTTAAAGCATCTCTATTTGCACTTTTTGCACCCGAGATTGCTCTTCAAATCTTCTGGCAAGTTCTTCGTGAGTGCTAGCCATATAGGCAAAGGCCTCCTTCTCCACGTAAGAGTTGGACGAATGAGACTCTGCAATAACAGAGTGATCATCAGTCAATTCGATCCCTTTAGCCAATATATTGTAGTCAATTGGGGCAATTGCTCCGGTTCAGATCCGAGTGTGTCTGTAGATTCCTTCAGGCTCGTTGAGTATTTCTTTCAAACTCGAGGAATATTCAGCATCCGATTTCTCAGAACTGAGAGCTAGTTGCTTAATTTTCTTTCGACTTGCTTAGTATGGCACTCGGGACCACCATAACTGAAGTAACTTGGTGTAGACTGTCCAAAAATTATTGAGGATAAGTCGTCAGAAAGCAGACTCCAAACTCCAAATGCGGGGCTAATTATAGCCACTCGTATAATGCCAAGGCACAGAGCATGGAGCCCGTGCCTCAATATTAGTACAGTATCAAGACGCGAGGGTTGAAACCCGCGTCCCAGTTGCTCGGCAATAGCCAAGATGCGACTCTAAGCCCGCGTCCTTACATCAATACAGTATTAAGACATGAGAGCCTGAAGCCCGCACCTGATAGAGTTCAAAACTCGTGTCCAGCAAGGTTCGATCAATGAGAAAACGCGAGACTCAAAGCCCGCGTCTCGGTTATAACTACCCTCATTGCTGGGTCAATTACTGCCCACAAAATGAGAGAGTTAACCCCCATTATGGAGTGTTTTTAGGAGACACTTTCCCCCTGAAACCTCTATAAATAGCCCAATTTGTTATGGAAGAGGGGCCGGAAAATTTTGTTTTTGGTCAGAAGAACTTCGGTTGTAAGCCTTAGGAAGATCAGAATCTCCAGCTAAAAAAAAAGAGAGTTCAACTCTTCTAACAACTTGCTGCATACAAGTTTGTTCTTGCCTACAGTCTCTTTAAGATTTTTGGTTGGGCAGAAGCTGTGTTACTTCGTCTACCGTCCAAAGAGAAGTTTCCCAAAAGATTGTGACGTTCACCCGGTCAACGGAAAACAAGAATCATTTTCCATCGCCACATCAAGAACCGAGCACTAAACAAAGGGAAGATTTGAGCTTGAATATCTTTCCTCTCTTGTAATCAAAGTATTGATCTATTGTAATTCTTCATTGATTCAAGAAAATTTTGCACGAATTTCTCCCACCAAACAAAAGATGGCGACTCTGTTGGGGACTACTTTCTCTACCGATGAGCAAGTTGTGGCGCAAGGTGACGTCACCTACATGAAAAAAAATGGTCGAATCACTTGTCGTAGAGTTTGACCAGGCAAAGTATGAAGAGTTTCTCTCTTCTGGCTCTAAGAGCCCTAGGGCGCGGCAGTACCGCAAGGACTCCTCGGGGACCCGCTCTCAAGTCCGCTCTGAGATCCCTTCAGACGCGACTGGCAAAAGGAGCACCATGGCTAACCACATCACAAGTAAGCCCCGCGTCAACGTCTCCCACGAGACTCGTAAGGTCAATGTGATTGACGTTCGGCCCGCTCATGCCTGCCCTCTTCCTCAGCTCTAGGTTACCAGGGATTCCCAACAACCCATACGGCGTAACCGGAATGCTGAATGTTGACAGAGACAACGTGCGCATCAACTACAGGCACAAGAAGCTGGAACAACTATCTGTCCAGTAGATACAGAACGCGAGATTCAAGCCCGCGTCTCTTCTAAGTTACATCAGACGCGTGAAGTCTGCGTATGGAGACCAAAACGCGAAGCCCAACAGGCTTGCATTTCTGAGACTTTACTTCCAAATGCGACGTTCAGCAGCGCGAGGTCTATGCCACTTCTCAAAGACTCGAGACCCACGTCTCTACAACCAAACGCAGAATTGAGAAAGTTCGCGTGTCTCAACCATCGCTAACCAGACGCGACAATCAGCAACGCGAGGTCTCTCTGCTCAGCAGAGGCATGAGACCCACGTTTCAAACCCAAAACGCTTGCGCCTGTTCTACAGCATGTGAGCTCCGCATTTCTGAACCCCGCGTCTCAGATTCGCGACGCAAGGGTGGCTCTCAGAAGCTAAAAAGCCTTCGACAACCCGAGGCTAATCTCTTTGATCCCCCTCCGATGGACCTAAGAGATTATTTGACAAAGAAAAAGAGTGTTAATCAGATCACTCTGTCTTGTTACTGTGAACGACTCATCACAGCAATGCTCTCTGAATGCTGTTGTAGCTTACATGCAAGCAAACGTCAGTTTTCAGATGATTAACCGCAACCTCCCGATCAGCCAAGAGGCGTCGCTCCCACAGAAGGGGAGCCTTCTCTGACATGGAGTACCCTGAAGTCACTGCAAACATGGCAAGCGGAAGTAGGGGAAAACAACCAGAGGTCAGCTCTGACGAGTCTAACACGAAACCAGAAGGAGTGTACCGACATACTCACACTCGGGCTGGTGCGGTAGGTCGACTATAGTGCCCTAGCTCGGGCATTGAAGTAAGTGAATCACACTCCGCCATTGCGGAATCGCAGGCCTCGAACTCTTCTATAGAGAAGGAAGCCTTTGCGTTCATGACAAACACTCCCGAGGAGACGGCCAGGCGCTTAGAACAGCAAGCTCAGGTCTAGAGGGAACAATTCGATATGATTCGCGCCCAACAAGAATCTATCGATGCCCTCAAGCAAATGCTTGCGCAATTGTTTGAAGATAAGAGGAAGTCAACTGACAAAGCTTCTTCTAAGAGTCTAAAGGCAAACAGAAAGAAGGGGAAAGCTCGTCCTCCATACATATCGAGGAGAAGGGGCAATCCAATTTCGAGTCATCTAAATCCTCATCTAAAGAGGAAGGTAATCCAGAGAATGGGGGTACTCGTTCTAAAATAATGAATCAATTAGAGCAGCGTCTGGAAGCCCTTACCAACCGAAAAGGCCTCTAAGAAGCAGGAGTGGTCCGGCCATATCCGGCCGAGTGGGACCTCATTCCGTACCCTCTTAAGTTCAAAGCTCCGACCCTGCAGGCTTTCGACGGCAAAGGGTCACCGAACCAACATATCTAGTACTTCAAGTCTCAACAGAGAATGTAGTAGATGATGATGCCATCTTGGCATGTTTGTTCATCAGCACTCTAAAAGGGCTTGCCTTTGAATGGTTCATGAAACTCCCAGAAGGCTCCATAAAAAGCTGGGGTGATTTGGAGAAGCTCTTCCTTACACGCTTCTTCGAAGACGACTCGGAGATTACCATGCCCACTCTTCTGGGAATGAAGCAGCAAAAGGGAGAGTCAGTAAAAGCATTTATGGAGAGATTTTAGAATATGGCGCTCCGATGTCCTAGCAGTATGACTCAGGTCACCCTGGTAGAAACATGCCGCCACAATCTATAAACTTCGCTCCTAGCCCAGATAGGGGTTGCTGAAAGCCGGACCTAGAAGCAGTTGGTCCAGCAAGGTGAATAGGCTGAAGAAATTATCACCAGGGTTAGGGCGGAAGAAAACAAGCCCAGACCCGAAAAGTCGATAAGGCGCGTGCCAGAAATATCTTTTCAATAAAAAAGGAAGGATACATTGGCGACAGAGACAAAATCCCCCGTCAAACCTCAGCCGGCCAGGGGCGGTGGTTCTCCAAGTCAGTCACGCGCCAACAAGCAGTATTCCTTCAAAGATGAGTATGTCAATTTGTTGTTCAAGTTACTCAACAAGAGCAACAGATTGAAACTTCCTGAAGTAGACGTCCTGAGGAAGTCGGCAAGACCGACAATCCCAACTACTGCTTGTATCATAGGATGTTGGCGCACTCCACTAAGAGTTGTTATGTTTTTAAAGATATTCTCCAAGCTCTGATTGATGCAGAAGTGCTAAAGCTCCGTCCAGAACAGAAGAAAGTGACGGCTAATATGACATCATTTCTTCAGTTGGAAACCAGCCTCCAGCACCAGCCGGAGTAGTTCCCATCCCAAAAGGAAACTAAGAATGATCAATACAGACCCGCATCACCAGCAGGAGAAAGGTCTTGTACCTATCCCTACACCTCAGGGAGAAATTATGTGAGTTCATCCCGACCTTGTGGGTGGCCAGCAGTGGACTACTGTTACCAACAGAAGGTCCAAAGGTAAGGCAAAATCTTTATCCTGCAATGTGGTGTGCGTTTCTTCCCGGGAAGCAGAAACCGATGTTCCCTCACTAACCGATTCGGAAGATGAAACAATCATCCTTGCCGCAGAGCTCAATAAACCGCTCGTGGCAGAAACTCATTTGGGTTAGTCGTATTTAAAGAAGTACGACGAGATGGTGGCAAGCCCTTCTAAACCTACTGCAGAGCCAACCAAGCCCTCTGCGAAGCAACCTGTGAAGAAGCAGAAAGAGCTTCAGTTTTTCAAGGCTCTCCCAAAGAATAACGCGAAAGGATCTCCAACACCTTACCGCTTTAACGTCCTGGCTCAACTGGCCAATATCCCAGCGAGGATCACCCTTTATGAGCCCCTGAGATTATCAAAGTTAACAAGAGAAGCTCTGAGGGAAGCCCTAGCTGATGCTGAGGTCTTCATGGCCCAGATCCCAGCTGGACCACAGGAGGAAGATGAAGAAGACTGCCTCCATGCCTCTCACAATACCCCCTGCATCACCTTCACGCCAGACAACATGCAGGTCAAGGGGAAACATGATCGGCCCCTGTACTTCACAGGGTACATTGGATCGTCTGAAGTGAGACGTATTCAGGTAGATCCAGGATCCGCGTTGAGCATCATACCTCGCGGGTTATGCAGCACTTAAGGATCCCCACCCACCGATTGAGCGCTACCCAAACTACCATCTATGGTTTCAACGCCAACGGTACGCACCCAATGGGGAAGATCAAACTCAAATGTCAGATCAGGGACCTGAGATCTGAAGTGACGTGCTATGTAATCGACGCTGACACTTCATATAATTTGTTGCTCGGACGACCGTGGATTCATCGTAATTCCATCGTCCCCTCCACTCTCCATCAAGTCATGAAGTACATCGACGGAAGTGAAAAAGTGTGAACGTTAATTTTCGAAAGGCATCCATTCAAGGGTGTAGAGAACTATTTCACAGACTCCCTCCTGTACCAGGACTCTCTGGAGACGAACGAGAATCCACAGCCAGAGGAATCAGACTCTAGTAATGAAGCTGACACTGAACCAGAGGCAGAAGAAGAATGTCTTTGGGAGTTGAACCCACTTGTAACGAGTATTAATAAGCGCGATGTCAATAACCTCGCCAATGATATAGGCGAGTGGTATATTAATGAAGAGCTAGATTTGGCATATTTTTCTGTGTTGGCTTCTGATTCCGTGCCATCAGACACTAGTACCGAGGTAGATGACGACTCTTGGTCAGCAATAGATGCTCTGACATCATTGCATGTACCAATGAGGTCGTCCCTCACAGTATATCATGGTGTTAGTGATGCACAAGGATCGTTATTCATGGTCCCCGCTAGATGCAAGGGTCAAAGACCAATCCTTTTTGGAAGAGTCGAGTCTAAAATAATGACCTGGGAAAGCACTGAAAGCGATGATGAACCCTCGCAATTCTCCCATTATGAGCCAAATGTACTCAGAATGATGGAGAGCATGGGTATGACCTAACAAATGGACCTGGTTTGAACTTCGGCAAAAGAAGAAGAATACTACTTCGATCTTTCGTTCCAAAAGGGAAAACCCTGATTATTATCATCGAACTCGTAGGGGGTTGGGCTATGTGTCAACTCTGATTTCATCGGCCTCTGAGTCGGAAGAGTCATTATACCATAATCACTCATCAAACACAGCATCGTGGGAGTCAGATTTTAGTGTCAGCAACATCTTCAGAGAACTTTCAGTAAACATAGTTTCAACAAGCCACCTGGAAGACGGAGATGAAGAAATGATCCAGTCTAATACAGATCCTTGGATCAAACACCTAAACACTCTCTGGGATGTTCGCTTCGGACAATGCGAACCACCCGCAGAAGATAAGGTCACCCAGATCAATCTAGGAGATGAGGCTAATCCTAAGCCCATCTTTATAAGCGAAAGCTTATCACCCTCCGAGAAGGAAGATCTAATATCTCTTGTACGAGATATATAGATATTTTCGCTTGGAATTACGAAGACATACCTGGGCTTGATCCTCGAGTGGCTATGCATCGCCTCAACATTAATTCAGATGCGAAACCAGTCAAACAATAGCAGCGATGGTTCCGTCTAGAAATAATGAAAGCAATCCAGTCAGAAGTCAAAAAGCTTATAGACTCCGGCTTCATCAGGGAGGAACAATACCCTGATTGGGTAGCCAATATCGTCCCCGTTACCAAGAAAAATGAGAAGATCCGAATTTGCATTGATTTTCGCGATCTAAATGAGGCCTGTCCTAAAGATGAATTCCCTCTTCCAATCACACATGTTATGATCGACAATACGTGTGAGTTTGAAGGAATGTCCTTTATGGATGGATTCTCAGGGTACAATCAAATCAAAATGTACCCTGATGATGAAAAGCATGCTTCTTTCAGGACACCACTGGGGGTATATTGCTATACTGTCATGCCCTTCGGATTAAAAAACGCAGGGGCAACATACCAGAGGGCTATGAATGCAATTTTTCACGAGCATATACGCAAAACAGTGAAATGCTACGTCGACAATATTGCAGTAAAAAGCCGTAACAAGGGCGATCTCATAGCAGATCTGAAGATGATATTCGACATCATGCGGGTGCATCAGCTGAAGTTGAACCCCACTAAATCCTTCTTGGGGTAGCCAATGGTAAATTCTTAGGGTTTGTGGTGACATCCAAAGGAATTCACCTAGACCCAAAAAAAAGTCCGTGCTGTCCAGGAGATGCAACCTCCGAGGAACCTCAGGGAGCTTAGAGGATTGCAAGGGCAACTAGGAGGTTTATCTCAAATATCTCGGAGAGATGCCAACCCTTCACCAAACTAATGAAGAAGGGTGTCTCATTCATTTGGGACGATGCTTGCTAATAAGCATTTGAGGAAATCAAACGATACCTTATGCAACCACCCGTCCTTACAGCTCCAGTTTCAGGAAAACCTTTTCTGATATATGTTTGAGCGATGGATCATTCCTTAGGAGCTTTTCTAACCCAGAATAATGATCAGGGATACGAGCAGGCAATTTACTATCTGAGCAGAACCATGACAAAGCCGAACATCGGTATATCCCAATCGAAAATGAATGTTTGGTGTTGGTGTTCGTCATCCAGAAAATGCGACACTACTTGGTAGGCCAGACTATAAATGTCATATCAAAAGTCAACCCTTAGGTTGCTCATGTCGAAGCCATCGTCACTAAATGGTCGACTGGCAAAATGGGCCATACTGCTCTCCCAATATGAGATGCACTTTCTACCACAAAAAGCCGTGAAGGGACAAGCAGTGGCAGATTTCCTGGCTGAACATCCAGATCTGAGAGCGACCGAACTTTATGAGGATCTCCCAGATGAGGTCGCTGAAGTTTGTCTGACCCAGACGTCTTTCGAAGGACAGGTGTGGCAGCTCTTATTTGACGGTGCATCCAGAACGGGTTCGCGAGGAGAAATCGTAGCAGGAGTGGGGGTAGTACTGGTCTCCCCACAGAACTACGTGATCCCTTGTGCATTCTCATTAACCGAGCCATGTTTCAATAATGTAGCAGAATACATTGCTCTCTTGATTGGAATGCAAATCGCCGATGATAATGGCATTAAAAATCTCGAAGCATACGGTGACTCTAAACTCATCGTTAACTAAATTCGCGGGGAGTACGAAGTTAGACATGAAGACTTAATACCCTATTATAATGCAACTATCTATATGACTGAGAGGTTCAAAAACTTTTTCATCGACTATGTACCTCGCTGGCAAAATCGCATACAGATACACTGGCATCTCTCACTGCTTCCTTGGCTCTTCCAGCTAGAGTAGTAAAGAAAATACTCGTCTACAGTGTTAGCCCAAAAGGTTACACTCTTCAATTGTTTAGAGTTTTGATGATAACAAAACAAATAGGAGCTATATGGTACTAATTAGTTTGTTAAGATAAGTTTCAGGTTTGTACCATAGTTTGGAGGCCATTGCTTAGCTATTGCAAGAAATTCTAGGTTCATGAAGCAAAGAAGGCTTTTTGCACATCAAGGAAGGAACATAGAAGAGAAGGCTCTAGCAAGGCATTGCATGGCTCAAGACTTCAAGATTGCTCAAGATAATTTATTAGATTGTTTTTAGTTTAGAGTTTTGTTAAAGAATAGTGAATAGGTTTGAAGCTCTATCACACACGTTTTTGCGCACATCTTGTTTCCAAACATATTTCCTATAATATGTACAAAAATAGTTTGTATACAATCTTCAGCCTACAAACTCATTTTTATCCATTATATATATCCCTATTAAAAACTAGTTTGTTAAAAATAGATTTCTCCTCAAAATTCTATCTTTGTTTTGGCTTTTGACCTGAGCCGGTCGACCGCAAGGGTCGACCGACCCAATGTCAGGTCAAGCCGGTCGGCCGGCCGAGTCGACCGGAGTTTTGGCAGCTGCACGTATCAGTGTGCACGTTTCACGGTCGACCCGGACGGTCGACCGAGACATGCCTGACTGCAAGACTCTGCTCTCTGTTTGTTTGGGTCGACCGGGCGGTCGACCGTAGCCTGCAACGGCTATTTTTTTGTACTAGCGGTCGACCGGGCCGGTCGACCGAGCTAGCCGTTTGAACAGTAACGGCTAGTTTCTGAGCTGGTTTAATTTTTGTCCTTTTCTCACTTAAGTGTGTTTAAATGACATGTTTTGGTTTTAATACTTTCTGATTAGCCTTAAATATGTTTTATTTCCTAACCCTAGCCCTCTCCTATAAATAGGGGTGTTTAGGGAGAGGTTGGTTACTAGAAAAATTATCAAAATTTCCACAAGTTTAAGGCATTCAAAAAGACTTGGTTTCTTGGTTTTTGTGCTGAAATTCTCTCTCATTTTCTGAAGTGTTTTCAAGAACTCTCTGATTTCTTTTTCTTTTCTCCTTGCACACAAGAGCTTCATTCCTACTCATTGTTCTCTAAGGACCTTTGTAAGGGAAGAGAATTTTGCAAGAGAGAGTTTGTGGTCTTTTGACTACTAAGAGATTGCTTGTACTTGAGATTATGGAGTTGGGTACTCCGGTGGATTTGTAACATCTTTGTGATAGTGGAAGTGGTTGGAATCCTTCTGGGGAAGGCGGGAAAGTAGAGCTGGGTGCTCGAACCTCGATAACAATTCTTGGTGTTTGCGTTTGGTTTACTTGCACTTGATTCTTGCTTTACTTTCATTGCTCTTATTACGTGCTCTCTACATTCATTGCTATATTCACTTGCTTTGTGGGATTGTTGCATCACAATTTTTAATTTGTCCATTGATTAGCATTATCACCTATTCCCCCCCTCTAGGTGATTTTCAATTGGTATCAGAGCTTGGACTCTAGGTTTTGGCTTAACAACCATAGAGAGATCCTTAAAATTTGCTAATCAACATTTGCATTCCATTTGTCATCACTAGTAAACATGGCCGATAACATCAAAACCCCTCCTAAATTTGATGGACTTAATTTCCCTATTTGGAAGGTTAGGATGACTATCTTTTTGGAATCTTTAGGTAGCTTAGTAGCTAAGTCCTTGACCAAACCCTATGTAGCACCCGATAGTGATGAAAGCACATGGACCGACTTTACCTTTAGAGAATATGAGGCTAACTCCAAGGCCCAAAACTCCCTATTAACCGCCTTGAATGAGGATGACCTTACACGGGTAATTCATTGCCAATCCGCCTATGAGATTTGGCAACATTTATTGGTCACACACGAGGGGACTTCACAAGTCAAGAGAGCTAAGATAGATCTCTTGAGGTCCCAATATGAATCCTTTAAAATGATTGATGAAGAATCTATTGATTGTATGATTACTCGATTTACTAAAATCACCAATGCTCTTTCTTCTTTAGGTGAGGACATCTCCAATGACCAAAAGGTGCGAAAAGTGATTCGGGCTCTTCCTACATCATGGAAGATCAAGGCCACCACCTTGAAAGAATTGAACGACAAGGATGAGATGGACCTAATTAGTCTCATTGGAAACTTAAAGACCCATGAGATGGAAAAGAAAGCAAGAGAAGAGGCCGCTCCACTAAAGAAAAAATCCATAGCCTTCAAGTCTTCATCCACTCTTGAAGACGATGAAGAAGATGAAGAAGAAGATGAGGAGCTATCACTACTTGTTCGCAATGTGAAGAGAATGTACCGGAGGAACAAGCTCAACTTCCGAAGAAAATTCGAAGGCAAAGAGGAGAGAAGAATTATATGCTACAATTGCCGAAAGCCCGGACATATCATGGCGGATTGCCCGGAGTTCAAGAAGAAGATGACCTCCTCCTTCAAGCCAAAGAAACCGGAAGAAAAGAAAGCGTACAAGGCAACTTGGGATTCGGAAAGCGAGTCCGAGGAAGAGGCGGATATAGCGAATATGTGTTTCATGGCACACACACCAAAGGTAACCCTCAACCTCTTGATGATGAAGATGATGAATTAAGTAAAGAAGTTCTTGTTCATGCCTTTGTTGAACTTTCTGAAACCTATGACAATAAAAAGATTGAATGCTCTAAATTGGAAAAGGAAGTTGCTTTTCTTAAGAATCAACTTGCCATTATTTCTAAAGAAAAAAATGAAATTTCTTCAACTCTCATTTCTACCCAAAATGATTTTAGTGCTTACAAAGTTGCTTGTAAAGCAAAATTTCTTAGATTGATGAAAAAGAAATTTCTTCTTTAAAAAGTAGAATTGTTGTTTTGAAAAGACTTTAAAGGATTGTGCTTTTAACACTAAGAAACTTGAAGAAATGTTTTCTAAAAAGCACACCTCTCATGCTAAAGATTCACATGTTAAGATTTCTCATGCTCACACTACACATAAAACTTCTCATGCTAAATCTTTTCATGCTCACATGCTCATGCTCACAAATCACACACTCACTATGCTTTTAAATATGGTAGAGTGTATAGATGCACATATTGTGGTAAGAATGGGCATTTGGCTAAATTTTATTATGACCAAGTAAATAGATCAAATAATCTTATTTGGGTTAATGAAACTAACCCTTTAGGACCCAAGAAAATGTGGGTACCAAAATCAAGTCCTAAATTATTTGATATAGGTACACATCAAGGCTCCAAGACGTAGGGAGCGGTGGTACCTTGATAGTGGTTGTTCAAGACACATGACGTGGGACATCAATAACTTTACAACCCTATCAAGGTACGAGGAAGGTGGCTCCGTCACCTTCGGGGATGACTCCAAAGGCACTATCATCGGTATAGGTAACATTCAAATTGGTGCATCTCCCATTATAGAAAATGTTGTACTTGTTGATGGTTTGAAATATAATTTGCTTAACATTAGTCAATTTTGTGATCGTGGACTTAAAGTTATTTTTGATGATTCTTCTTGCAAGATTTTTGATGTTAAAATCAATGATTGTATTCTCACCGGTTTTCGTGATGATAATGTTTATATCATTGACATGCTTAATGTGGAATGTTCTACTAAATGCTTAAATGCTTTTGATGAAAATTCTTGGCTTTGGCATAGAAGATTAGGACATGCATCTTTTGACCATCTTTGTAGGATTAATTCAAAGGAATTGGTGAAGGGTATTCCTTGCTTGAAGTTTGAGAAAGACTGCATTTGTGGTGCGTGCCAACTTGGGAAACAAACCAAGTCTTCCTTCAAACCAATCAAGGATATCATGTCAACTAGGCCTTTAGAATTAATTCATATGGATCTTTTCGGACCTACTAAAACTAAGAGCTTAAATGGTAGTAGATTTGCATTTGTTTTAGTTGATGATTTTTCCCGTTTCACTTGGGTTTCTTCTTGGAACACAAAGATCAAACCTTTTCTCGTTTTAAGATTTTTCGAAAAAGAGTTGAAAAAGAAAAGGGTTTTTTCGATTTTGAGAATAAGGAGTGATAGAGGTGGTGAGTTTATTAACCAACTCTTCATGACTTATTGTGATGAAAAGGGAATTAAGCATGAAATGTCTTGTCCTAGAACTCCACAACAAAATGGAGTTGTAGAAAGGAAAATAGAACACTTCAAGAGATGGCTAGGACAATGATAAGTGAGTATGACCTCCCTCAATATCTATGGGCCGAGGCCGTAAACACCGCATGCTATATATCAAATCGTATTTATTTATGTAAAAATTCTTCCAAAACATCTTTTGAAATGTATCATTCTAGAAAACCTAATGTTGCATATTTCAAAGTTTTTGGATGCAAGTGTTTTGTTTTGAACACTAAAGATAACTTGGGTAAATTTGATGCTAAGGCTTATGAAGCAATCTTTGTTGGATATTCTACAACTAGTAAAGCTTATAGAGTATTCAATAGATCTTCACTTACCATTGAAGAATCCATGCATATTAAATTTGAAGAATCTAATGTGGTTGTTGAGAATGTTGTAGAGATTGACCCATTAGGTGAAGACATGGAGAGACTATCCTTGAAGGACTCACCCGCTCAAGAAGAAAAGCTAGAATCAATTGGTGTTGTTCAAGAGGATAAAGAGGAAAGCTCTCAACCGCTTCCTAAAGCTTAGAGATACGCTACAAATCATCCCAAGGAGCTCATCTTAGGTGATGCATCTAAAGGGGTAACAACTCGCTCCAAACTCCATGACCTATGTGGTAACTTTGCTTTCATTTCTCATTTTGAACCCAAAAGCATCCTCGAAGTCGAGGCGGACTCATATTGGTTGCTAGCCATGCAAGAGGAACTCAATCAATTTGAGCGCAACCAAGTTTGGCACCTTGTTCCTAGGCCCCACGATAGACTAATAATTGGTACTAAGTGGATCTTTAGAAACAAGATGGATGAGTCCGAAAATGTGATTAGGAATAAGGCTAGGTTAGTGGCCCAAGGTTACACTCAAGTTGAGGGAATTGACTTTGAGGAGACCTTTGCACCCGTAGCACGGCTTGAAACCATACGGATGACACTAGCTTTTGCATCTTTCAAAAATTTTAAACTTTTTCAAATGGATGTGAAAAGTGCATTTTTGAATGGTTTTATAAATGAAGAAGTTTATGTTGCTCAACCTCCCGGTTTTGTTGATCATGTTCATCCCGATTTTGTTTTTAAACTTGATAAAGCTTTGTATGGATTGAAACAAGCTCCAAGAGCTTGGTATGAAAGGCTTTCTAGTTTTCCCATTTCAAATGATTTTATTAAAGGCAAAGTAGATACAACACTATTCACTAAACATGTTGATAATGACATTTTAATTGTGCAAATTTATGTTGATGATATAATTTTTGGTTCTACTAATGAGTTTTTATGCAAGAAATTAGAAAAGGTTATGCAATGTGAGTTTGAAATGTCTTCAATGGGTGAGCTTAATTTCTTTCTTGGACTCCAAATCAAGCAATTGCAAGATGGGAACTTCATATGTCAAGCCAAATACGCAAAGGAACTCGTAAAGAGGTTTGGACTTGAAGACTCAAAGGTTTGCAACACTCCCATGGCAACTACCACCAAGCTTGATAAGGATGACCAAGGTAAAAATGTTGATATTAAATTGTATAGAAGCATGATAGGTAGTCTTTTGTATTTGACGGCAAGTAGGCCGGATATCATGTTTAGTGTGTGTCTTTGTGCTAGATTTCAATCGTGTCCCAAAGAGTCTCATCTTATTGCGGCAAAACGCATTATTCGTTATATTAAGGGAACGATTGGAATGGGTCTATGGTATCCGAAAACCGGAGATTTCTCAATGACGAGTTATTCAGATGCCGACTATGCGGGTTGTAGAGTAGATAGAAAGAGTACTAGTGGGACATGTCAATTTCTTGGTAATTATCTTATTTCATGGTCCTCTAGGAAACAAAATTCCATAGCTCTCTCAACCGCCGAGGCGGAGTATGTTGCCGCGGGGGCTTGTTGTGCACAAGTCCTTTGGATGAAACATACTCTCCTTGATTATGATTTGCATTATAACCATATAAAAATATTTTGTGATAATACTAGTACTATACATATGACAAAGAATGCAAATTAACATAGTAAGACCAAGCACATTGAGATTAGATATCACTTTCTTAGAGATCATTTTGAGAAAGGAGATATAGATATTGATTATGTTTCTACGGATTTGCAACTAGCCGATATTTTCACTAAACCACTTGATTTTGCAAGATTTTCCTTCATTTGTGGTGAACTTAATGTTTGTGTTATTGAATAAAAATGTTTTCACAACCCTTTTTGATGTATGACAAAAAGGGGAGAATGAGTTTTTATGATAGAAATATGAGTTCATATGGTTTTGGTTCCATATGAGTTAATATATGTTTTTAGTTTTTGATGTGTTTTCATGAATTGTTGTTATTTGAGTTTAAGTGTTTTGCAAGTGTCTTATATTTTCGTGGTTTTTGGTTTCATGATGTTTACTTGCATATTACAAATTACATTGTTTTTACTTGTTTAATATAGCATAATTTGAGGGGGAGCTTTCTCCTCCCCTATATTTTGTTTATAGCCTATTTGTTTTGTCATCATCAAAAAGGGGAGATTGTTAGCCCAAAAGGTTACACTCTCCAATTGTTTAGAGTTTTGATGATAACAAAACAAATAGGAGCTATATGGTACTAATTAGTTTGTTAAGATAAGTTTCAGGTTGTACCATAGTTTGGAGGCCATTGCTTAGCTATTGCAAGAAATTCTAGGTTCATGAAGCAAAGAAGGCTTTTTGCACATCAAGGAAGGAACATAGAAGAGAAGGCTCTAGCAAGACATTGCATGGCTCAAGACTTCAAGATTGCTCAAGATAATTTATTAGATTGTTTTTAGTTTAGAGTTTTGTTAAAGAATAGTGAATAGGTTTGAAGCTCTATCACACACGTTTTTGCGCACATCTTGTTTCCAAACATATTTCCTATAATATGTACAAAAATAGTTTGTATACAATCTTCAGCCTACAAACTCATTTTTATCCATTATATATATCCCTATTCAAAACTAGTTTGTTAAAAATAGATTTCTCCTCAAAATTCTATCTTTATTTTGGCTTTTGACCTGAGCCGGTCGACCACAAGGGTCGACCGACCCAATGTCAGGTCAAGTCGGTCGGCCGGCCGAGTCGACCGGAGTTCTGGCAGCTGCACGTATCAGTGTGCACGTTTCACGATCGACCCGGACGGTCGACCGAGACATGCCTGACTGCAAGACTCTGCTCTCTGTTTGTTTGGGTCGACCGGGCGGTCGACCGTAGCCTGCAACGGCTATTTTTTTGTACTAGCAGTCGACCGGGCCGGTCGACCGAGCTAGCCGTTTGAACAGTAACGGCTAGTTTCCGAGCTAGTTTAATTTTTGTCCTTTTCTCACTTAAGTGTGTTTAAATGACATGTTTTTGTTTTAATACTTTCTGATTAGCCTTAAATATGTTTTATTTCCTAACCCTAGCCCTCTCCTATAAATAGGGGTGTTTAAGGAGAGGTTGGTTACTAGAAAAATTATCAAAATTTCCACAAGTTTAAGGCATTCAAAAAGACTTGGTTTCTGGTTTTTGTGCTAAAATTCTCTCTCATTTTCTGAAGTGTTTTCAAGAACTCTGATTTCTTTTTCTTTTCTCCTTGCACACAAGAGCTTCATTCCTACTCATTGTTCTCTAAGGACCTTTGTAAGGGAAGAGAATTTTGCAAGAGAGAGTTTGTGGTCTTTTGACTACTAAGAGATTGCTTGTACTTGAGATTGTGGAGTTGGGTACTTCGGTAGATTTGTAACATCTTTGTAATAGTGGAAGTGGTTGGAATCCTTCTGAGGAAGGCGGGGAAGTAGAGCTGGGTGCTTGAACCTCGATAACAATTCTTGGTGTTTGCGTTTGGTTTACTTGCACTTGATTCTTGCTTTACTTTCATTGCTCTTATTACGTGCTCTCTACATTCATTGCTATATTCACTTGCTTTGTGGGATTGTTGCATCACAATTTTTAATTTGTCCATTGATTAGCATTATCACCTATTCACCCCCCTCTAGGTGATTTTCATATAGCCATAACCTGTATTGCCAAGAGTCGCTTTTGAAGATCACCAAAAGCCGACAGGAAACTGTCAAGCCAAAGAAGCTCTAGAGACTTCAGCAGGTCCAGAGCCCACAGATTGGCAATTCTTGTACATCAACTATGCATTGTATGACATCTTGCCTGAGGATCCCAAAGAGGCGGCTGCCATTAGAAGGAAAGCCTCCAAATTCTACTATAATGCGATCACGTGAACACTGTATTGTCGATCGCATGATGGGATCCTCCTCGCTGTCTGTCACAAAAGGAGGCACAGGAAGTACTCAAAGAAGCGCCTGACGGCTTGTGTGGAGCTCATCAGCCTGGTCTGAAGCTTGGAGATCGACTCTGAAGACTGGGATATTATTGGCCTAAGATGATAACTTACGCCATCACTTACGCTAAACGATGTCACGCCTGTTAGGTCCATGGTGACTTCATCCATCAAGCACCAGGATATCTTCGCTCTACAATCTCAACCTGGCCATTTGAGATGTGGGGAATGGACGTGGTTGGCCCTATCAGCCCACCTTCATTCAAAGGACATCAGTTCATCTTAGCTATAACCGAGTATTTCTCTAAAAGGGCTGAAGCTATTCCTTGAGGGAGGTAAGCTATTCCCTTGAGGGAGGTAAAAGCATCTGACGTGGTCAAATTCGTTGAACATCATGTCATTTACTGCTTTGGTGTACCACGATGGATTGTTCATGATAATGGGCCCCAGTTCGTCAACTGGCTTTTCAGAGATTCTGCAATAAGTTCAGGATCCAGAGCGTGTCCTCAACGCCATACTACCCAACCAATAACGACCTTGCAGAAGCTTTCAACAAGACTATTGGAAAACTTCTCAAGAAATTTGTCTCGAAAAACCAACGTGACTGGGACGACAAGTTAGGTGAATGCTTATGGGCCTATCGTACGACGGTTTGAACCCCAACGAAAGCTACACCATTCTCCTTGTTATATGGGTGTGAAGCCATACTCCCACTGGAAATCCAAATTCTATCTCTACGCGTCGCCTTGACGGCAGAGATGACAAATGAGGAGAAGCATCGAATGTGACTCCAAGAGCTGGAGGTTTTGGACGACAAACGCCTACAAGCTCACCAAAAAATAGAGCTTTATCAAGCTCGAATTACCAGAGTCTTCAATAAGAAAGTCAAGAAATGGACTTTCAAGAAAGGTGACCTTATCTTAGCCGTCAGAAGACCCATGGTAACGACACATAAGACAAAAGGAAAATTCCAGCATAAATGGGAATGACCATTCGTAGTGGAGTCGGTCTACTGAATGGAACATACTGTCTTATAACCCCAGACGGTGACATGCTCATGATGCCGATAAACGGCAGATTCTTGAAGAAATACTATCCTTGATAGCATTCTTCTCTTGACCAGGTTAACACTACACCTCTGATCAAAATGCCAGATCCGAGATGTTTGGAAGGACGCCAAAGAAGAGTTTCTCTTTCTTCCTCCACTAGATCATATCACGGTCGATCAGTGTCGAGCCGATCGAGCACTGGTTACATCATAATGCAAGATGTAAATATTGAAGAAGAAACAAAGTGCAAGACTTCAGTTTTAGCTTTGTTACTCTTCTCTAGTGTGTTTTCCATTATGTTTGCAAAGGGAAAAAAACTTACAATAAAAGGGTTGAGGAGCTAAATTATAAGTATTCCTAAAAAGATTACAAGTAGATCTCCTCAGAGATTCTGGAGAAGTGTGCCGATAGGAGTCTGGTCAGCGTGCGACCACTTTGTCCCTTTGACGATGCGAGCGATGAGATTCCCTTCTCGCCTGGTTCGGGGAATCAGAGAATAGAAGGTCGGTAGGACCCTCTTGCTGCTTCTCAAAATCGCCTTCAATTAGGAATTCCTTCGCCTGGTTCCGGAGATTCCTTGAGAAGAAGGACGATGTTAGGGTATCAACACCCTGGGTAGAGAAAGCAATTCTCTAAAAGGTCTCTGAATTCGAGAGCACACGGTGCGTCGTGAAGAAGCCTCTACTTGTGGAGTCCTCTTTTTTCCCTATATTCTCTCCTTGTACCCCTGGCGGGCTATTTATAGGGAGAGCAAGGGTATAATCATCCCTTGAAAATATAGAAACAGATTGAATCGAAACTGTTTAAATCTGGAAAGTAGCCTTTCTGCGAGGCTAGGATCAGCTTCTGCGAAGCTAGAATTGGCAGGTCGGTTGACCTTCTTGATCCTTTCCATATCGTTGGAGGATTTTCCCTGATCTTCTTACTCATTTTTGAAGAGTCAAGAGATTGTGGCAATCAACTGCCAAATTTGATCTCTGATTTGATCTTAATTGGATTTGATCTGATTGGATCTGATCTCATCTGGAGATTTGATTGGTCAAAGGTTGACCATAGCAGACCAATAGCGGAGTTGCCCACATTGAGCTCGTAGCGGAGCTAGAGGCAGCTTCTGGTGAAGTCCGGAAGAAACCCTTTGGCGGAGCTGGAAGTCCCCTGTGGCGAAGTTGCGAGTTAGCTTCTTGGCGAGGCTTTGGATGGCTTCAAGGCGAAGTCGAGTGATATTAGCCTCTCAAGCGAGGCTATCCCTTTGGGCTCATGTAATACTAAGTGTTAGCACCTTAGACCTGCTGAGGTCTGTTTAGAAACAATCCGGGTTCACTGTCTGCTTGCTGGATCAGTGGAGTCCAAGTTGCTTCCTTGTCCCTCAGAGATGGTGAAAACTGGTCTTCAGCTCGTCTGTCACTTGTCTTTTGTAAATGTTAACAAGTTTAGACATTGTTCAGACCAATAAGAATCTTGTCTTTTTTAAGTGTCAACAAGACTCCCTTCAAAGTTTTCAGAAGTCTGCAATGGCTCAGACTTTGAAATACTTTGAACTGCTTTGATCAGTGGTGTGTGGAGTATGAACGTCGCCATGATGGTTGAGTTCAGCTTCGCTTTGAATCCTGCTTTGGGATGTAGATTCGCCGAGGAATCATGTAGACTCGCGTCTGGGTAGCTTCGCGGCTAGGTAGGTTCGCTCTGGAACATTTGTTGCTTTCCCGAGGCCAACTGCTGTGGGCGGTTACGAGGAGGATTACTCCTTTCTTCGTGCTGATCGAGGGAGATATTCTCCGATTTGCATGTTTCCAAGGGAGGATATTCCCTTTCTTCAAGGCGCAATGATTGAACTTTTACCTGCACACAAAATATAAAATATTAGATCTGAGAATTAAAGGTGTGCAAGTGCTCAATTCGAATCCGTTGTAGCAAGACTATGCGGGTCGTGATCCTCAGGGAGGGACTGCGATGGAAGCGTTAAGCAAGATATCTCCTTTTTTAGTTATTAAAAGAAAATAAGAAAATATTAGTTAGAAGGAAAGCGGTATTTACAATGGGTTGGAAAGAGATAGACTTTGGAGAAGAGATGTGATTTATTCTACAAAAATAAAAGAAAGGAAAAGAAAAGAGAGAAATACTTACTTTATTTTGGTGGAGGAAAAACGTGAAAACCTTAAATGTTCTACCTTGCTTAGGAGACGATCAACGCATAGATCATAAACTCGAGCCCGGTCCTTGTGCACATTATATCGTCAAGCATATCAAGAACGAAGTGATGCGAAGCTTGGAAGTGGAGAACGTTTTCATGAACTATCGTTGGCTCTCACGTAGTTTAGTTATACTTGCTTGGAGTTCACTTGCATGTTCTTCAACAACCACAGAGATGAAAGAGAAAAAAGAATAGAAAACAAAAATAAAAGCAAAACATAAGAATAATAAACAAAATAAAAGAATACCTTTATTGATCAGTACAATGGCAGAGACGAGGAAGGTACATCGGTGTCACGCTCAATATAAGCCTCTCTCTTGAAAATAAAAAGAAAAGAAAATCTAACCTAGAAGAAGAAAAACCTAAACCCTAGCTTTTGGCCCTTTGCTGGACGCTGGACGATCTGTACGTTGCACTGCAGGGGGTATTTATAGGTGCAGAGGGTCGAAGAGTCCGGATAAAGTAGCCCACGAAATCTGGTAGCCAGATGAGATCAAACTGCCGCAGAATTGCGGCTTTTGCCGCAGATCTGCGGCATTTCTGTGGAATCTGGCCACGCGCTTTGGCGCGTGGCTTCTTCTGGTCCATCCATTTGGGTGCCTGCTTCTGGAAGCTGCATCCTAGCTCTTTATTCTAAATTTTCGAGATAACTTAGTAATCAAGTTAACTTGATCTCAAATATCCCAAATCTTCTTGTAGGCTGTCCAAAAGTTATTGGAGGACAAGTCATTGAAAAGCAAAGTTTCAAGCTCTAGACGCGAGGGACTATCACCCGCGTCTCAGCATCAAGGCGTGTTGGCTCGACACCCGCGTCTCAGCATCAAGGCGCGTTGGCTCGACACCCGCATCTCAGCATCAAGGCGCGTTGGCTCGACACCCGCGTCTCAGCATCAAGGCGCGTTGGCTCGACACCCGCTTCTCAGCATCAAGGCGCGTCGGCCTGACACCCGCGTCTCAGCATCAAGGCGCGTTGGCCTGACACCTGCGTCTCAGTTATAACCGCCTTGGTTAAGGGACCAATCACTGCCCACACGTAGGGGAGATCAGCCCCCATCGTGGCATGTCTTTAGCAAGCACGTGGGTTAGTTACCGCCCATGTAGCGGGGAAGTTGGCCCTCATTGTGGAGCATTTTCAGGGGGCACGTTCACCCCTGGGACCTCTATAAATAGCCCCGACGCTATGAAGAAGGGGTCGAATTTTTGGCGATCAGCATCAAGGAGAAGAGGACAACAGAGAGATATCAACAGGCGCGACACATACAGAGAGAGAGCTCGACTCTTCAAGCTAACTTGCTGCGTACAAGTTGCTCTTCGCTTACCTTCTCTTTTAGAGTTTTGGTAGACGGGGCTGAGTTACTCCTTCTACCTGCCAAGGAGAAGATCCCTTGACGGTCCAGACGGTCATCTGGTCAACGGAGAACAAGATTCACTCTCCACCGCCACACGAAGAACCCAGCACTAAACAAAGGGGGGATTCAAGCTTCAACATCCTCCCTCCCTTGTAACGGAAGATTAGTCTGTTGTAATTTTTCATCTGATTCAAGGAAATTTTACACCTCCCTCTCTTTCCGTGTCCAACAAGAGATGGCGAC
Organism: Agave tequilana; assembly: GCA_038442645.1. Classification (NCBI taxonomy): domain Eukaryota; kingdom Viridiplantae; phylum Streptophyta; class Magnoliopsida; order Asparagales; family Asparagaceae; genus Agave; species Agave tequilana. Next base: position 170,999 of record JAVJIF010006932.1, on the reverse strand, counting down.
TCCGCTGGGGACTACGTTTGTCACTGACGAACAAGCCGTGGCACAGGATGATCTCCTCCGTAGGGGGAAAATGGTCGAGACACTTGTTGTGGAGTTCGACCAGGCGAAATTCGAAGAGTTTCTCTCTTCTGGCTCCAAGAGTCCAAACACCCGCGTCTGTCGCAGGGTCTCGGCGGGGAATAACTCCGAAGCTCGATCTGAGGCTCTCTTGGGCGCCACTGCTACGGTCCCTTGTGCACAGAAGACCCGCGTCAACGCCTCTCAGAAGGCCAGCGTGGTCTCACGCGTGACTGCTGCTGCGACCAACTGCGTCGCACAAAAGACCCGCGTCAGTGTCCCTCAGAGGACCCGCGTGGTTAAAACCCCTGATGTTCAGCATCAGGATGTTGTCGGTTTCTCTCCTCCTCCGCGACGCAATCGAAACGCTGAGCGTCGACAGAGGAGACATGCGCGTCAGCTGCAACTTGGAACCATCGGTTGTCCAACTGAGGCTGGACGCGACGTTCAATCTCGCGCCTTGCCTGCGCCACATCCAGTACGTGAAATCCGCGTTTGGCGGCCCAAGTGCGTAACTCCTCAAGTTGAGTCCTCTAAAGACCAGCTTACCAAACGCCAAAGCGAAGCTTCTGCGTCTCGTCAAACGCAAGAAACACGCGCTCACAGGCATGGGGCCCAGCAGCCCACTCTCTCTCACCCGTCTCTGCCCGGACGCACCAGGCATCAACGCAAGACTCGCGTCTCATCTCAACAGAGACGCCAGGCGCGCATCAGACAGCCGCGACGCGAGAGCTGCGTCCCTGAAGTCTGCGTCCATTCTGCACAGCACATGGATGCCTCCCGTCTTCGACGTTGTGAGGCTAGTCTCTTTGATCCCTCTTCTATGGATTTGAGGGATTATTTAACAAGGAAAAGAAGTGCCCACTAGGTCACTTCATCTTGCTGCTGCCAACGGCTCATCTCCATGCTCTCGGAGTGCCGTTGCGGGTCGAGTGTGCACCAACAGTCTTTAATTAGACAGCTGACCTCGATCCCCCATCAACCAAAAGAAGGCGCTCCCATAGAAGGAGAATCTTCTCTGACGTTGAATACCCGGAGCTTACTGCGAACATGACAAGTAGAAGCAAGGGAAAAGGACTTGCAGTCAGCTCAGATGAGTCTGACTCTGAACCGGAAGGGGTGTATCAACACACTCGTACCCGGACTGGGGCCATTCCCCCGGTTGACTATAATGCCTTAGCCCATGGCATTAAAGTGAACGATTCCCACTCCGCCGTAGTGGAATCAGGGGCTTCAAACTCCTCCGTTGAGAAGGAGACCTCTGCCTACATGACAGGCACTCCTGATGAGACAGCTAGACGTCTGGAACAGATCCAAAAGAGACAAATGGAGATGATTGTGTCTCAACAGGAATCTATCGACGCTATCAAGCTGGCGCTTGCACAGCTGCTCGAAGACAGGAGGAGATCTCCTCCTAGGAGGTCGAGGGACAGAGAGAGAAAGGGAGGAAGCTCATCTTCCGAGCCTTCTGAAGAGAAGCCTCGATCTACTTCTGGCTCGTCCAAACCCTCGTCAAAGGGCGACCGAGACCCAGGGAAGGCTCATGCTAAAAGGATGAGTCAATTGGAGGAACGCCTCAATGCCCTTGCCAGTCGCAAAGACCTCCAAGAAGCTGGAGTGGTCCGGCCCTATCCAGCTGAGTGGGATTTAGTCCCGTACCCTCCTAAGTTCAAGGCTCCAACCCTCCAAGCCTTTGATGGGAAGGGGTCCCCTAATCAGCACATCTACTACTTCAAATCCCAAACGGGAATGTAGTAGATAATGACGCCATCCTGGCGCGACTGTTCATCGGCACCCTGAAAGGGTTGGCCTTTGAGTGGTTCATGAAACTCCCAGAAGGTTCTATCAAGAACTGGGGCGACTTGGAGAAGCTGTTCTTAACACGCTTCTTCGAAGATGACTCCGAGGTCACAATGCCCACCCTGTTAGCTACGAGACAGCGAAAGGGAGAGTCCGTCAAATCTTTCGTGGAGAGATTTCGGAACGTGGCACTCCGGTGTCCAAGCGGTATGACCCAGGCCACCCTGGTGGAAACATGCCGCCACAACCTCCAAACCTCACTCCTTGCTCAAATAGGAGTTGCTGAAAGCCGCACCTGGAAACAATTAGTCTAACAAGGTGAACAGGCTGAGGAGATTGTTGCCCGCGTCAGGGCAGAAGAAGGCAAGCCGCGGCCAGAGAGGTCAACTAGGCGAGCGCCAGACACCTCCCTCCAGACAAAGCGAAAGGATAATTTGGCGACGGAGACCAAATCTCCCACCAAACCTCAACCAGCCAAGGCGAGTGGCTCTTCAAGCCAACCCCGCGCCAACAAGCAGTATTCCTTCAAGGAGGAACATGTCGATTCGCTCTTCAGGCTACTCAACAAGAGCAACCGACTGAAGCTCCCTGAGGCGAGGCGCCCTCAGGAAGTCGGCAAACCGACAACCCCAACTACTGCTTGTACCACAGGATGTTGGGACACCCTACCAGAAGCTGTTACATCTTCAAGGACATCCTTCAGGCTCTGATTGACGCGGAGGTGTTGAAACTCCGACCAGAACAGAAGGAGGTAACAGCCAACATGACGTCGGTTCTCCAGTTTGGAAAACAACCTCCAGCACCTGCAGGGGTGGTCCCAATCCCAAGAGGAGAACTAAGAGTGGTCAACACAGACCCTCACCAGCAGCAGGAGAAGGGCTTGGTACCCGTCCCTACGCCTCAAGGGGAAATCATGTGGGTCCACCCTGACCTAGTGGACAGCCAGCAGTGGACTACTGTAACTAACAGGAAGTCCAAAGGCAAGGCAAAAGCTTCGTCCTGCCATGTGGTATGTGCTTTCTCCCGAGAAGCAGAGGATGATGTTCCCTCACTGACTGATTCAGAAGAGGAAACAATAGTCTTGGCCGCAGAGCCCAACCAACCAATGACGGGGACTCGTTTAGGACAGCCCTACTTGAAGCAGTACGGCGAAGTGGCAGCAAACCCTCTACAACCGGCTGCAGAGCCAACTAGGCCCTCCACGAAGCCACCAGTGGAGAAACAAAAGAGACTCGATTCTCTCGAGCTCTTCAAAAGGGTATAGCGGAAGGATCCACAACGCCTTACCGCTTTGATGTCTTGGCTCAATTGGCCAACATCCCGGCGCGGATCACCCTGTATGAGCTTCTAAGACTATCAAAGTCGACCAGGGAGGCTCTACAAGAAGCTCTGGCAAATGCTGAGGTCTTTATGACCCAGGTGCCAAAGAAGGAAGATGTAGAGAATTGTCTCCACACCTCCGGCTCTACAAGAAGCTCTGGCAAATGCTGAGGTCTTTATGACCCAGGTGCCAAAGAAGGAAGATGTAGAGAATTGTCTCCACACCTCCCAGAATGCTCCCTGCATTACCTTCACGGCAGATGATATGCAGGTTAAAGGGAAGCATGATCGACCCCTGTACTTCACAGGTTATATCGGATCATCTGAGGTGAACCGCATTAAGGTAGATCCAGGGTCCGCATTGAGCATCATGCCCCGCCGAGTCATGCAACACCTCGGCATCCCTACCCACCGTCTGAGCCCTACACAGACGACCATCTACGGGTTCAATGCCAACGGCACCCGTCCGATGGGGAAGATCAAGCTCAAGTGCCAGATTGGGAGCCTCAAGTCGGAGGTGACGTGCTACGTCATCGATGCCGACACTTCCTACAATCTGCTGCTGGGACGACCATGGATCCACCGCAACTCCATCGTTCCCTCCACTCTTCACCAAGTCATGAAATACATTGACACGAGTGGGAAGGTGCAAACGTTGGTTGCCGAAAGGTATCCGTTTAAGGGGGTCGAAAATTATTTCACGGACTCCCTCCTATATCAGGATCCGGTGGATGAAACCCCGCAACTGGAGGTGCCAGACTCTGGTAATGAGGCTGACACTGAGCCCGAGCAAGAAGAGTGCCTGTGGAAGTTGGAACCACTTGTAAAGAGCACTAATAAGCTCGATGTTGATAATACCACCGACGATGCAGGCGGTTGGTATATTAATGAGAATTTAGACTTTGAGTATTTTTCTGCGTGTGCATCTGATTCAATACCGTCGGATACTAGTACCGACGTAGACGATGACATCTGGTCGGCAATGGATGCTTTGACATCATTGCATGTACCAGTAAAATCATCTTTTGGGACATACCAGGATAATGGTGATGCGCAGGAATCTATATTCATGGTTCCGACAAGACGAAAAGGCCAAAAACCAATCCTTTTTGGGCGAATGACGACTGAACCAACGCCCCGCGAAGAATCGGAAAGTGAGGAGGAATCCCCTCAGCTCAGTCATTATGAACCAAAAGCGCTCAAAATGATGAAGTGCATGGGGTATGATCTAACCAACAGACCCGGGTTGAACTTCGGCAAAGGAAGGAGAACGCTACTTTGATCCTTTGTGCCGAAAGGGAAGGCCCCCGATTATTATCATCGGACGCGCCGGGGGTTGGGCTATGTATCAACTCCGGTCCCATCAGCCTCCGATTCTCAAGAATCGTCGAGCAACGATTACTCTTCAGACACATCATCTTGGGAGTCAGATGTCAGTGTCGGCAACATCTTCAAGGAACTTTCAGTGAACATGGTTTCGACAAGCCACCTGGAAGATGGAAATGAAGAAATGATCCAATCTGATACAGATCCTTGGATCAAACATTTAAATGCTCTTTGGGATACCCGCTTTGAACAGCGTGAGCCACCCACAGAAGACAAGGTGGTTCAGATCAACCTAGGAGATGAGGCTAACCCTAAGCCCATCTTCATAAGTGACGGCCTGTCACCTTCAGAGAAGAAGGATCTAATATCTCTTGTACAAGAGTATATAGACGTCTTCGCCTGGAATTATGAGGACATGCCAGGACTTGATCCTCAAGTGGCCATGCACCGCCTCAACATCAATCCGGACGTAAAGCCTGTCAAACAACAACAGCGACGGTTTCGCCCAGAAATAATGGAGGCAATTCAATCAGAAGTCAGAAAACTTATTGATTCTGGCTTCATCAGGGAAGAACAACATCCCGACTGGGTAGCCAACATCGTCCCCGTTTCCAAGAAGAACGGGAAAATCAGGATCTGCATCGACTTCCGCGGTCTAAACGAGGCCTGCCCCAAAGACGAATTCCCATTGCCAATCACAGATGTTATGATTGACAATACTTATGGATTCGAACGAATGTCCTTCATGGACGGATTCTCAGGATACAATCAAATCAAAATGTATCCTGATGATGAAAAGCATACCTTCTTCAGGACTCCTCTAGGGGTATATTGCTATACTGTCATGCCTTTTGGACTGAAGAATGCGGGGGCAACCTACCAAAGAGCCATGAATGCCATTTTCCATCAGCAAATGCGCAAAACGGTGGAATGTTATGTCGATGACATTGTGGTGAAAAGTCGCATTAAAGGAGATCACATAGCTGATCTGAAGGTGGTCTTCGACATCATGCGGGCTCATCAATTGAAGATGAACCCTACCAAGTCCTTCCTAGGGGTAGCCAGTGGCAAATTCCTAGGATTTGTTGTGACTTCCACAGGAATCCATTTGGATCCGGAGAAAGTCCGCGCTATCCAAGAGATGCAACCCCGAGAAACCTCAAGGAACTCAGGGGTTTACAGGGTCGATTGGCGTACATCCGCAGGTTCATCTCAAACCTCTCCGGAAGATGCCAGCCTTTCGCTAAGTTGATGAAGAAGGGTGTCTCGTTCATTTGGGACGATGCTTGCCAACAAGCGTTTGAGGAAATCAAACAATACCTCACCCAACCACCAGTCCTTGCAGCCCCGGTGTCCGGAAAGCCTTTCCTGGTGTACGTTCGGGCAATGGACCATTCTTTGGGAGCTCTACTAGCTCAGAATGGTGAAGAAGGATGAGAACAGGCAATCTACTATCTGAGTAGAACAATGATCGGAGCCGAACATCGGTACAACCCGATCGAGAAGGAATGTTTGGCACTAGTGTTCGCCATTCAGAAAATGCGACACTATCTGGTAGGCCAGACTATAAATGTCATATCAAAAGTCAACCCCCTGAGGTTACTTATGACAAAGCCTTCTTCACTAAATGGCCGGCTGGCAAAATTGGCCATGTTGCTATCCCAGTATGATATGCACTTTCTGCCGCAGAAAGCCATTAAGGGACAGGCGGTGGCAGACTTCCTAGCTGAACACCCAGATCCGAGGGCAGCCAAGGTCTACGAGGATCTCCCAGACGAAGTGGCCGAAGTCTACCTGACTCAGACATCGTTCGAAAGTCAAGTGTGGCAACTTTTCTTCGACGGTGCATCAAGGACAAGCCCCAAGGGACACGTAGTGGCGGGGGTAGGAGTAGTACTTGTCTCCCCACAAAATTATGTGATCCCCCGAGCTGTCTCGCTAACGGAGCCTTGTTCCAACAATGTGGCGGAGTACAATGCTCTATTGATCGGGATGCAGCTCGCCGATGAGATTGGCGTTAAAAATCTCGAGGCATACGGTGACTCTAAACTCATCGTCAGCCAAATTCGCGGGGAGTACAAAGTCAGACATGAAGACTTAGTACCCTATTACAACGCAACTATCCGCATGGCCGAGGGGTTTGCTAACTTCTACATCGACCATGTACCGCGCAGGCAAAATGCGCACGCCGATGCACTCGCATCCCTTGCAGCCTCCCTAGCTCTTCCAGCTGGAGCAATGGAGAAAATATTCGTCTACAGCCACGACTTGCATTGCCCGAAAAATACTCTCGAGGACTATCAGGAGTCAAAGGGAGATTGTCGAGGCAAAGAAGTGCTGGAATTGTCGGCCGGTCCAGAGCTTAAAGACTGGCGATTCCCCTACATCGACTATGTCTTGTACGGTATCCTGCCTGAGGACGCCAAAGAGGCGGCTGCCATTCGAAGGAAAGCCCCTAAGTTTTACTATAATGCGATTACACGAACATTGTATCGTTGGTCGCATGACGGGATCTTACTCCGGTGCCTCTCACCAAAAGAGGCCCAGGAGGTATTGAAAGAGGCCCACGACGGTACGTGCGGAGCCCATCAACCTGGCCCAAAACTGGCACATCGACTCCAAAGGTTGGGTTACTATTGGCCCAAGATGGTTGCCGACGCCGTCGCCTATGCCAAAAGATGTCACGCTTGCCAAATACATGGAGATTTTATCCATCAAGCACCAGGGTACCTCCACTCTACAACCTCTACATGGCCATTTGAAATGTGGGGGATGGATGTGGTTGGTCCTATCAGCCCACCATCATCAAAGGGACATCGGTTCATTCTAGCAATAACTGATTACTTTTCCAAATGGGCCGAAGCCATTCCTTTGAAGGAGGTGAAGTCGTCCAACGTGATCAAGTTCGTGAAACATCACGTTATTTACCGTTTCGGTGTACCTCGGCGGATTGTCCATGACAATGGACCCCAGTTCATCAGCCAGGCATTCCAGAGATTCTGCGCTAAGTTCAGAATCCAGAGTGTGTCCTCAACGGCATACTATCCTGCCGCTAATGGCCTCGCAGAAGCTTTCAACAAGACCATTGGCAAGCTTCTCAAAAAGTTCGTCTCGAAGAGTCAACGCGACTGGGACGACAAGCTAGGCGAATGCTTATGGGCCTATCGCACAACAGTACGAACCCCGACAAAGGCCACGCCGTTTTCCTTGGTATACGGATGTGAAGCCGTGCTTCCCCTGAAAATCCAAATTCCATCTCTACGCGTCGCCTTGACAGCGGAGATGACGACAGAGGAGAAGCATCGACAGCGACTCCAGGAACTGGAGGCCTTAGACGACAAGCGTCTGCAAGCCCAACAGCAAATCGAGCTCTACCAAGCTCGAATCACCAGAGCCTTCAACAAGAAAGTTAAAGTACGAACTTTCAAGAAAGGCGATCTTGTCTTAGCCGTCAGAAGACCCATGGTGACGACGCACAAGACAAAAGGAAAATTCCAACCCAAATGGGAAGGACCATTTGTGGTAGAGTCAGTCTACTCGAATGGATCATATCGTCTCATAACCTCGAATGGCGATACACTTATGATGCCAATCAATGGCAGATTCATGAAGAAGTACTATCCTTAGATGGTATTCTTCCGCTGATCAAGTTAATAGTACACCTCTGATCAAAGCACGAAGAATTTCTTCATTAACATCCGACGCCTCCAACGGCTAAGGATAGAGGAAAATGTTGGCTTTTAAGCCCAACATAAGTCTTCGACAACTCATCATGCTGAGGGGAATAGTATGGCTAGCCCAACTCAAACGGTAGTTGGTAAAGGCACCTCAAATCCGTTGATAGCTGGGGGTTTGCTAAAATCCTAAGTGGATTTGATTCCACTCTTTCCTCCAAAATCCCTTACCAATTCTCATCCACAGAATGGTAGGACCACAAAAAAACAATCGTTGCCAAGTTAACACCATACCTCTGGTAATGAGATACCCCTTGTAGAGTACAAATCTGGCTTGTCAACTCTACATTTTGCCAAGTTAACACTACACCTCTGGCACTTCAAATCTCACTTGTCAATTCTCATCCATAGAATGACAGGTCTTCAAACTATTTTCAGCTCAAGCCAATTCTTGTCAAGTTAATATCACACCTCTGACAAAACTACTGTTTAAGTTAACATTATACCTCTAAGCAGTACTTCAAGTTTCTGCCAGGTTTAATATTACACCTCTGACAGTCACTTTTCTTCAGTCTTCCACATCGAAGCTGAAATGAATGATGCCAAGTTAACACTACACCTCTAGCATCTGAGTCATTGCTAAGTTCAACAATACACCTATGGCCATGACCTTTCCTCGACTTCCTTGTCCAAGTCGAGATGACCAATGCTAAGTTCAACATTACACCTCTAGCATTACCTCACTGTTAAGTTAAACATCACACTTATGACAGTGACATTCTCAGTTTTTCCTAAACAAAACTAAAATACTTCTGAGTTAAGGTAATATCACACCTCTGACTCGCATCCTTATCAAGTTAACATTACACTTCCGACAAGACCACTTTCAACCCGTCAAGTTAATATCACACCTCTGATGGTAACAAACCTTCCTAGACTCTCCACAAGTCTAATCTCACTTGTTATTCTCTTCAATAGAATAACAGGTCCACCTAAAAACATTGTTAGGTTAATATTACACCAATTAACAGTGTTTTCATCAAATCCCCAGCTGAACTCGATTAAGTTAATTCTAAACCTCTGATCAGAGTTCACCCTCCCTGGGGGTACCAATTATACTTGTCACTTTCTCTTATAAAGTGGCAGGTTCATCAAAAATTTCATCCCTGTCAAGTTAACATTACACCTCTGACAGTATTGTGAAAATTCCTGAATCTTGACTTATTAAGATTATCATCATAAATTTAACAAAGTCAAAGATTCTTTTGCTTCTATGAGTCTAACTGAACACAAAAAGTTCAAGACACTGAAAGAGGCAAAAAGAAAATGTCACTTTTATTGATGATCCAGGCAAATGAAAGTGATACAAAACGCTCTCTTATACAATAAGATTGAGTGTTACAGTCCAGACGCTCTCTTATACCATGAGATTGAGCATTACAATTAAGGAGTACAAAGAAGTCCCTCTCTCTCCCAGAGGTTGCACTCACTCCTCAAAGCTGCATCTGATTCCAAGTAGAGGATATTGTGGAGAAGCGCCAAACTGTAGCGACGGTTGGAGCCGATTACACGGTGGAACATCGAAAGCGCCCTAGCTGACTAAGCTAAGAGCAATGGTGTTCTTGAGGTCTGGTGGCAACAGAAAGTCCTGCAACCCTTCGTTCAGGAGCGTCTCTTTCCCTAGCAGGCCATCCAATGGACATAGACTGTCCTTGATGTCACTTCTGGAGTGGGAGAAGAAGAGGAATCTTCCAACTGTGGCCTTTTATAGGCACAAGGATTCGCGAAGATACGCAGCGTATGGCCCGATGAATTCTGCGACGAATCTCTGTTCGACGCGTGGAACAAAATCACTTTAAACGCACAGAGAAAATCATGCGCCACGACTCTGTAGCGAATCGTCGCTCGACACGTGGCACGAATCATTTAATGAGCCAGGAAATCCGCGCGCCAAAAGGTGAAATCCCGTCGGTTCCCCAGGCCAACTGGCAGCGCAATCATGACGTGGCACGGACTCGCACCCGACGGCCATGTCTCTTCGATGGATATGCCCCGTCAGCATCGCCATAAATGCGCCCAGACAATCGCGTCTATATTCAAAAGATGCGTCTCTCCGAAGTTCGCGTCTTCAGCTGAACATCGCGTCTGCCTTATGAAGATCAGTCGCGTTTCCATTGCCAAAAGGTCGCGTCTCGCTAAGAAGTCGCGTCTTTAAAGCAGTCTCATCTCTGCTTTTCAAAAAGGAACCCGCGTTCAGTCCCTGCTTCTGCGAATCAGTTCAACAGTACACTGGCACAAGCAGAAGACCAACCACTCCTAGCTTAAAGCACTCCCGTGACAGACTAAAAGCAATCGGGGAGGTTTAGACTGTGCATCTAGACACTCAACATGATCAACTCTGGTGGCTTCAAAGAGTTCAACAGTACACTCACGAAGACCAACTCCAGAATAGATCAAACCCGGAGCATTAACAGTCCAGCCATGAAGGTGAATTCAGCTAGAGTCCAAAGTATTTCGAAATCCGTCCCAGTTAACTGCGGAATATCGAAAACTTTGGAGGGGGTTCTGTAGGCTGTCCAAAAGTTACTGGAGGACAAGTCATTGAAAAGCAAAGTTTCAAGCTCTAGACGCGAGGGACTATCACCCGCGTCTCAGCATCAAGGCGCGTTGGCTCGACACCCGCGTCTCAGCATCAAGGCGCGTTGGCTCGACACCCGCGTCTCAGCATCAAGGCGCGTTGGCTCGACACCCGCGTCTCAGCATCAAGGCGCGTTGGCCTGACACCCGCGTCTCAGTTATAACCGCCTTGGTTAAGGGACCAATCACTGCCCACACGTAGGGGAGATCAGCCCCCATCGTGGCATGTCTTTAGCAAGCACGTGGGTTAGTTACCGCCCATGTAGCGGGGAAGTTGGCCCTCATTGTGGAGCGTTTTCAGGGGGCACGTTCACCCCTGGGACCTCTATAAATAGCCCCGTCGCTATGAAGAAGGGGTCAAATTTTTGGCGATCAGCATCAAGGAGAAGAGGACAACAGAGAGATATCAACAGGCGCGACACATACAGAGAGAGAGAGAGCTCGACTCTTCAAGCTAACTTGCTGCGTACAAGTTGCTCTTCGCTTACCTTCTCTTTTAGAGTTTTGGTAGACGGGGCTGAGTTACTCCTTCTACCTGCCAAGGAGAAGATCCCTTGACGGTCCAGACGGTCATCTGGTCAACGGAGAACAAGATTCACTCTCCACCGCCACACGAAGAACCCAGCACTAAACAAAGGGGGGATTCAAGCTTCAACATCCTCCCTCCCTTGTAACCGGAAGATTAGTCTGTTGTAATTTTTCATCTGATTCAAGGAAATTTTACACCTCCCTCTTTTTCCGTGTCCAACACTTCTATCCACGAATTTCATTCTTATCTTTGGCTTTTATGCTTATCCTGCAAGAGTTTAGGGTTGGATAGAAGTCTATCCTTCCCTTATCTTTAATAATTGCAAATTTAGCCCTTGCATAATTGCACTTTGACAATCTGCTATTTGCACTTTTACACCTGGGCTTCAAATATGGGCTTTTGGGCTTCAAATATGGGCTTTTGGGCTTCATTAAGCTTTATTTATTATTAAAATAATAATTCGAGGCCTGCACACATTAAATAACAAAATATTAATAATTGTGCAGAATTAAATGAATAAATATGAAAATGTGATGGTAAATGTTATGATAAAAATGCACTTTTGACTACCAATCACACCCCCACACTTATCTTTTTGCTCGTCCTCGAGTAAAAATAAAGAAAAAAAAGAAAAGAAGAATTAATCTAACCTAACTCACTTTCGTAGGAATCACGGTTGCACTTAGCACGTGCAACAAGCCGTTAAACCTCTAGGTTACCCTAGAGGACGAGTGTTGTCTCGTGAGGGTTTTCAGCGGATTGCACCCACAAAATCCACAAAAAGAAAATATTTGAATTATTATTGAAGAGACTAAGTAGTCTATAAGTTTTAGGATCCTCATTTTTATTCATTCTTAGACTTAGTCTTTATAAAGTAAATTGTTTTCATTTTAGGTAAGGGTCAAAATTGAACTTCTAATATAGTCTTTTTCGTTACCAAAAATCATATGCATCCTTATGAATTTATACTAGGAATTCCTTAACTTGGACTCTCATGCCTCTCTATATATTTTTTTTCTTTTTTTTATTTTTTTTAATATGTATAACGCATCTAATTTTCTTTCGTATAAGCATTAAGGCTTCTTGAGGCCCTCATACCTAACTAATTGACTATTAGATGTGTTAATACATATATAAGTAATTTTTCCTTAATTTCCTTAGGCTTTCTAATCCACCCATGTAACGAACTTAAAGTCGATGACTCCCAAACCGGTTGGCTTTAGGGCACCAGGTGAGAAAACACCCCGCGGTCTCAAATTCGAGTGAACTAGGCCCCAAAACTAAGGACTTTATTTTATTTACTCACCTTTAGGCATGAATACTTATGCTTCTTGAGGCACATGTATCAGCTTAATTGGTGATTTTTTTTTTTTTATGAGGCACAAGGTCTTTGTCTTAGAATCCTAGATATGCATTTGGTATGCACATTTCATTAATGTAAAAATTAAGACTAACTACTTATTCAATTTCTCTTCCTATACTTAAAATTTAACAATTTATTTATTTTGACCAAGTTTTTAGAAATCCTAATCATGATTTTCCTAATCCTTAAAACTAACTTAGGTTTCTTTAAAAAAAATAAGTCAAAATACTGTCCTTTTTATAACATTTTTTTTTAAATTTTTTTTTATTAGCAAATTTTGTTAGTGTCTACTTATGTTAGTATGTTAGTAAAGCCCACCCCCACACTTATCTCATGCATTGTCCTCAATGTATGAATGAATGCATATATGCATGAAACAGAACAAGGGAAGGCGGAAGTTACCTTAGGGTGGTGGTTCCGGAGGTGGTCTAATTGGTCCACGAAATGCGGCTCAATCAAGATAACAGATAATTTGGTGGAACCCACCAGAAACTTTCCTTACATAACCTACTAAAATATATGTATAATCAATTTTTAGTATTTCCACCCCATCAAATTTCCAAATTTCATAATAAATTTCAGAGTTAATTGTCTCAACCTCCTTGTCCCAAAATGGAGTATGAAAAGATGGAATTATTGACTTGGACATTATAGGTACGGGAACGAATATCGACTCAAGGAAGATGCTCAAATCAAGTAAGGGCTCAGGAGTCGGGCTAGGTTCAAGAATTGAGTCCAAGTCAAGAAATTGAAACTCAAGTCCACAATCTTCTTCCCACAATGGAATGTGACCTAATATGGGTAATATCTCTTTACTTCCAATATTAAGGAATTCTAGCTCATCGCCATACAATTCTTCAAAACTAAGGTCAACATCTTCCGTCAGAATTGTACAATCAGTTTCAGAAGTAAAGAGATTGTGAGAATCTAGGTCGCATATCTCATTGGGTTCAATGTAATAAAAAGAACTTGCCAATTTATCCATAGGATTTTCAAAATTGCACAATTGGTCAAGTTCAATATGATCATCTAAAATGGATGATTCAATTTCATTATGAATTGGAATAAGATCTAATGTTGACTCGGGAAAAGTGAAATCAGGTGGAGACACTGGAGTCATTATTGGATCAGGAAATAAAATTGAATCATCGAGTGGAAGATCATGATCATATTCATGCTCAAGTTCTATTTCAGGAAAGGAGAAACTTGCCATATTATCAAGAATTGGAGTTTCGGCAAGTTCAAATGATGGCACTGAAATAGAATCTTGTTGTCCAAAGCAACTTGGTTCGTCGGCTCTAAGAGAGTGGTCAGCAAAAGCAGAAATGGCCGAACGGTGAGAACGTAATGATTGAACCATCAGATTTATGTCACGATCACGGGCTAATCTAGCCTGAGTCATGGCTGCAAGCATCCTTTCATAGTCGATAGGTGCATCATGCTGTGATTGGACTTGAAAAGATGAAGTGTAATCGTGATGAAGTTGTGAGTCGGTGGACTCACGCATTATCATGTCTGCGATAGATGGTAATTGTTGTTTGGACTCATGCATACTTATCATTTCACCGATAGATGGTATTCTATTCTGAATGGGGGTATCTGAGTATGAATCATTGAAAGAATGTGGACTAGATGGATATGAAGGACAATTTGGTTGAGAATTAAACTCGGGGGACTCGAAACCCCATGAACTCTGTGAAGAGTTGAAATTATTATGAAAATTATAGTTATAAGATGGGGAGTGTGGGTTATAGTCATTCGGATAAGACCATTCTGGCATACTAGATTGGTCAAAGTTATGATATGCCGGGTTGGTAATATCTGAATAATAGTTAGGTGTGTAATATTGATTAAATTGGAATTATTATTATATGCCATATCACACCAACACAAACAAAGAAAAAAAGAAAACAAACAAATAAACAAACAAAAAAAAAATTCTAACCTAAGTTAGGGTAGACCTATGACCTAGACGACTCCTAACTGGTTAGACTGTCCATAGGAGGTAGGGTGCAGACTTTGACCACAAGTTAATCAGCCAGGTCAGGGCAAGAGTGGTGGGAGGTTTTCCGTCAAAGACGTTCCTTAATTAAATAACCACCAATCTTCGAGCTTTCGGCCCTCAATCCCCTTCCTAGACACTGATTTGGCAAGAGTCAACTTCCAACACTGTTCCCCCTTAGGATAATCTCCTATTGAGTCCGAGATGTCCCTAGGGCCAACGTCTACTAATTTTTAAGTTAGGCTTGGGTTAGTGAGTGCTTTGGATATGATTTTTGGGCTAAGGAAGGGTGATGAAATCCCCACCTTATCTTGTTAATGGGTTATGCCCTTAAGATGAATTAGTGCAAGTGTACAAGATAAATAGATAAGAATCACTCAAAGCAGAAAATCAACCAAGAGATGAGTCCTATTCTACATGCAATGCGTACGTACCTTGCCTCCCCAGCACTCTTCAACAGTAAAAATAAATAAATTGAAAAGACACGTGCCTAATATGCAAATGTCTAATCAATTTTTATTTTTAACAACAAATAATTTACTGTTGAATTATTAGCAATTTACAGGTATATCACAGAACAAAATAGAATAGAGCAGTAAATAGAATTTACAATTTGCAGCAACCTGCAAAAAGTTGAATCAGTAGTTCTCTACTGTTGCCGCTTTTCCGCGGCAAAACAGTAGGTTCTGTTGCTCTGCCTTCGAGGGCAGAGGCACAGAATAGCTGTATGTCCACTGCTGCTGCTATGTTTCTGTTTCCTGTTCTCCAAACATGCAAACAGAAAAGAATAAAAGAATAGTTAATATTTTTTTTTTAGAGATAAAAACTTACCGTCCCTCCCCGGCAACGGCGCCAAATTTTTTTGATTGAACTTTTACCTGCACACAAATATAAATATTAGATCTGAGAATTAAAGGTGTGCAAGTGCTCAATTCGAATCCGCTGTAGCAAGACTATGCGGGTCGTGATCCTCAGGGAGGGACTGCGATGGAAGCGTTAAGCAAGATATCTCCTTTTTTAGTTATTAAAAGAAAATAAGAAAATATTAGTTAGAAGGAAAGCGGTATTTACAATGGGTCGGAAAGAGATAGACTTTGGAGAAGAGATGTGATTTATTCTACAAAAATAAAAGAAAGGAAAAGAAAAGAGAGAAATACTTACTTTATTTTGGTGGAGGAAAAACGTGAAAACCTTACATGTTCTACCTTGCTTAGGAGACGATCAACGCATAGATCATAAACTCGAGCCCGGTCCTTGTGCACATTATATCGTCAAGCATATCAAGAACGAAGTGATGCGAAGCTTGGAAGTGGAGAACGTTTTCATGAACTATCGTTGGCTCTCACGTAGTTTAGTTATACTTGCTTGGAGTTCACTTGCATGTTCTTCAACAACCACAGAGATGAAAGAGAAAAAAGAATAGAAAACAAAAATAAAAGCAAAACATAAGAATAATAAACAAAATAAAAGAATACCTTTATTGATCAGTGCAATGGTAGAGACGAGGAAGGTACATCGGTGTCACGCTCAATATAAGCCTCTCTCTCTCTTGAAAATAAAAGAAAAGAAAATCTAACCTAGAAGAAGAAAAACCTAAACCCTAGCTTTTGGCCCTTTGCTGGACGCTGGACGATCTGTACGTTGCACTGCAGGGGGTATTTATAGGTGCAGAGGGTCGAAGAGTCCGGATAAAGTAGCCCACGAAATCTGGTAGCCAGATGAGATCAAACTGCCGCAGAATTGCGGCTTTTGCCGCAGATCTGCAGCATTTCTGTGGAATCTGGCCACGCGCTTTGGCGCGTGGCTTCTTCTGGTCCATCCATTTGGGTGCCTACTTCTGGAAGCTGCATCCTAGCTCTTTATTCTGAATTTTTCGAGATAACTTAGTAATCAAGTTAACTTGATCTCAAATATCCCAAATCTTCTATCCACGAATTTCATTCTTATCTTTGGCTTTTATGCTTATCCTGCAAGAGTTTAGGGTTGGATAGAAGTCTATCCTTCCCTTATCTTTAATAATTGCAACTTTAGCCCTTGCATAATTGCACTTTGACAATCTGCTATTTGTACTTTTACACCTGGGCTTCAAATATGGGCTTTTGGGCTTCAAATATGGGCTTTTGGGCTTCATTAAGCTTTATTTATTATTAAAATAATAATTCGAGGCCTGCACACATTAAATAACAAATATTAATAATTGTGCAGAATTAAATGAATAAATATGAAAATGTGATGGTAAATGTTATGATAAAAATGCACTTTTGACTACCAATCACGCAATAAGTGCCTTTATGAGGGAGACGCTTCTTCCTTTGTAGGTTCCAAGGGAAACCGTCCCTTTTCTCAAGGCGCAGTAAATGCCTTAAGCTTCCACGTTTGAGGCGGCAGCGCTCAGGCCATGGGGCCTATAAATAGGACACTTGAGGTCCTCTGAAGAGAAGTGATCTGCTCTTCTCCTCTTCTCTTGGCAGAGAGAGATACTCAGATCTCTGAACTAGTGGGAATGCCCACTCTGGTCATTATCCGGCCAAGGACCGGTAAGTCTTGATCATTCAACGACTTCACCGATTTTAGGGAATTCATCTCCCTTAATTCAGCTTTAGCGGCTGCTTCAGGGATTAGTTTCCCTTGTTCTCCATTCAACTGATCTGCGGAGAAGGATTTCAGCATAGGTTCCCAGCGAAGCTATCATTCTGACTTGATCACAGAAAGATCATTGCATGTTAAGTCCGCTGCACAGGCAGAACTTGGGACTTAGTCTCTTCAAGGTTGAGCCAGTCTTGCCATATAGGTGAAGCTAAGACTGTGTCCCATAGGATCAGTCTGGCTTAACCGTATAGGCGAGGCTAGGACTTGGCATTTGCTGAGCTAGCCCATCACTGCTGTACAAGCGAGGCTTATCCTCTACTCCAATCGAAATTGGATTGCTTCGCCCCAAAGAATTTGGCTTTCGCGCTTTTGCAGTATCTTTTGTGTTTAACTGCTAACTTGCTCCAATTTTGCATTGCAGTGAGTTATTCGCCGGTCTTGTGTATTGATGAAAGAGACCGAAAAGTTGCCTTATGCTTCCCCAGTTGAAGCTTTACTTTTAAGCAGGAGGAACAACTTGGGGCAGCTGATGTGTGTCCCAGAGGCTATTGACAGCCTTTTATCCGAGATGATTCGTTCTGAGGTGAGGCTGGTGGCCGCTTCGTTGGAGATGATCCGCTTCGGGAAAGCGGACGTCACACCTGTGAGATCACTGACATCAGTGCCAATTCCCATTATAGGTGATCTATCGTGTTGGCGGTGATAAGTTCATTGCCAACTTTCAACTTTGGTGATCCAGCTTCCTGGTGGCAAAATGTACCATTTTTTGTGGAGAATTATGGCCGTGTCCTCGTGGCACAACTGGTTACGGCCTTGTGCAGGAGGAAGGCCTTTCGTGTCCAGTTGGTCTGGTCTGGAAGCAGATAAAACCACTTGTATGCCTTTTGCGCAAATAATCTTGCTGAGCAACTGATTCTGTTGTATGAAACAAAACCTTGATGTAATATCAATGTACCTTTGCTCTTAAATCAATGAAAGTTTATCCTCTGCTCATCTGATTTTTGCCTGCCTTCATTGAAAATTTGGCCATAGCGGGGCTAAACTTTGTGCAGAGTTAAGGACGGTCCTTTTTGAATGAGCTTCGCACGATGCTGGCATGTCGGCGAACTGTGCCTTTAACGGGCTAAGGCAACCCTTTTGGCGAAGTTCTTGATGAACTTGTGCGAAGTCCGCACTTTGATTCATTAGCGAAGTTAAGCCTTAGTGGCTGAATCAGCGCTTCTCGGGAAGGCGCTTTAGGCGGCGTTTCAAATTAATTTGAAACGACAGCCTGTACTCTTTTCGAGGCGTCGTTTCAGGCGCTCATTGGCCTATAAAAGTCCGATCGGACTGTAGAGAGGACAGATCTCTTCACTTGAAATTTTTAGAGACCTTTAGACTCTTCTTCTTCCTCTTTCCTTTCCATAAAAAAAAGATTTGAAAGCTTCTGCAGCTCTTCAATGGCGCCCAAGAGACGAGCGGGAAAAGAAGTGGCAACTCCTGCAGCGGAGGGTCCTTCTCCTCCTCTGGCCATCGAACGACCAATCGCCGGTAGGGAACTTTCCCTTTTGATTAGAGACTGTCGTTTCTCCTTTAAGGTTGACTTCTGGCTATCCTTGGATAAATCCAACATGAGAACAATCATGGTCTCATGATTTTAGGGAGTCCCATTCCCTGATTTTACCTTGATTTCTTGATCGGGAATCCAAGAACTAAAGAGTTCTTCTTCAAGCTTCCAAGCGAAGTTAACTTTCAGGCGGTTCACATCCTGTTGAATGACAGGATGCGAAGCTATCCTTTGATATTTGACAGAAAAGGACCGTAATGCCCTTCTGACGAAGTTATCCTTCAAGGTTTTATCACATCCTGTTGTTCGAAGCTAAGCTTCCAAAGCGAAGCTAACACTTGGATGTTTTCCTGCATCCTGTCCTCGTGTGGGATGCGGAGTTACACTGTAGCTGCGAAGCTAAGCTTCGGGACGAAGCTATCGTTTAGGCCAATCCTTACTCAGAGGGCGAGGCTATGCCTCATCAAATTTTGCGTCCTGATTTTAGCCTTCTTTCGGCTGATGAACTAATCATAGTTTCTCTTTGTTCCTGCAGTACACTATACTCCTGGTCCTTCAAACAACCTGTTCGGGATGACCATGGGATCGGATGGCAATATCAGCTTGCAATTTCAAGGGCAGGCTTCTCTGTTCAGTGAGCGGAGTTCTCTCATCAGAGATACGCTTATTCATGGTGGTGATCAATATACCACGAGGAGTATCCTGACCACAGCTCCCCTTGAAGATGTCGACCGTCGAATTTATAGGAAGCCCGATTTCATGTTCGAGGATGCCGCACCAGACCCTGACCACCAACTACATGCAGGGGAAGGGTAGTAGATTTTCCAGTTGGATGGCGAGAGGTTCTGCCTTCCGTCCAACAAACGCCATTTTTCTTTGTCTTCCTTCCAGTGCGTGACGCAGGCTCGGAAGATGTCGTGGGAAGTGAGCCGGAGTACTGACTCCGTTCACATAGGAAAATTGATGCTTCAATCTCCTGGTTATGCAAGAGCGGGGCCTCCTCATTGCATAATGGGCCTGCATCCTGGGAATGTGTCGCGAGACATCCCAGTGGGAGAAAATCCTACAGTGGCGTTGACCTTTGGCAACCAATTCTTCAAGTTTAATGGGAACTACCCGGCCACTGACTTCAGGACTCCAGGTTGGGTTCACCCTCCGAAGGCATGGTGGGTGAATTTGACTACCTACATCCTTGCTCATTTCGAGGAGGACTTAGAGAGGCTGAACCTCTACGAGGCCGTCAGGGCGACCTGCCACGGTATTGAGATGAACGTGGCGTGCTTTTACGCCATTTTTGAATTGTATTGCCCAGCTTCGGGGACTTTCTTCACCCCTGTCGGTGAGTTGGGTATGGCCTTGCATGAGATGTGGGAAGTCTCTGCTCTGCCTTTTGGGTCTCTCCCATATGAAGAATACTTTCCGTGCGAGGCGGAGTTGGCTCTTCTGGAGAAGTAGGAGCCTGCTTTGTTCGAGACCTACAGGGAGTTAATGTGCCACTTGTATATTTGCTCCAGTATGCATGGGGGCAATAAGGGAACCTCCTGTGGCTTGAAAAGCTGGGGAGACTATTTGTTCCCAGATATGGAGAATGCTCCTGAGGCAGCACATTGCGGAGTTGCTGATGAAGACATCTTTGACCGGATGCAAAAGCACTCCCAAGGGGATTTAGTTGTGCAGGAAGACGATGGTCCCTATGAGCAGGGTGATGTTCTTCGAAGCTTCCATCATCAGGCTCACAGGCCGATGTCCCGGAAGGCACTTCTGGCCGGTTTCCTAACAGTCTGGCTGAAGAGGTGCGTGGTGCCGTCTTCTTCGGGTGACATCGCTCATCCGAATGTTTTGCTGCCCGCTGTTCGTTTGGTTCATGGTCGCCCTCTGGGACTTCTTTCGGCCATGGTATGCTGTATCCAGAGAGGCCTTCGTGCATTGACAGAGGCTTTTTGCAGGCCACCAATGACGAAGAGTGGAAAAGGGACCATTTTGCCCCGCGACGGACCTAACCCCAGAATAGGTC
Source organism: Agave tequilana (assembly GCA_038442645.1). NCBI lineage: Eukaryota > Viridiplantae > Streptophyta > Magnoliopsida > Asparagales > Asparagaceae > Agave > Agave tequilana. The sequence goes on along the minus strand of JAVJIF010006932.1, from coordinate 150,142 downwards.
TGCCGTATACTTACTTGATGGCGTGGTTCGCCTTGCATTGTCCTTCTCTAATCGAAGCTAGAGAGGATCCCCCGCAAGATGTTCGAATGGCACTCCTCCGCCGATTCGAAGGATGCTCATGGCAGAAGATTTACGTGGCTGAGGCCTGTAAATTAGTACGTCGCTATAACGTCTATAGTCTCTTCCGCTGTTTCCCCGTATTCGGGGTGCAGGCTATGGGGAAGAGTTCAAAGATGCGGGGGAGGAGCATTCGTCCCTGAGCCGGGGAATTTTTGAGTGGTTGGTCAGTATCCGGCCCTCGCATTTATTGTATAGAAGCGGGGACACCTGCTATTTGGAGCCTTATGTCCCAAGTCAGTTTGCTCGACAGTTTGGATATAACCAACTGTACGTAGGTAACCCGAATCTCAATCTGGCTTTCATGGGGAGCCTTATTGATGGGGCCTGTGCCTGGCGATTCTTTACTGCAGGCGGTACTGGGGCACGGCTGCGTACGCCGTTGAGGAATCCCAATCTCCTAATGACCCTGTGCTTCTGTCAGTGGTATGCCGCTTCCAATTCCACACCTCTCGAATTCAAGGTGAACAGTTCTGGTGTGAAGTTAATTTCTCAGCGGCTGAGGCAGAAGGCTTCTGAGAAAAGGGAAGGCAAAAGGGTTCGCACCCCAGGTATAGAGGAGTTTGTTGCTGTGGAAGACAGCGAGGCTTCAGATGCCGAGAGTCCTCGCTTCGAGGTGGGAGCGGGGGCTGAGACTCCTGCAACTGGCTCTGGTGTGATGGGGACGGCTCCTTCTCGTTGTATAGAAGAGGTAGAGGAAGAGGATTCTGAGATCCACTTCAAAAGAAAGCGGGCAGGTAGCTCTTGTAGGAAATCGTTGGCGAAGAAGCCCTGCCGCCAAGCTCCTACAATTGTCGTAGAGGGTCATCCCTCTGCAACGATTCCTCCTGCTGCCCCATTAGCAGCTGAACCGTCGGTTGCTGAGCCGACTAGCGGTGAATTCGCTCCGGGTCTGGGTAAGATTAACCCTGTCCATATAATACGCCTTTTTGTGTGTTCCCATTGACTTATTATCAATTCTTCTTGATTGTAGAGTTGAGGCAGCTGGAGAGCGAGGGGAACATTATGATCCCCTATTCACTTATGGAGCTGAAGCTGGTTCTTTTGCCCGTCCGGAAGAGTCCGGAGGTGATGTGGCCGACATTGGTCCCTCGGGCGCTGGGACTTCTAAAGGAAGTCCTGAGGCATCGAGCTCTATCGGGTGGTCCACAGGATACTCGGCAAGCGAAAGCGAGCCGGCTATTCATGCTGATTCTGCCAAAAAATTTTCGATGGAGCCCCTGGAGACTGATGTGGCTGACGAGATGTTTGAGGCGACATCATCCTTTGGTATTGTCCTAACCTCTTGGCTTCTTTTACATGTAGTGCCCCGACTAACCGCAGTCTTGTTACAGGTGTTCGGCCTCAAGATGCATCAGCTTTAAGAGAGCCAGAAGATTTTCCCGAAGGGTCAAGGGGTGACATGAGCGTTTCGACCGCGGCGGATGCTGCTGTGCTGGATGCGCTGTACGGTGACCTACCTTCTTATCGGCCCAAGTCAGCCGAAGGACCAGAGGTTGAAGGGGGAGCAGTTCCGGAGGTGTCCTCACTCCCAACTATATCAACGAGTGAGGATGCCGACAATTTTGCCAAGTGCGGAGCTGAGGGTGATTACAAGCCCTACTTCCCCAACTCTGGTGGTTGAGCCTGCTGTTCAAGAGATGGTTGCCAGCCCTACCTCAGGGTGGCTAGCGCACTGATTTCCATGAAGACTCCACAGAGATCACTGACAATCTGCCCTGCTGTTGATGTTCCCATTGCTCCTTCCACGATAGTGTCGACCAGGCTGGTGGATTTCTCTGAAGTTACCTCTCTACCAGAAGTGGCTGAGGTTGAGAACGACTACATAGGTACCTCGTCGATAGCTTTTATAAAGGCTTAGGGCGAACTATCGACCTGGTTTTGAAGGGCTCGAATATGCCGTTCTCAAAGTTAAAGGTGGTCCTCTCCCGTGGCATCGAAAGTATTCGGGATTTTGAGGGGTATCACCAGGCTACTGCTTTGGAACTCCTGGTAGATGAATTTGAGAAGGATGTAGAGGAATGGCGCCGTCTCCGCTGTTCGAACCTGGAGTCTTTAGTTGATGAGCGGTTTGTGCGTCTTGTCGCTCAAAAGCACGAGGCCTGGCTTGCCGCTCAAGAGGCTACTAAGGCTATCTCTTCTGATTTGAAATCCTTGGAAACAAGGCAGGCAGAGGTCGGAAATGCGATTGACGCCTCCACCAGTGCTCTTCTTGACGCTGAAGACAAGATTGGGAAGGCTGAGGAAATGATCAGGAAAGCAAATCTTATTTTATCCAAGGCTAAACTGGTGCATCTTGAAGAAACTGCGCGGCTTGAGCAGCTTAAGGCTCAAAATGGAGAGCTCTCACAGCAGGGATTGTCACAGAGGGCAATTTTGGCGGAGGTTGAAGCTCGTTTGACCCAGGCAATGGATTTCAATGAGGCCGAGCTGAGGTCGCAAGCGCTTGCCCAGGCTGCTGATGACAGGAGGACGAGGCTGGACTCCCTTGGAGAGCGGCTCAGATCTTACAGTGTGCGCCTGTAGCTCCATGTACTTTATTCTTTTGGAGTGAATGAAAATTTTTTCTTCTTGTCGAATCTCCAATCTTGTTCTTCTTTCTGAATTGCGATTCCAAATTGTATTGAAATTTCTTGAGAACATAGTTCTTGTTGGGTTGGATGATGAGACTTGGCTATCTGTCAGTTCAGAGGTCGTGATGACATAACTGGTTGAGACGCCGCCAAGCCCGAAATCGGTCCTTGTCGGATCGAAAGATGAGACCTGTCTTTTGTAAATGTCAACAGGGCTCGGAATTGACACTTAGTTGCCTGCTGGTTCAGAGGTCACAATGACTTAACCGATTGAGACGCCACCAATCTCAAGGTTGGTGATACTTATCTTTTGTAAATGTCAATAAGTATCGAGACCTGTCTTTTGTAAATGTCAACAGGGCTCGGAATTGAGACTTAGCTGTCTGCTGGTTCAGAGGTCGCAATGACATAACCGATTGAGACGCCACCAAGCTTCAAAAATTGGTGATACTCGACTTTTGTAAATGTCAACGAGTATCGAGACCTGTCTTTTGTAAATGTCAACAGGGCTCGGAATTGAGACTTAGCTGTCTGCTGGTTCAGAGGTCGCAATGACATAACTGATTGAGACGCCACCAAGCTTCAAAAATTGGTGATACTCGTCTTTTGTAAATGTCAACGAGTATCGAGACCTGTCTTTTGTAAATGTCAACAGGGATCGGGGTTGAGACTTGTCTTTTGTAAATGTCAACAAGCTCAAAATTGTAATGGAGTTTGGAACAAGGTCTCATTTTCACGGGGAGAAACGAGGGAATCACTGTCATAGGTTTAATGTTAACGTAACAGCGAAATGTATATGTGGTCTTACCATTCTATGGGTGAGAATTGGTAAGTGATTTTGGAGGTCTCATTTTCTCAGGGAGAAACGAGGGAATCACTGTGATAGGTTTAATGTTAACGTAACAGTGAAATGTATATGTAGTCTTACCATTCTATGGGTGAGAATTGGTAAGTGATTTTGGAGGTCTCGTTTTCACAGGGAGAAACGAGGGAATCACTGTATAGGTTTAATGTTAACGTAACAGTGAAATGTATATATGGCCTTACCATTCTATGGACGAGAATTGGTAAGTGATTTTGGAGGTCTCGTTCTCACAGGGAGAAACGAGGGAATCACTGTCATGGGTTTAATGTTAACGTAACAGTGAAATGTATATATGGCCTTACCATTCTATGGACGAGAATTGGTAAGTGATTTTGGAGAGGGAATCAAATGGGAACTGGTCCCTTAGGATTTTTAGCAAATCCCCAGCTGTCAACGGGTTTGATATGCCTTTACCAACTACCATTTGAATTGGGCTAGCCATGCTATTCCCCTCAGCATGATGAGTTGTCGAGGACTTATGTTGGGCTTACAGGCCAACATTTTCCTCTATCCTTAAACGTTAAGGACGTTGGATCGTCTGGTTAACGTATGTGTAACCTTGACTCTCCTTTAAGACAACCAGTGTACGACCAGGTTCCTACTGGTTTATGGTTGTGTGATCTCGCTTGGAGGAAGAGAAAGGCTCTCTTTGTGTGTACTTTGGACATGAAGATCTTGATCAGAGGTGTAGTATTAACTTGATCATGAGAAGAATCCTTAATCAAGGATAATACTTCTTTAAGAACTTGCCATTGATCGGCATCATGAGTAGGTCGCCATCTGAAGTCATAAGGCGGTACGCTCCGTTCGAATAGACTGTTTCTATTACGAACGGTCCTTCCCATTTAGGCTGAAATTTGCCTTTGGTTTTGTGCGTCATAATCATCGGTCGTCTGACGGCTAAAACCAGGTCTCCTTTTTGAAAGACTCTCTGTTTGACCTTCTTATTGAAGGCTTTTGAGATTCGAGCTTGATATAGCTCGATATGCTGCTGAGCTTGTAGCCGCTTCTCATCTAAGGCTTCGAGCTCTTGAAGACGCAATCGATCATTGTCCTCTAATGTGATCTTAGTGGTCAGAGCGACTCGCAATGATGGCATCTGGATTTTCAACGGGATGACTGCTTCGCACCCATATACCAGGGAAAAAGGCGTATTGCCTGTCGGTGTCCGAACCGTGGTTCGGTAGGCCCAAAGACATTCACCAAGCTTTTCGTCCCAATCTCGCTTGTTCGATGAGACGAATTTCTTGAGTAGCTTGATGATCGTTTTGTTGAATGCTTCTGCCAAGCCGTTAGCGGCGGGATTATAGGCAGTTGAAGCCACATTCTGAATTCGGTATTTATCGCAGAACCGATAGAATACTTGGCTTATGAATTGGGGACCATTGTCATGGATGATCCGCCTAGGGACACCAAATCGATGGATGACATGGTGCTTGATGAAATTAACCACATTAGAGGTTTTGACTTCAGTCAGTGGTATAGCCTCCGCCCACTTTGAGAAGTAATCGGTTATTGCCAGGATAAACCGGTGTCCTTTTGTCAAAGAGGGGCTGATTGGCCCTACGACATCGATTCCCCATGCTTCAAATGGCCATGAAGCAACAGTCGGGTGGAGCAGCTCCGAGGGCTAGTGTATGAAATCCGCATGAATCTGACATGCTTTACACCTTCGTGCATATTGGATGGCATCGGCTATCATAGTTGGCCAATAGTATCCAAGTCTGTGCAACCTGTCCTTAAGTTTTGGACTTGGCTGATGAGCTCCGCAAATGCCGTCGTGCGCTTCTTGGAGCGCTTCCTGTGCCTCTGAATTGGAAAGGCAACGGAGGAGGAGACCATCATATGAACGACGGTAAAGTATCTTCAGAGTCGGATCGAAGTAGAAACGGAGAGACCTTCGTCTGACGGACGCCGCTTCTTTAGGATCGTCTGGAAGCAGACCGTGCAAAGCATAGTCAATGAGAGGAAAGCGCCAATCTCTCGGCTCAAGATCCGTGGAGACATTATAGACTTCTCGAGTTCTTAGCATGTGCTTAGAGCATACAAGATGTCGAGTTGCGACTGTGAGGTGATACTCGGTGTCGGCTGGCCAGGCTAGTGTTGTTGCTAATGCAGCAAGAGCGTCCGCCTTGGTGTTTTGAGATCGAGACACGTGTCCAATGTAGAAACCTTCAAATAGGTTGGCCAATTCAATGGCCGTGTGGTAATAAGGCACCAAGTCCTCATGGCGGACTTCGTATTCGCCTTTAACCTGATTGATGATCAGTTTTGAATCTCCATAAGTTTCGAGGTAGCGTACCCCCATTCCATGGGCAAGTTGAAGACCGATGAGCAGAGCGTTATATTCTGCTACATTGTTGGAGCATGATTCTGTCAGAGAAAATGCTCTGGGCAGGACATGATTCTGTGGGGAGATAAACACAACCCCCACTCCGACAATAATCTTGCCTTTAGGACCCGTTCGCGATGCTCCATCAAAGAACATCTGCCACACTTCCTCTTCTGAGGTTGCATAAGACTCGAAGACTTCAAGGGATATCTTCGTGAAGTTTTGAATGCTCCGGAACTGGATGAGCAGCCAAGAACTCTGCAAGGGCCTGGCCTTTAACCGCCTTCTGAGGGGTGAAGATAATGTCGTATTGAGACAAAAGGAGTGCCCATTTAGCCAATCTTGAATTCAATGATCCTGGCTTCGTCATAAGAAGACGCAATGGGTTTACTCTGGAGATGACATGTATGGTCTGGCCGACCAAATAATGTCGTGTCTTCTGAATGACGAAGACGAGAGCTAAACACTCTTTCTCGATAGGGTTGTAGCGAGATTCCGCTCCTATGAGAGTTCTGCTTAGATAATAAATGGCCTGCTCGTGGCCATTGTCGTCCTTTTGAGTAAGGAGGGCACCAAGAGAATGGTCCATAGCTTTTACATAAAGCAAGAATGGTTTCCCTGATGTAGGGGCCACCAAGACTGGAGGTTTCGTGAGGTACCTCTTGATGTCTTCATAAGCTTCCTGGCAAGCTTGATCCCATACGAAGGAAGCACCCTTTTTCATGAGTCGGGTGAACGGTTGACAGCGGCCTGAGAGATTTGCGATGAATCTTCTAATATAAGCCAGTCTACCTTGCAAGCCTCTGAGCTCTTTGAGATTCCTCGGTGGATGCATGCTCTGAATGGCTTTGACTTTGTCTGGGTCAAGATGAATCCCTTTTGATGTGACAATAAACCCAAGGAATTTGCCGCTTGACACTCCCAAGAAGGATTTTGTCGGGTTCATTTTCAGTTGATGAGCCCGCATTATGTCGAACATCGTTCTCAGGTCGCGAAGATGTTCATTCTTGTTGCGGCTTTTGACGGCAATGTCGTCGACATAGCATTCCACCGTTTTTCGGAGATGATCGCGGAAGATCGTACTCATTGCCCGCTGGTAGGTTGCTCCGGCGTTCTTCAGTCCGAAGGGCATTACAGAGTAGCAGTATACCCCCAATGGTGTTCGGAACGAAGTATGCTTCTCGTCGTCGGGATACATCTTAATCTGGTTGTATCCTGAAAAGCCGTCCATGAAAGACATCCTTTCGAACCCGCATGTGTTGTCAATCATGACGTCGGTGATAGGCAGCGGGAATTCATCTTTAGGACAGGCCGTATTGAGATCACGGTAGTCGATGCAGATCCGTATTTTCCCGTTCTTCTTGAGGACGGGGACGATATTAGCAACCCAATCTGGATGTTGTTCCTCCCGGATGAAGCCACATGCAATGAGCTTGTGAACTTCGGCTTCAATAGCTTCCATAATGTTCGGGCGAAACCGACGTTGTTGCTGCTTGACTGGCTTGACGTCGGGCTTGATGTTTAGACGGTGCATAGCGACCTGTGGATCAAGTCCGGGCATATCTTCGTAGCTCCACGCGAAGACGTCTATATACTCTCTTATGAGCATTATCAATTCTTCCCTTTCCGTAAGTGATAGGCTTTCACTTATAAAGATGGGCTTAGGGTGGTCTTGATTACCCAAGTTGACCTGCATCACCTTGTCTTCAGTAGGTGGTTCGCGCAATTCGAATCGCTTTTCCCATTGAAGGTCTAATTGCTGGGCCCATGGTTCCTCGTCAGTGGCTTCTGCGGGCTCCAATTGACTACTTGAGGTCATATTAGCAGTGAGGTTTTCGAACATTCCTCCTATACTGACATCTGAATCCCACTCGGAGGATGAGGCTGAATGTGATGGAACTGATCCATTGTCCTTGGCTTGAACCGTTGCTGACGATGTGGGTGTAACATACCCTAGTCCCCTGCGTGTACTATCATAGTAATTTGCAGGCTTCCCTTTAGGCACAAAGTTCCGCATCAAACCGCGCCTTCCTTTTCCGAAATTCAGGCCTGCTCCATGCTTCAAGTCGTATCCCATTTTCTTCATAATATGGCGCGCTGACTGCGCGTAATGAAAGAATTGTGGAGTGTCTGAGTCTGAACTTGAATCTGCGACCGTGGGTCCCCGTGGTTAGGTTCTACCGAAGATTATCTGTAACTGACCTTCTTTGGATGGCGGGATTACCAAGACGGCTCCTTCTGCGGATTCCATGGGTGTAGTGGATGCACTTGGCCTATGTAAAGGCATGTGTAGGGGGCTATCCGTAATGGATTCAAATAGACCAAAAGTCGCGGGATAATCAAAAGAATATTATCATTAATTACCCATTCGCCTTCATCCTCTGAAGGAGTATTACATAGGGGATTATTGAGACATGCTATAATTGGTTCACCAATCAGAATGGCTGGCATGCCTGCTTCGGATTCTGAATCCGCCTCATTGCCACTTTCATCATCGTCTGGCAATGGTTCCTTAGGTGTTTCACTGGCCTCTTGATACAGGAGAGCGTCAGTGAAGTAATTTTCTACCTCCTTGAATGGTTGCTTTTCAGCAAAGACAGTTCGTACTGTCGCGTCATCCTCAACATATTTGAAGCATTGGTGCAGAGTAGAGGGAACGATCTAGTTGGCATGGATCCATGGCCGTCCCAGCAGCAGGTTATATGATGTGTCAGCATCAATGACATAGCATGTCACTTCTGACTTCAGACTCCCGATTCTGCAACAGAGTCAGATTTTCCCAAGTGGGTGACTGCTCCCAGCATTGAAACCGTATATTGTAGTAGTGGTTGCAGACAACCTGTACAGCGGTATGCCGAGGAAGTAGAGAAGCCTTTTGGGGATGATGCTGAGTGCGGACCCCGGATCGACTTGTATTCTTTCGATGCACATTGAACCGATATATCCGGTGTAGTACAGAGGTCGATCGTGCTTGTTGTCTTTGAGAAGCATATCTTCCGCTGTGAAGGTAATAACGGGCACCTTTGATTGTGCATGATGACATTCTGGGTAAGGAGACTGAATGTCGTCGTTAGGGATCTCAGGCATGCATGTCAGAAAGGATTCTAAATTGGCTAGCGCATCATTGAGTGCTTCTCTTGTTTCTTTTGAGAGGCGAAGGAGCTCGTGTATAGTGATACAAGCTGGGATATTGGCCAGTTGAGCCAATATGTCAAACCGAAAGGGCGTATCAAACCCTTGGCCTGGTTGTTTCTTCAACACGTGGTCGAATCGTACCTCCTTAGGCCTCTCTTTTCCCTTGGTTGGGATTGGAGTGGATGCTGGTACTTGTACTGACGTCGTTTGCTATTGTGTCTCGTCAGTAGACTTTTCATACTGCCTCAAGTATGATTTTCCGGATCGGGTACCCGTCTGTTGAGGCGTATCGGCTTGCGCCGTGCAAGCAAGCTTTTCTCCTTCTGAATCACTGAGGGAAGCCGATGTAAGATTGCCGTCGTCTGGCAGGATGGAGATGACATTGCAAGACTTGCCCTTTGAGTTGGGCAGCTTTGAATCCCGCTGTACGTCTTGGACGAGGTCCGGGTGTACCCACATCACTTCTCCTGTCTCCAATGTTAAGGAAACAAGACCCTTATTGTTTTGAGCTGTAGCTGGAGGATGCTTGACTTCCAACCGCGGCGCAGGGACTGAATAAGTCCCGTCAGGAACTGTGACCTTTGGAGCTTTGCCGAACTCAAGAGTCACCATATTGGTCGTGACTTTCTTTTGTTCTGTCTTCAATGTCAGAACCCCGGCGTCAACCAAGGCTTGAATTCTGTCTTTGAGGACATAGCACTTGTCAGTAGGATGGTGAATCATCCTATGGTAGAGGCAGTATTTAGGGTCATTTGTGCGCCCTATCTCATTGGGACGCCGAGCATCTGCAGTTTCATTTTGTTCCCTTTGTGGAGCAGATGGAATATCGTGACCACCTGATCGTCTTTGAAGGAGTACTGCTTTGGAGGGAATTTAGGCTCCTGATTGTTGAAGCCGCTCTTCTTGGTCTTTGACTGCACATCTCCGGATAACTCCACAGACATAGTCTCTTTGCCTTTAGCTTGAGAGGATTGCGGTAGGTCGCTACGCCCTTTGTTGTTCATCCCCCACTTGCCTCTAGGGGCAGATGGTTCGAACTTTTTAGCCGACTTCTCGGCTATCTCTGCTTGTTCGACCAATTCCTTCCAAGTGTGGGCTTTGACAGCCCCCATGCGAACTTCCACTTGGTCTAAGAAGTTGTATCTGCATGTCTGTAAGAGCATGGGTAGTGGCATCCCTGCTGGGCACATCAAGGATAAGTTTCTGAACCGTTCAATGTAGTCACGGACAGATTCGCCCTTCCACTGCACAGTGGAAAGGAGCTTGTCCATGGTTACTTCGGTATCGTCCTCATAGAAACGAGAGAGGAACCGAGTTTTCAGGTCGATCCAGGAGTTGATAGAGCCCGGGGGAAGACTTCGGAACCAGTCAAATGCTACCCCCTTCAAAGTGCCGATGAATAGCCTAGCCATGATGGCGTCGTTGCTTATAACATTACCAGTCTGAGACCGGAAATAGTAGATGTGCTGATTTGGCGAGCTCTTTCCGTCATAGGTATGCAACGTTGGCGGTTTGAACTTCGGTGGATATGGCACCGAATCCCACTCTAGCGGATAAGGACGGACTGCCCCTACCTTCTTTAATTCATCCCTCTGAGCTAGGGATGCGATTTGAGCCTGGAAGCCCTTAAGGACTTCGGCGTCTAAGGAAGAACCCTCCTTGGATTTCTCCGGCTTTGGTTGCTCATTGCTGAAGTGTTCCTCCTCATCGTGATTGCTCCCGGCATCATTGTCATTCCGATTGCTGAGGAGTCGAGCAAGCATCTGTTGAATATTGTCCAGGGCTTCTTGCTGGGTTTTGAAAGTTTGCTCCTGAGCTTCCAGGCGCTGACGAAGGTCGTCGTTAGTGCTATCAGCCATGTTGACTGATACTCTGTCTGTTCGCACTGAGCCAACTGTCGCCGATGAGGCGTACCCACTGTCTTCATCTTCTTCATCCGATGGTTGGAGTGATCTCCTGGGCTCTGGCGAGGCTAGGGCCGTCGAGGAAAAAGGCTGTTCATAAGTGTAGGGTATCGCCACCCTGGATCTGGTGTTTCGGAAAATACCTTCTTCATGCACCAAGACTTCGCCTAAGCCTGGGCTATAGTCTGGATCTGGGGACTCTCGTCCTCTTCCGGTCATGTTGACGGATGCAGATGGTAGATCTCGCGAGATGCTCCTTTTGCGATATTTCCTCGGGGTCTGTACCGATAGTCGATCAAAGACTAACCGTCATCTCGGAGGAGTGGCGGGGATTGGTCCCAGCCGGCAATGGACCGAGTGGAGTGTCACCAGCTGACATCCCACTTGTTGACAACGGGGGGAAGAGGTTTGTCTATTTATCAACAATTTCCTCAAATCAGACCCGGTTGGGTCTCTGCAATCGAGCGCGAAGGCTCTTTTGGCTCGCACATAGGACGATATCCTGCTTCTTTTATCCCTGCAGATGGGATTAGCACTGAATAGTGCTTGAGTTTCAGCTTCGCCATCAGGCGCGAGCTTAGTGCTTGACGCACCAGAAAGCGGAGCACGCTGTGGTGCTTTACCCGCTATGCTGCTGCAAAGAGGATAGACCTGGTGAGTACGCTGTGGTACAGTAGCTTCGCTCATAAGAAAGATGCTGGCACAAGGCATTACTGCTCTTGAATTGGGCGACGGTATGATTGCCGTCTTGACTTTATGATTGGAGCAGACAGGCATCTTGCCTTTTTCTTCGTGAAGGAGGCGCGATTTTGGCGTAGCTACGCCCGAGGCTTCGGCCAGAAACTTCTGTTTAGGCTTCCATACCCGCCTTGGCAGAGGAGACTTAGGTTCGCAAGGAACCTGATTAGCCACACGCGAGGCTGAGGGGTGTTGGCAGAATTCTGCTTCCGGTTTCTGCTTTGAAACCTTGGTCGTGGAAACCTTCCTATGCTTCCGTGCTCGAAGCATTGGGCCACCCCCAGAGAGGACTTCTTCAAATCTTCCTTGATCGAACTGAACCACCAAGTTCTCACAAGTAAAAGAATCAGACTGCGGACGTGCTTCCTTGTTGCGCCAAATAACCGCAGTAGGCTCGTAGAGAACCTTTTCTGTCTCCGCAGAGACTTTCTTTGAATATTTAGCCAGAGAAGCTCTGACTGCACCGGCTTTTCTGAATTCAGAGTTAGACCCGAAGGTCTGTTCGTCGCATTGCGACACTTGATTCTCGGCAGTGGAGAATTTAATCCCCAGCGGAGTCGCCATCTTGTTTTCCATTATGTTTGCAAAGGGGAAAAAACTTACAATAAAAGGGTTGAGGAGCTAAATTACAAGTATTCTTAAAAGATTACAAGTAGATCTCCTCAGAGATTCTGGAGAAGTGTGCCGATAGGAGTCTGGTCAGCGCGCGACCACTTTGTCCCTTTGACGATGCGAGCGATGAGATTCCCTTCTCGCCTGGTTCGGGGAATCAGAGAATAGAAGGTCGGTAGAACCCTCTTGCTGCTTCTCAAAACCGCCTTCAATTAGGAATTCCTTCTCGCCTGGTTCCGGAGATTCCTTGAGAAGAAGGACGATGTTAGGGTATCAACACCCTAGGTAGAGAAAGCAATTCTCTAAAAGGTCTCTGAATTCGAGAGCACACGGTGCGTCGTGAAGAAGCCTCTGCTTGTGAGTCCTCTTTTTTCCCTATATTCTCTCCTTGTACCCCTGGCGGGCTATTTATAGGGAGAGCAAGGGTATAATCGTCCCTTGAAAATATAGAAACAGATTGAATCGAATCTGTTTAAATCTGGAAAGTAGCCTTGCTGCGAGGCTAGGATCAGCTTCTGCGAAGCTAGAATTGGCAGGTCGGTTGACCTTCTTGATCCTTTCCATATCATTGGAGGATTTCCCCTGATCTTCTTACTCGTTTTTGAAGAGTCAAGAGATTGTGGCAATCAACTGCCAAATTTGATCTCTGATTTGATCTTAATTGGATTTGATCTGATTGGATCTGATCTCATCTGGAGATTTGATTGGTCAAAGGTTGACCATAGCAGACCAATAGCGAAGTTGCCCGCATTAAGCTCGTAGCGGAGCTAGAGGCAGCTTCTGGCGAAGTCCGAAAGAAACCCTTTGGCGGAGCTGGAAGTCCCCTGTGGCGAAGTTGCGAGTTAGCTTCTTGGCGAGGCTTTGGATGGCTTCAAGGCGAAGTCGAGTGATATTAGCCTCTCAAGCGAGGCTATCCCTTTAGGCTCATGTAATGCTAAGTGTTAGCACCTTAGACCTGCTGAGGTCTGTTTAGAAACAATCCGGGTTCACTGTCTGCTTGCTGGATCAGTGGAGTCCAAGTTGCTTCCTTGTCCCTCGGAGATGGGTGAAAACTGGTCTTCAGCTCGTCTGTCACTTGTCTTTTGTAAATGTCAACAAGTTTAGGGACCAATAAGAATCTTGTCTTTTGTAAGTGTCAACATAGTGTACCTATGGACATCCGACGCCTCTAATAGCTAAGGATAGAGGAAAATGTTAGCTTTTAAGTCCAATATAAGTCTTCGACAACTCATCATGCTGAGGGGAATAACATGGCTAGCCCAACTCAAACGGTAGTTGGTAAAGGCACACTAAATCAGTTGATAGCTGAGGGTTTGCAAAAAAACCTAAGGGACTTGGTCTTATCCTCCCCTCCAAAATCTCCTACCAATTCTCATCCACAAAATAGTAGGGCCAAAAAAATACCTGGATTCATTTCTTTAACAAAATGAGCTGGATTTGTCATGTTAACAGCAAACCTCTGACAAAACAGATTTCCCGATTCCCAGTGGATTTAGTCAAGTAAATATTAAACCTCTGACAAAGACACTCAATTAAAAAAAATTAGTTGTTATGTTAAAATTACACCTCTAACGGCGAACCTCTCATGTCCCCAGGAAATTAATGATTGTTACGTTAATATTAAACCTCTGACAATTCATTTCACTTTCCACCAAAATCCCCTACCAATTCTCTTTCATAGAGTGGAAGGTCCACAAATACAATCATTGTTATGTTAACACTACACCTCTGATAATGAAAAATTTCAATACTCCCCAGCAAGTACAAACTTCACTTGTCTCTCCTCTACATGTAGTCATAAGTCTTCAAATTTGTCAAGTTAACACTGCACCTCTGACATTCCAAATTTCACTGGTCAATTCTCATCAATAGAATGACAAGTCCTCAAAATTGCTCCTATCGCAAAATAATTCTTGTCAAGTTCAATATTACACCTCTGATATTTATTGTAAAAATAAAAGAGTTAAGAGATTTACCGTGTAGCTTGTGGCTAACGGGTCGTGTCCATGAGGAGGAATGCGATGAAAGCTTTTCGGTATTTTATTTAATAACAAAGAATTGTGCTCGTCTTTTTTTTAATTGAAAAGAGAATGGAAAGAAGGAGATGATTAAAAGAGAAATTGTAACTTTGGAGAAGGCTTTGGAGAAGGTGATTTAAAAAACTTGAAAATTGTTTGGTTGATTTTAATAAAGAAGAAAATCTGGGCTCACTATCTCACTACTCAACTGTTTATTCTTCTATTGAAATCCTTCATGCCTCAACTTGATCATAGGCAAAACAAGTTGACTTTAGAAAGTTTGAAGTAAAGCATATAAGATGGTTGGAAAAGTTCACTCTTTTCTTTAAGAAACCATTTTGAATCGAATGTTAAATCATCAAGAAGTTCAAGTATGAGATAAAAATAAGTTCAAGAGACATTCTTAAAAGAAGTAGGAGTTTAAAAATTCAAACCCATCCTCATGTGCCTTCAAGAACACTTTCAAGAAGAAAGGCTTTACGTTAGACATGCAAATGATTCATTGGGTCTTTTTCATTAAAATCAGAAGAGAAGAAGAATTGGAGAGAGGTACAATAGTGAGCCCAGAAAATCGATTTAGCTACTCATGGAAGACAAAGAAAAATGCAAGTAAATAACGCAAGACATACCGTAAAATGAGTGGAAGAAAATGTAGCTCGATTCTTATATTGATGTCACTTCAATCTTCAAGTTACAAGTACTCAATTCCTCTCTCTCACAGGTATTTGTACTGAACTACAAATTGCAAAACAAAATATAACTTTTTTACTATCTAACAAAGAGCCTAAACCTTAAAGTATAAACAAAAATTCTAATTCTAGTCTTCGCCCTTTTTGCTCTGTTGATACTGGTATTTATAGGGAAAAACCAGAGGGGGGAGATCCTAGGAAGATTGGGGGAGCAAACGCTCCCCCAACAGACACCACCAAGCCGCGAAAACGCGGCTAGGGCCGCGTTTTCGTGGCCCTGGTGTGGCCAGTTGGCCACACCCAGTTGGGTAGCTCTCCTGATTTGGTGATTCTCCTGTATCTTCTTCTGGTTTTCTCGTTTCTGCTCCAGGATTTGACGAAACAGCCTTTGATTGTTGGCTTTAACCGCTTGATTTGGGAGGATTCTTTTTAACCAGTTTTCAACCTCTCTGATTTTGCCCAGATTCCTTGATTTCGAATTTATTCTGAATTAAATCAGAATTTGGTGGGCTTTTGGGCTTGTTTCTCTTTCCTTTCTTTTAGCAATTGGGCCTACATTGAACAAAGAAGAAGAAGACTTATTAATATGATTTATTAGCTAAAAAGTATGGTAAGGTGACAATGTATATGCAAAATATGTGACTGATCACACCCCACGCTTATCTTTTGCTCGCCCTCGAGCAAAACATCAGACTAATTCTAATTAATTATTAGACCACTTTCGCAGGTCACTCGATTGCACTGAGCATGTGCAACAAGCCGTTAAACCTCTAGGTTACCCCTAGAGGACGAGTTGTCTCGTGAGGGTTTTCAGTGGATTGCACCCACAAAATCCATAAAAAATGTTAGTATTTTCGAAAAGCATTTTTAAAGGAGAAAAATATTTGAAGTATATTTGTAAGGCTTTAAGTAATCTATAAGTTATAGGAATATCAAATTTTTCATTCCGAAACTCAGTCTCTATTCAAAAACATGTCATCAATCAAAGTAAGGAGTCAAATTGTACTTCTCATCTAGTCTATTAATTTACCATGAGTCGTATGCACCATCGTGACTGTAAAGTTGACTAAGAATTTTTTAACATTAACTCCTATGCCTTATTTATATTTATTTTTGGTAGAATTTATTCCTCAATTTCATTAGGCTTTCTAATCTGCCCATGTAACGAGCCTTCAGTCGGTGACACCCAAACCGGACAGTTTTAGGGCACCAGGTGAGAAAACACCCCTAAGGACTTAAACACTCGAGCAGACAAGGCCACGAAACTAAGGTTTTTATTTATAAAATGTACCCCATTTAGGCGTGAATACTTATGCTTCATGAGGCACAAATACCCAGCTTAATTAGAGGGTTTATATATGAATATTTTTTTCAAACTTATCTAATTATCTTTTGCATAAATACCAAGGCTTGCTTAGGCCAAAGCACCTAGCTAATCAATAATTAGATTTGTTTATTTTTTTCCTTTTTTTCTTTTTCATACATATATTTTTTATAAGGCATAAGAGTCTTTATTTTTAAACCCTAAGTGTGTAAGTGTATTTAGTGTGCATATTTCATCAAGGTAAATATCAAGACTAAATTACTTTCACAAATTTTCTTCCTCACCCTAAAAATCAAACAAGTCATCTGACTTTGACCAAGTATAAGAAATCCTAATTATGATTTTCCTATTCCTTAAAATTGACTTAATTTCTTACAAAAAATATATCAAAATATTGTTCTAACCTTTCAAAAAGTTTTTTTTTTTTATATCAGTCATGTTAGAACCCTCCCCCACACTTATCTCATGTATTGTCCCCAATGTATGAAATAAATGTATAGATGCATGAAATAAAATGGAAAAGAGAAAAGTTACCGATACACTGGGTCAAAAAGACCCATAGCCGTTTCATTTACCGGCACCGATTCCAAGAAAGGTTTAAGGCGTTGACCATTTACCTTAAAGTCATTTCCATTCTTGGTGTCACTGATCTCAACTGCACCGTGTGGAAACACGGTTTTTACAACGAATGGCCCAGTCCATCTTGATTTTAATTTTCTTGAAAAAAGATGAAGCCTATAATTATAGAGTAAGACTTTTTGTCCAGGGACAAAGGTTTTTCTTATGATATGTTTATCATGAAAAATCTTAACTCTATCTTTAGTGATCCTAGCATTTTCATAGGCCTCATTTCTTAACTCCTCTAATTCGGAAATTTGTAACTTCCGAAGGTCACCGGCCTTAGTCAAGTCGAAATTCAACTGCTTGATTGCCCATAAGGCCCGGTGCTCTAACTCAACGGGCAGGTGACAAGCTTTGCCATAGACTAACCTATAAGGAGACATTCCTAGAATCGTCTTGAAAGCGGTCTTGTAGGCCCATAGGGCATCTACAAGTTTGATGGACCAATCTTTCCGGTTTTGTTTCACAGTTTTCTCCAAGATAAGCTTGACTTGTCTATTGGAAACCTCAACCTGCCCACTGGTTTGAGGATGATAAGGTGTGGACAACTTGTGAGTTATGGCATACTTTCGCATAAGAGCTTCAAAAGATCTATTGCAAAAGTGAGTGCCATTATCACTGATGATAGCACGAGGGGTTCCGAAGCGTGAAAAAATGTTCTCTTTCAAAAACTTTATGACAACTTTGTTATCATTAGTCTTACAAGGAATGGCTTCTACCCACTTGGACACATAATCCACAACAACCAATATATATTGGTTTCCAAATGAATTAGGAAATGGACCCATAAAGTCGATGCCCCAAACATCAAAGAGTTCTATTTCTAGAATTGGGTTGAGGGGCATCATATTTCGTTTTGAGATCCTTCCTACCATTTGGCATCTAGGGCACGTCTTGCAGAATTCATAAGTATCCTTGAACAAAGTGGGCCAATAGAACCCGCTTTGTAGCACTTTTTCAGCAGTCTTGCGGGGACCAAAGTGTCCACCGCATGCAAGTTCGTGACAAAAGGATAGAACACTCTTAACCTCCTCATCGGGAATGCATCTCCTAATAATTTGGTCAGAACAGTACTTAAAAAGATACGGTTCCTCCCAAAAGAAATACCGGACTTGGGATAAGAACCGGTATATATCATTTTTGGACCAATGAGACGGAGTTTGGTTTGTGACTAAGTAATTCACTATATCAGCAAACCAAGGTTCCCTAGAGATAGCTAAGAGATTTTCATCAGGAAAATCCTCATTTATGGGTAATTCGGTGCATGGAGAATTAGGGATACGTGAGAGATGGTCAGCAATGACATTTTCTACGCCTTTCTTGTCTCGAATCTCAAGATCGAATTCTTGAAGAAGGAGTTCAACGAATGAGTCGGGCCTTGGCATCCTTCTTCATCATGAGGTACCTAAGCGCAGAATGATCGGTTAAAATGGTTGTTTTGGACCTTAGTAGGTAGGGACGAAATTTCTCTACGGCAAACACTACTGCCAAGAATTCCTTCTCATTCGTAGTGTAGTTCAATTGAGCATCATTGAGAGTCCTACTAGAGTAGTAAATCACATGTTGCTTGTTATCAATGCGTTGTCCTTGGACAGCGCCTATGGCAAAATCGGAAGCATCGCACATGATTTCGAACGGCTTAGACCAATCCGGTGCAGAGATGATTGGTGCAGAAATAAGCTCTCTCTTAAGCTTCTCCCAAGAATTCATGCATTCAGCATCGAAAGTGAAGGACACATCCTTAGCTAACAGATTAGTCAAGGGCCTAGCAATTTTGCTAAAATCCTTGATAAATCTTCGGTAAAAACCAGCGTGTCCTAAGAAGGATCTAATGTCCTTAACGCATTTGGATATGAGAAGCTTAGCAATAACCTCAATTTTGGCTCTATCCACTTCTATTCCTTTCTTGGAGATTTCATGACCCAAGACAATTCCATGTTTTACCATGAAGTGGCATTTCTCCTAATTCAGTGTCAGATTTTTCTCAGCACAACGTTGGAGGATAAGTTCTAAATGGTGGAGACATTGAGTGAATGAATCTCCGTAGATGGAGAAATCATCCATAAAGATCTCTAAGAATCGTTCTACCATATCAGAGAAAAGACTCAACATGCAACGTTGAAACGTTGCTGGGGCATTGCATAAGCTGAAAGGCATTCGACGATAAGTAAATGTCCCAAATGGACATGTGAACGTAGTCTTTTCTTGGTACTCAGGAGTAATAGGGATCTGATTATACCCCGAGTAACCGTCCAAGAAACAGTAATACTCGTGACCCGCTAAACGTTCAAGCATTTGATCAATGAAGGGAAGTGAAAAATGGTCCTTACGAGTTGCAGCATTAAGCTTCCTATAGTCAATGCAAACTCGGATCTTTGTGGGAAGTCGAGTTTGGACCAACTCTTTGTTCTCGTTTTTCACTACAGTGAAACCGGATTTCTTTGGAACCGCGTGGATAGGACTGACCCATTGGCTATCAGAAATAGGATAAATTTTCCCATTATCTAAGAGTTTTACAATTTCAGCATGAACAGCCTCTTGCATTATAGGGTTTAACCTACGCTGCGGGTCTCTTTTAGGTGTGGCGTCTTCATTGAGATGAATGCGATGTTGAACGATGGTCGGACTTAATCCCTTTATATCGGTCATAGTCCAACCAATGGCTTCCCTATGTTTTCTTAGAATTGCTTTAAGATCTTCTTCTTCCCCGTCATTTAAATGGGAGGCAATGATGACAGGAAAGGTCTCTTGTTCGCCTAGATAGACGTACTTGAGATGCGCAGGTAAGGCTTTCAATTCTAAGGAAGAGGAAGTCTCACTGGAAGGACTAGTCAAATTTGTTGGCTCCATTATTGGTGAAATAGGGTTCGAGGCCCAATTCACATCAGAATCTACAACCTGATCAAGATTAAAGTCGTCCGACTCTAACCGGAAGTCACACTCAGTTTCTAGTTCCAATTCTTCCCTATGTTCACTTGTTAAGTTCTCAATTAGGTTGACTTCAAATGTTTGGTCCTCAACATCGCGGGGTTGTTTTCCTAGATTGAAAACATTGACTTCTCTAGTCATGTCCCCAAAGGTTAACCTCATGGACCCATTCCTACAATTGATGATGTCATTAGCTGTAGCAAGGAATGGTCGCCCTAGGATAACAGGAGTTTGAGCCCTATGATTGGAGTTGGACACAGGTTGTGTCTCCAGAACTATGAAATCGACAGGGTAAATAAACTCCCCTACCCAGATCAGGACATCATTAATCTCCCCTTTTGGAACTTTTACTGAACGGTCAGCCAGTTGGATAGTGACTCGAGTTGGACTTGAAAGTACACCTAGAGGGGGGGTGAATAGGTGTACCGCTAATCTAATGAACTAAATGCGGAAATTAAAAAACTAATTGCCACAACACTTAGTGCAACCAACGAGTGTAGCCGAATTCCCCGTGAAGGGCTCTGAACTAACTCCTCTTGATTCCTCTGAATAAGAGTTGAGGCGCTATATGAAGCTCTCGTGGTTAAGCACAAGTGAGGCACACAAACACACAAGCATCTATATGATATGACAAAGTAAACCAATGCACAAATAAAGAGAGAGAGAGAGAGAGAGAGAGAGAGAGAGAGAGAGTTTAGAGTCAATGGATCAAACGCAAACAACAAGATGTGTTTCGAGGTTCGAGCACCGAGCTCTACGTCCCCGCCTTCACCGAGAAGGATTTCCAATCCACTAGGAGTACTGAACGCCTCTCTCAACCAATACAACCTCCACCGAGGCAATACAAAGGGTCTACCGAAGACCAGAGTACCGAACTCCACCAATCCAACCAATACAACCTCCACCGAGGCAACACAAATACCACCTCACACAAGAGGGGTAGGCCCGTAGCCAAATAACCACAATCCACCTCACCAAGAGGGATACAAACACCAAGTCCACCTCTCACTAGAGGGAGCACACCACAATCTCAACCTCTACCAAAGAGGGAGCTAACCACCACTCCAAATCAACCTCTACCAAAGAGGAATACAACAAGAAAGAGTTTACAACTTGGTGGTTTCCTCAACCACAAACAATTTTCCCACAAAACAAGTGATCCTATAGAGAGGATAGAATGATAGCTCAAGTGTGGAAATCAAGGTGTTTGGAAATCAAAAACTCAAAGAAAACTATTGGGAAAAATAGCTAGGATAAGAATAAAATTAAGATCAAAAACCAATCCCAAAGCTTTTCCTTTTTCATGAATTTTCCAAACCCTTTTGAAACAAATAAAGATGAACTCTTTAAGCACCAAAAACTTTTTGAAAACTTGCTGGAATAAACACTAGAGAGTAGGAATTTTTGGCTCTAAAAATCTTGAAGAAAAACTCAAACTAATGGGGTATATAAAGCCCCAATCAAAAACTAGCCGTTAGGCTGAACTGTCAGCCTTGGCGGCTGGCGGTCGACCGGCCCGGTCGACCGCCAACGGTCAAAAATTTGACCGTTGGAGCATCGGTCGACCGCCCGGTCGACCGCCCAAATCCAGAGAGCAACTTTGCTCTATGGACGGTCGACCGCCCGGTCGACCGTGCCTTGCTTACGGTCGACCGTCCAGTCGACCGCCCCCACCCGAGAGTGGGGGACTTGCAGTCGGTCGACCGTGCGGTCGACCGGCTCAAGTACCAAGCCAACGTGCACAAGTTTGTGCACGTCGGTCGACCGGTCCGGTCGACCGACTCTGGGTCCGGTTGACCGTCCCGGTCGACCGCCAGAGCCTGACAGAAGGCATTCTGGGTCAAAAAAACTTGGTATTTTTATTTCTAAAAAATCCCATAAAATTCTTAAAAATCTACAAAAATAGTTTTAGCATAATACATTGAAATATAAGCCTGTGTGAAAAATTCCAACACAAATTTCAAACTTTTTAAACCATTTTTGTGACTTATAAATTTGCCGAAAAACAAAACCCGTATTTTCCAAAACTTTGTTTTTCAAATGGAAATCCGATATTTCCAAAACTCATCTAAATATAAAAACATGATATTTAAACACTTTTAGGCATGTTGCATATTGACATAAGTCCAATATACATGAAATAGATATATATATCCATGTTTTTGACTTTTATTCCAAAAATATATTTTGTTAAAAATACCAAAACCTAAATACATGAATAGGTATGTCAAACTAAGTTTATTTAAGACATGAAGCATACATGTATATAGAATGAATCTAATATACATAAACAATGTAAACTTGTATTGATACTATCTATTCATGAAAACCAAGATCGGTTAAACCAAAAACTGAAAACCAATATCCAAAACATAAAACGTGTGTGTGTTGTGAACTTGAGCATATCACACTATCTAGTCTTTACAAATGGATCTAAAACAAACTATAAACTAGGTACCGAGGTCTTCTTGACGAACTCCGTCTTCAAGTCGACTCGGTCCAAACTGTGATCCACCGAGCTTGACTCCAACGAGTGCTATATATGATCTTGATGCTCGGGCTCTAGAATCCCCAAGTGAAAGGCTTCAAAACTCCTTTGTTGAAGCTAATCACCAACTAATATCTTGATTAAAGATCTGAAACTAAACATCACAAGATTATTAGTAAACATAACTACATGAGTTAATCATCATCAAAACTAGAGTGGAAGGCCTCTGGGCCAACAATCTCCCCCTTTTTGATGATGACAAAACTCATGGAGTTATATATGCATGGATTAAAGTTAAGCTTCAAAGAAGCTCCCCCTTAACTCATGCATTACAATAAACAAATAAATATGCAATGAAAGCTCATAAACATGTATGCAAATACATGGAGATAAACATGCATAAACAAGCATGAAACACATCAAATTCTTTTTCTCCTATTTGCAAAACAAAACATGTATGCATAAACATAAATACCTTTACCAAAACATGCATATATACCAAATACTTCTCAAATACTTCTCCAATACTTCTCCCCCTTTTTGTCAATCATCAACAAAGGGTTAAAGTAAAAACAAAATGTTCTTCCCGTTTTTGTCAAAAGCAAAAATCAACAAAGGGGTGACATAAAACAAATCAATAAAGAATATATGTGATATACATTCATGAAGAGGAAGACGCTAAGTTAACTTCCCTACATATATGCATTACATGAAGGAGGGATGACAAGCCCTAATTCACATAACGCATAATATGCAATGCATAAGAGGAGATGTGAAGCTCCCCCTACACACGTGTATCGCATAAAGAAGAGTTGTCAAGCTCCTCAATATAAGATACACTCGACATGAATCTATATGTAGAAGAGATGTTAAGCTCCCCTTGCATATAGGCAATACAAATCAAAACATTTTATGATACCAATTGAAAGAAAAAATATATCTTTCACAACATGATACCAAATGAAAGTAAACAAATAACATCTTGATACCAATTGTAAGGTATTTTTCTTTATAAGCATATGATACCAAATTAAAAATCAATATTAATTTTTCAATCATTTTTCATCATAAAGTATGGGAGTGGAATACAAAACCAATGGTAAACAAAATACCAATTGAAAGATGAAATACGAGTTTTCTCCCTCTTTATGAAATACCAAATAAAACGATGAATAAGCTTGTATTAGTATACCAATTGAAAACTAATCAATTGAAACATGATAGTCATTAAAAATCAAGCTTATCATAATCAAAATTTGTGCTTAAAGATATATATAGTAAGCACAAATAAAATATATATATGTATGAAAAATTAGATACCAATCGAAATTGATACTATTTGAAGTCTAAGCATACATACATAAAAAAATATATGAGTATAAAAAAAATGTCAATATTGATACCAATTGAAAAGATCCAATGATACCAATTGAAATAACAATAATATCAAGTGTATAACTCATAATCCTTTCCACCCATTTCATGCTCATGTTTAAAAGATTTTCAATATTAACATACAAGGCATGGTCGCCCAACCAACCGCCCGTAAATGGATAGGGTTTTCAAAATAGGTTTGAAAAATATAGAATGTTTGAAAACTCTACCATAACGAAGAATACCGCAACTAGTTAAATGGAAAATCTTAAAACTAGTACGAAATCCTTCAAGTAAGGAATAAAACAAAATTATATTTCATGAAAAACATGTAAATCACATGGTCACTAAAAACACTCAAAGTCCATAAAGCCCATATCATACTCATGAAAACACAATCATGAGAAACATTTAAATGAGGAGAGTGAACAAGATATATGTGAAACACATTATCATGAAAAGTAGGCAATAAGCTCAATATTCCTTAAAACAAGAAAATCATCAAAACGATTTAATCTTCAAGGCATATGTATGTCTTATACAAACTAAAGTATGCATATATATCCAAATATAAACGAGTCCACAAATATATATGCATGAAGGCACGTGGCTCAAAGGATGTATATGTTGGCCCAAAGGCCTTCCACTCTAGTTTTGATGATGATTAACTCATGTAGTTATGTGTACTAATAATCTTGTGATTTTAGTTTCAGATTATTAATCAAGATGTTAGTAGGTGATTAGCTTCAACAAAGATGGTTTGGAAGCTTTCATATGGTGATTCAAGAGCCCGAGCGACAAGATCATATATAGCACTCATTGGAGTCAAGCTCGGTGGATCACGAAGTTTTGGATCAAGTCGGCTTGGAGACGGCGCTCTACAAGAAGACATCGGTACATAGTTTAGTTTTGTGTTTAGATCCAAATTGTAAAGATTAGAATAGTATGATATGCTCAAGTTCACAACACACACGTTTCATGTTTTTTATTGGTTTCCGGTTTTTCCGTTTTTGGTTTAACCGATCTTGGTTTCATGAATAGATAGATCAAAACAAGTTTAAATGGTTTTATGTATAGTAGATTTATTCTATATACATGCATGCTTAACTTCCTAGAAAAACTTAGTTTTGACTCACTTATTCATGTGTTTTATGTTTTGGTATTTTTAACAAAACATATTTTGGAATTAAAGTCAAAAACATGGATATATATATGTTTCATGTATATAGGATTATATCCATATACATCATGCCTAAATGTTGTTTAATATCATGTTTTTGTATTTGGATAAGTCTTGGACAAAATGTATTTTCAATTCAAAAATCCAAGTTTTAGAAAATACAGTTTTTGATTTTTGGTAAAAATGATAAGACACAAAAATGTTTCAAAATATTTGTTATTTGTGATGAAATTTTTATCACAAGTTTATATTTCAAAATAAAATGATAAAACTATTTTTGTGTAATTTAGAGTGTTTATGGGAATTTGTAAGATTATAAATACCTTATTTTTCTGGTTCAGAACTGCAGCTGCCAGGCTAGGCCGGTCGACCGGACGGTCGACCGTACCATGTAGCCGGTCGACCGAAGTTATCAACCGACGTGCACGGATACGTGCACGCTGGCTGCCCCATGAGCCGATCGACCGCACGATCGACCGACTGAGAGCAGTTTGCTCTCGGGTTGCCCCCGGCCGACCGAGCGGTCGACCGGACAGAGAGCGTTGCTCTCTGTATCTGGGACGGTCGACCGGTTGCTGCCAGCGGTCAAAATGTGACCGTTGGCCGGTCGACCGGTAGTTCATTTTTGGCAGGATCTGCTGCCAACGGCTAGTTTTCCAAATGGCCTATAAATACCCCATTGGAAAGAGGTTTTCTCTAAGATTTTTTGTGCGAATTTTTCCTGACTCTCTAGTGTTTTCACAGCAATCAAAAGAAGTTTTTGGGCTTTAAATTGAACAATCTATTTTGTGTTTTTGCTAGGGTTTGGAAAATCAAAGAAAAGGGTTTTTGGAAAAAGTGTTTGATTCAACTTCTTCACCTTGGTTTCTAGTTTTTCCCAAGGATTTTTCTTTGAGTTTTTTATTTCCATTCCTTTGGTTTTCTCCACACTTGAGTTACATCTACTATCTCATTCTATAGGATCCTTGTGTGGGAAAGAAATTGTTTGTGGTTGTTGTTTAGACCACCAAGTTGTAAACCCTTCATTTGCTTGGCTTTGTGCCTTTCTCTCATTGTGTTGAGGAGGTTGTGCATTTGGGTTGTATCCCTCAAGTTGTGAGGTGATCCTTGTGTTGCTTTGTGCTAATCCCTCAAGTTGTGAGGTGATTGTTTGTTGGTTTGGAGTTGTGCCTCAAGGAGGAGGTTGTGTTTGTAAGGGAGGAGTTGGGTACTCCTTGTAATTGTTTTTACCCCAAATCCTCGGTGGAGGTTCCCTTTGTGGGAGTCCTTTGTGGACAAGCTAGTGGACTTGAAATCCTTCTGTGTGAAGGCGGGGATGTAGAGCTGGGTGCTCGAACCTCGAAACATATCTTGTTGTTTGTGCTTGATCCCTTGGCTCTTACTCTCTCTATATATTGTGCCTTGCATCAATTCATATTGATCATTCATAATTATTTGCTTGGCTTGTTTGAGTGTGCATCTCTTGTTAATTGCAATCAGTTTTTAAATTTCGCATTAAGTTCATTAGATTAGCATTATCACCTATTCACCCCCCTCTAGGTGATTTCAATTGGTATCAGAGCCTACGCTCCTGATATTTAGGTTTAACCGCCTAGGAGTGAGATCTTGGTTTGCTAATCTTCATTTGCATTGTTCATTTGCACACATATAGTTGCACTCATGGATAGCCCTCCTATGTTTGATTTTTCTAGACATGATATTTGGAAGGCCAAGATGAGTTGTCATTTAAAAAGCCTAGGACATCTAGTTTATCAAGCCACTACTCAAGAATCCTACCTTAATGCTAGCAAGCATAAAAAGGCTAATGCATTAGTACTTAAGACACTTAGAGCATCTCTTAATGAAGATCTTTTACATGTGTTTGCTCATTATGATTCGGCTTTTGCAGTTTGGAGCATATTGACTTCTCCCGAGCTACCAAGGATTATCAATAAGTTGAGGAGATTTAGGAGAGACAAGTCCGATGAGCATTGCCTCATGGTCCAAGGGAAAGACTCCCTTGAGGTACAATCAGATTCTCAACTAGATGATAGCTCTAGTTTATATTGCTATGGGTGTTTTGAAGTTCAAAATTTAAATGTAGAACTTGCCTCTAAGCTTGAAAATTTTGTGGAAAAACATGACCTTTTGAAAAAGAAACATTTTGAATTAAAAGAAGAAATGAAGGATTTGTGCTCAACTTTTGAATTGGTTTAGCAAGAGAAGGAAGAGATTAATAGTGAACGTGACTCACTAAGATCTCAACTAGACCTTGCCCTAAAAGAGATTGATGTTTTGAAAAGCAAAAATGATTGTGATGATATTTTGAAGAACAATGAGGTTTTATCTTCAAAATTGGATTTTGTTTTAAAAGATAACCTTGCTTTGAAAAATGAAATTGATTTCATCACAAAAGAATTGGATTTTATTTTAAAGAAAAATGAATCTTTAAAAATTGATATAGATTCACATGTTTGCCATGCTAGTGTAGCTTCACCTAGCACATCTTTTGCATGCTCTACTTTATCTTCTAGTATTGAAAATGACATAAATGTTTTGAAGAAAAGTGTAGATTATTTGGGCTCCACTTTGAGCCAATGTACTTTAAATCATACACGCTTGGAAACCTTGGTTCGTAAGAAACAAGGTCCATCTTTGCATGTACACCCATCACGGCATACACATGCTCATCACGATCACAACCTTCACACTATGTATGCCCATGTGTACACGTGTACACATTGTGGTCAAAAAGGCCACCTTGCTAGATTTTGCTATGATCGTTTACATGTTGAATATTTAGCAAATAATCTTGTTTGGGTTAGGAAAGATACTAACCCCTATGGACCCAAAAGAAAATGGGTACCAAAGACCACCCCTACGATTTTTGATGTAGGAGTGGGCTCTCGCATAACGTGAGAGTGTTGGTGCCTTGAAGTGGATGCGTTCCGTGCTTAAAGAAAACAATTTGGATGCATCACTTTCAAGGGGAGTTTGGTGGAGAGAACCACCATTGGTTTGGAGAACTAGAGAGGTGCCTTCATCGGTTTTGGTATCAATCTCTAACTCCCTTTTATATTTGCATGCTTTTCATGTTCATCGATTTATAGCATGCCATGGTTTATTGTTCATTATGCTTATACCATGTTTATTAGATTAGTAATATACATGTTTAGTTACTTGAGACACTTCTTGCTTACATGGATTTATATCTATGTGTTCTCACCTTGTTTTTAACTAATATGTATGCACTAAATCTAATGCACATGCATATACATAATGATCATATGTACGTTTATGATTTTTGTTTTAATGCTTCATATTTTGATTAGTATGTTGTATACCATGACTATTAGACCTTTGACATGCATGTATAGCTTTTGAGATCACCTATGTTTAGATGGACCCATATGTTATGCTCTCACCATTGTTTAGCTATTATGTATATCATAGTTCTAATAGCATATGGATTTACATAATAATCATTTTATATTTGTAATGATGATTTATGTCCCGTTTTATGCTACATGATTTGATTACTTGTTTAGATGTTAGTTTTTATTAAGACTAGGATTTATACTTGTACATATAATGGGCCACAAATAAATCTTTATACATGTTTGTGCTTGAATGCTTATTTGTACCCATTAGATGTGCTAGTATAGTCTAGTTTTGATGATTCATGCATTCTAACTTGTATTCCTCATTTTGGATATATTTCTATGATCATGTGTTTTAACTTCATGTATATGTCTATCTTGTCCAAACTATTGATTATACATATACATCCTTTAGGCACGTGCCTTCATGCATATACTTTTGTGGACTCATTATGTTTAGGATATGTATGTATACTTTAGTTTGTACATGACATACATATGCCTTGAAGTTTAAATCGTTTTGATGAGTTTCATGTTTTTAGGTAATTTCAATTGGTAATGAAAATTTAGTTTCTCATGTTTTCATGTTTTTAAGGAATTTAATATGAGCTTAATTGAATATTTTCATGATTGTGTGTTTCACATTACACTTGTTCACTCACTTTATTATGCTTCTCATGATTGTGTTTTCATGAGTATGATATGGGCTTTATGGACCTTGAGTGTTTAGTGATCATGTGATTTACATGTGTTTCATGAAAAACTATTTTGTTTTATTCCTTACTTGAAGGATTTCATACTAGTTTAAAAGTTTTTCCATTTAACTAGTTCGTATTCTTCACTATGGTAGAGATTTTCAAACACACTTTATTTTCAAACCTATTTTTTTGAAAACCCTACCTTCCAAGGGCGGTTGGATGGGCGACCATGCCATGTATACCCTTCTTGAATATCTTTTAAACTTGTGCATGAATGGGTGGTAGGTAATATGAGGTATACACTTGATATTATTATTGTTTCAATCTATATCATTGGATTATTTCAATAGGTATCGATATTGACATTTTTGTATACTCATATATTTGTATGTATGTATGCTTTCATTTCATAGAGTATCAATTTCAATTGGTTCTAATTTTTCATACATATATGTTTTTTATTTGTGCTTATTATATTCATATATCTTAGAGCACAAATTTTGATCATGATAAAGCTTGTTTTATAATGACTATCTTGTTTCAACTGACTAGTTTTCAATTGGTATCCATATACAAGCTTATTCATTATTTCATTTGGTATTTCATAAAGGGGGAGAAACCTTGTATTTCATCTTTCAATTGGTATTTGATTTCCACTCCCATACTTTATGATTGAAAATTTCAATTTGGTATCATATGTTCAAAAATGAAAAATATTTACAATTGGTATCAAAATCCTTGTTTAGAAATTCAAAATTTGTTATGTTTAATTTCAATTGATATCAAGATTATTTTCTTACAATTGGTATGTTATTTGTTTACTTATCAACTGATATCAAGATTTTTGTTTTCATTTGATATATGTTTTCATATAAACATGTTTAATTTGAATTAAAACAATTTGTTATAATGCCTCGTTTACCTTTATTTCAATTGGTATCATTTGATATAGGCATTCCTTAAAATATTTTTATACTCATTTCAATTGATATCATTTATGCACTTCATTGACATTTTTTTAATTGATATCATGTTTTATGTCACCCCTTTATTGATTCTTTGTTTTGAACAAAAAGGGGGAGAACATTTGTTTACTTTTACCCCTTTGTTGATGATTGACAAAAAGGGGGAGAAGAATTTGAGTTTGTAGTTTATATGCATGTTTGTGTATGCATGTTTTTATGTTTTATTAAAGTTCAATTGGTATCAAAAGCATTATTTAATATGTTTCTTTTTGGTATCAAGAGCTTCATTAGTTTTGTTTTGCAAATTGGTATCAAGAGCTTGTTTTGAAAATGTATGTGTTTTATTTAATTGGTATCAAGAGCATGTTTTAGAAATTTATGTGTTTTATGCATGTTGATGCATACATGTTTATGAACATTCATTGCATACTTAATTGTTTATCTTGATGCATGAGTTAAGGGGGAGCTTTCTTGAAGCTTAACTTTAATCCATGCATATATAACTCCATGAGTTTTGTCATCATCAAAAAGGGGGAGATTGTTGGCCCAAGGCCTTCCACTCTAGTTTTGATGATGATTAACTCATGTAGTTATGTGTACTAATAATCTTGTGATTTTAGTTTCAGATTATTAATCAAGATGTTAGTAGGTGATTAGCTTCAACAAAGATGGTTTGGAAGCTTTCACATGGTGATTAAAGAGCCCGAGCGACAAGATCATATATAGCACTCATTGGAGTCAAGCTCGGTGGATCACGAAGTTTTGGATCAAGTCGGCTTGGAGACGGCGCTCTACAAGAAAACATCGGTACATAGTTTAGTTTTGTGTTTAGATCCAAATTGTAAAGATTAGAATAGTATGATATGCTCAAGTTCACAACACACACGTTTCATGTTTTGAATATTGGTTTCCGATTTTTCCGTTTTTGGTTTAACCGATCTTGGTTTCATGAATAGATAGATCAAAACAAGTTTAAATGGTTTTATGTATAGTAGATTCATTCTATATACATGCATGCTTAACTTCCTAGACAAACTTAGTTTTGACTCACTTATTCATGTGTTTTATGTTTTGGTATTTTTAACAAAACATATTTTGGAATTAAAGTAAAAAACATGGATATATATATATATGTTTCATGTATATAGGATTATATCCATATACATCATGCCTAAATGTTATTTAATATCATGTTTTTGTATTTGGATAAGTCTTGGACAAAATGTATTTTCAATTCAAAAATCCAAGTTTTAGAAAATACAGTTTTTGATTTTTGGTAAAAATGATAAGACACAAAAATGTTTCAAAATGTTTGCTATTTGTGATGAAATTTTTATCACAAGTTTATATTTCAAAATAAAATGATAAAACTATTTTTGTGTAATTTTAGAGTGTTTATGGGAATTTGTAAGATTATAAATACCTTATTTTTCTGGTTCAGAACTACAGCTGCCAGGCTAGGCCGGTCGACCGGACGGTCGACCGTACCATGTAGCCAGTCGATCGAAGCTGTCGACCGACGTGCACGGATACGTGCACGCTGGCTGCCCCATGAGCCGGTCGACCGCACGGTCGACCGACTGAGAGCAGTTTGCTCTCGGGTTGCCCCCGGCCGACCGAGCGGTCGACCGGACAGAGAGCGTTGCTCTCTGTATCTGGGACGGTCGACCGCACGGTCGACCGGTTGCTGCCAGCGGTCAAAATGTGACCGTTGGCCGGTCGACCGATAGTTCATTTTTGGCAGGATCTGCTGCCAACGGCTAGTTTTCCAAATGGCCTATAAATACCCCATTGGAAAGAGGTTTTCTCTAAGATTTTTTGTGCGAATTTTTCCTGACTCTTTAGTGTTTTCACAGCAATCAAAAGAAGTTTTTGGGCTTTAAATTGAACAATCTATTTGGTGTTTTTGCTAGGGTTTGAAAAATCAAAGAAAAGGGTTTTTGGGAAAAGTGTTTGATTCAACTTCTTCACCTTGGTTTCTAGTTTTTCCCAAGGATTTTTCTTTGAGTTTTTAATTTCCATTCCTTTGGTTTTCTCCACACTTGAGCTACATCTACTATCTCATTCTATAGGATCCTTGTGTGGAAAGAAATTGTTTGGGGTTGTTGTTTAGACCACCAAGTTGTAAACCCTTCATTTGCTTGGCTTTGTGCCTTTCCCTCATTGTGTTGAGGAGGTTGTGCATTTGGGTTGTATCCCTCAAGTTGTGAGGTGATCCTTGTGTTGCTTTGTGCTAATCCCTCAAGTTGTGAGGTGATTGTTTGTTGGTTTGGAGTTGTGCCTCAAGGAGGAGGTTGTGTTTGTAAGGGAGGAGTTGGGTACTCCTTGTAATTGTTATTGCCCCAAATCCTCGGTGGAGGTTCCCTTTGTGGAAGTCCTTTGTGGACAAGCTAGTGAACTTGAAATCCTTCTGTGTGAAGGCGGGGATGTAGAGCTGGGTGCTCGAACCTCGAAACATATCTTGTTGTTTGCGCTTGATCCCTTGGCTCTTACTCTCTCTCTATATTGTGCCTTGCATCAATTTATATTGATCATTCATAATTATTTGCTTGGCTTGTTTGAGTGTGCATCTCTTGTTAATTGCAATCAGTTTTTAAATTCCGCATTAAGTTCATTAGATTAGCATTATCACCTATTCACCCCCCTCTAGGTGATTTCAGTATATGCATAATCAATAATTTGGACAAGATGGACATATACATGAAGTTAAACATATAAACATGAAAACATGGATAAAATAGGAATACAAGTCAAATGCATGAATCATCAAAACTAGACTATACTAGCACATCTAATGGGTACAAATAAGCGTTCAAGCATAAACATATAAAAATTTATTTGTGGCCCACTATATGTACAAGTATAAATTCTAATTTTAATGAAAACTAACATCCAAACGAGTAATCAAAACATGAAGCATAAAACGATACATAAATCAACATGATAAACATAAATACGATCATTATGTAAATCCACATGCTATTAGACCTATGATATACATAATAGCTAAACAATGTTGAGAACACAACATATGGGTCCATATAAACATGGGTATCTCAAATAACTAAACATGTATATCACTAATCTAATAAACATGGCATAAACATAATGAACAATAAAACAAGACATGCTACAAATCAAAGACATGAAAAACATGCAAATATAAACGGGAGTTAGAGATCGATACCAAAACCGATGAAGGTACCTCTCTAGCTCTCCAAAGTAAGGTGGTCCTCCCACCAAACTTTCCTTGAAATTGATGCATCCAAATAATCCTCTTTAAGCTCGGAACGCATCCACCTCAAGGCACCATCGCTCTCACGTCATGCGAGAGCCCACACCTACATCAAATACAATAGGGGTGGTCTTTGGTACCCATACTCTTTTGGGTCCATGGGGGTTAGTTCCTTTCCTAACCCAAACAAATTTATTTGCTAAATTAGAAACATGTATTCTATCATAACAAAATTTAGCAAGGTGGCCCTTACGTCCACAATGTGTACAAGTGTACACATGAGCATACAAGGTGTGATGGATGTGACCGTGAGGAGCATGTGTATGCCGTGGAGGGTGTGCATGCAAAGATGGAACTTGTTTCTTTTGAAACAAAGATTCCAAACGTGTATGGCTCAAAACACAATGGCTCAAAGTGGAGCCCAAACAATCCATATTCTTCTTTAGCAACTTTATATCTTTTTCAATTAGAGAAGAAGTGGAGCATGCAATAGGTGAACTAGGTGAAACTATCCTAGCATGGCAAACATATGAATCCATATTATTTTTCAAAGATTCATTTTCTTTAAACAAACTTCTAAATCCTCGGAAATAGAAGCAATTTTCATTTTTAAAGAATCATTTTCTTTTAAAACAAAATTAACTTTTGAAGGCAAGTTTTCATTTTTCTTCAAAATTATTTCACAATCATTTTATTTTTCAAAAATTCATTTTCTTTTAGGGCAAGATCAAGTTTAGACTTCAATGAATCCCTCTCATTAGAAATCTTCACTTTCTCTTGCAAAACCAAGTCTAGTCTTGAACTTAAAACCTTGTTTTCTTTATTAAGTTCAAAACTCTTATTTTTCAGGAGATTATATTTTTCTAAAAGTTTTTCACAAACAATAGATAGTTCTTCATTTAAGGTGTTGGTATCAATATACTCATTAGAAGACGAACTAGCATCATTATCATCTAATTGAGATTCCGAATATACCTCAAGGGAGTCATTCCCTTGGACCATGTAGCATTGTTTCTCGGATTCTCCACTAGATTCATCCTCCACGATGTTGGGCGTTTGTAGCTCGGAGGAAGTCAACTTGTTCCACACTAAAAAGGTGGAATCATAGTTAGAAACAAGCATAAGATAATTTTTGTTAAGCGTGCTTCTAATTGCCTCAAGGGCAAGTGCATTGGCCTCTATATGCTTGCTATCATTAGAGTAGGATTTCTTGGTAATAGCAAGGTAAACATGCAAGCCTAGGATTTTTAGGTACATGGACATCCTAAATTTCAACATGTCAATGTTGAAAACATCAAACATGGGAGGTGACAAGCAATCCATGAGTGTGTGCAAACAATATACGTGCAAATGCAAATGATAGATTAGCTAACCAAGATCACACTCCTAGGTGGTTAAACCAAATATCAGGAGCGTTGGCTCTGATACCAATTGAAAGTACACATAGAGGGGGGTGAATAGGTGTACCGCTAATCTAATGAACTAAATGCGGAAATTAAAAAACTAATTGCCACAACACTTAGTGCAACCAACGAGTGTAGCCGAATTCCCCGTGAAGGGCTCTGAACTAACTCCTCTTGATTCCTCTGAATAAGAGTTGAGGCGCTATATGAAGCTCTCGTGGTTAAGCACAAGTGAGGCACACAAACACACAAGCATGTATATGATATGACAAAGTAAACCAATGCACAAATAAATAGAATTCCTAGGATTGGTTATTGGCTGACTAGGCAGGGTACCCTTCTGTCTCTCATTCTATGGAGTGCCTAGTTGGCTCATTTGAACCTCTAACTTCTGTATAGTTTGCATGAGAGAATCTTGGTTTTTCATGTATCTTTCCATGTTTCTCTCAAAGTCAGTCATTCTCCTTTCTAGTTGAGGATTCTAGAAGGAGGATTGTGGAGCTTGGTTGGGAAAGTTTTGTTGATAGTTTGAAAAGTTAGGTGGATGGTTGGGAGAATTATTATGGAAATTGAAAAGTTGGGTTGATGATTGGAAGAATTATTGGCATGATGGAAGTGGCTAGCATGATTTGATCGTGAATGGTCATTGTTATTTTGGCTCCATGAGAAATTAGGGTGATTTCTCTAGCCAGGATTGTATGTTGGTGCGTAAGGATTATTGTTCGGCCTTAAAAAGGCCGCATTCATCGGTTCATGGTATTGTTGCTGAGCCTGAAACACAGGGCACTCCTCGAACACATGATTCATGGCTTGACAGTAAGTGCAGCCCGGAGTTGGAAATTGGTTTGGGCTGACTTGATTGACTGAACTCGGTTCCTTAGTTTCTAAAGCTTCCAGTCTTCTTGCTAGGTTAGCTAACTTAGCCTCATTAGCTATGGATGATTCAATAGAATGGAAACCTCCTTTTGAAGAGATGGAGTTTGGATTCCTTGAGTTTTCACTAGTAGCTTCCCATTGGATGGTCTTTTCAGCTAGGTTTTCATATAGATCCCATCCTTCATTTTCATCCTTCTGCAAGAATCCCCCTTGGCACATACTCTCTAAGAGGGTTTTAGTAGAATAGTCCAAATCATCATAAAGAATTTGGCATTGTCGCCATTTCTCTATTCCATGATGAGGGCATTGGACGAGGAGGTCTTTAAAACATTCAAAGTACCTCCAAAACGGTTCATTAGGTTCTTACTTGAATTGCATGATGTTCTTCCTAATGAGAGCGGTCTTATGAATTGGATAGAATTTCTTCAAGAAGACCTTGATGAAACCATCCCAAGATGTGATAGAACTGACCGCTAAGCTGTAAAGCCATTTCTTGGCTAAGTCCTTAAGAGCAAAAGGGACAAATCTCAACCTTATAGCATCATCTATGAGGTGTGGGATTTTCATCATCAGACATACTTCCTCAAACTCTCTTATGAAGAAGTAAGCATCTTCGGACTCTAAGCCGTGAAACTTGGGGAGTGTGTTGATGAATTGAGGTTTGAGCTCAAAATTGTATTCATCAACCGATGGAAGTAGAATGCAAGATGGAAGTAAGGTTCGGATGGGATAAAACCTATCCTGCAAGGATGTTGGTTGAGCCATAACCGGATCAGGTCTTGGTCCAAACTTGGGTGGTGATGTGTTTCTAGTCAACCTAGATGAGTTAGGGTCTCTTGACCACACTTGCATACAAAAACACAATCACAATCACAAACAAGTTTACCAACAGTCAACAAGAGTAATCAACCAAGCTTAGTCTAAGGTATTCTTGACCTAGACAACTCCTAACTGGTTGATTGTCCACATGAGGTATAATGTAGACTTTGACCACAAGCTAATCAGCCAGGTCAGGGCAAGATTGGTGGGAGATTATCCGTCAAAGACGTTCCTTAATTAAGTAACCACCAACCTTCGGGCTTTCGGCCCTCAATCCCCTTCCTAGACACTGATTTGGCAGGAGTCGAATTCCAACACCTTCCCCCTTAGGATAATCTCCTAGTGAGTTCGAGATGTCCCTAAGGCCAACGTCTATCAGATTTTACTTAGGCTTAGGTTGTGCGTACTTGGAGATGGTTTGTGAGCTAAGGAAGGGTAATGACTTCCCCACCTTATCTTGAATTGGGTTTTGCCCTTAAAATTTATTGTGCAAAGTGTGCAAGATATAGAAAAGTAGCGTTCAAAAGCAAAATATCACCCAAGAATGTTTCCTAAACTATATGCTATGCATACGTACCTTGTCTCCAGCTCTCTTCAACAGTAATTGTAAAAAAAACGTAATTAGACAAATGCCTAGAATGCAAGTCTAAACGTTTTTTAAGCAATTAACAATCACTTAAATTACTGTTGAATTAAAACATGGATGGTGGATAGCAGATATAGCAAGAATATAACGTACAAAAACTTAATTTTTTTGCGAGAAATATGTCCTGCAAAAAAGAGTTTTAGTAGTCCAACGAAATTTTCAACTTTTGCAACGCAATTTCTTAAAATTCTGTTTCTTACTTTCGAGAGTAGGGGCACAGAATTTGCAAGTCTTCTCTTGCAAAGCTTAAATGCTAGATCTGAATCTTCAAGTCCTGAAATAACACACCAAACTTGTTAAAAAATAAATACACCGTTCCCTCCCCGGCAACGGTGCCAAAAATTGATTGTAAAAATCAAAGAGTTAAGAGATTTACCGTATAGCTTGTGGCTAACGGGTCGTGTCCATGAGGAGGAATGCGATGAAAGCTTTTTGTTTCGTTTAATAACAAAAAATTGTGCTCGTTTTTTTTAATTGAAAGGAGAATGGAAAGAAGGAGATGATTAAAAGAGAAATTGCAACTTTGGAGAAGGCTTTGGAGAAGGTGATTTAAAAAGCTTAAAAATTGTTTGGTTGATTTTAATAAAGATGAAAATCTGGGCTCACTATCTCACTACTCAACTGTTTATTCTTCTATTGAAATCTTTAGTGCCTCAACTTGATCATAGGCAAAACTTAAAGTTGACTTTAGAAAGTTCGAAGTAAAGCATATAAGATGGTTGGAAAAGTTCACTCTTTTCTTTAAGAAACCGTTTTGAATCGAATGTTAAATCATCAAGAAGTTCAAGTATGAGATAAAAACAAGTTCAAGAGACGTTCTTAAAAGAAGTAGGAGTTTAAAAATCCAAACCCATCCTCATGTGCCTTCAAGAACACTTTCAAGAAGAAAGGCTTTAAGTTAGGCATGCAAATGATTCATTGGGTCTTTTTCATTAAAATCAGAAGAGAAGAAGAATTGGAGAGAGGTACAATAGTGAGCCCAGAAAACCGATTTAGCTACTCATGGAAGACAAAGAAAAATGCAAGTAAATAACGCAAGACATACCGTAAAATGAGTGGAAGAAAATGTAACTCGATTCTTGTATTGATGTCACTTCAATCTTTAAGTTACAAGCACTCAATTCCTCTCTCTCACAGGTATTTGTACTGAACTACAAATTGCAAAATAAAAATACAATTTTTGTACTATCTAACAAAGAGCCTAAACCTTAAAGTATAAACAAAAATTCTAATACTAACCTTCGCCCTTTTTGCTCTGTTGAAACTAGTATTTATAGGGGAAAACCAGAGGGGGGAGATCCTGGGAAGATTGGGGGAGCAAACGCTCCCCCAACAGACACCACCAAGCCGCGAAAACGCGCCGCGTTTTCGCGGCCCTGGTGTGGCCAGTTGGCCATACCCAGTTGGGTGGCTCTCCTGATTTGGTGATTCTCCTGTATCTTCTTCTGATTTTCTCATTTCTGCTCAAGGATTTGACGAAACAGCCTTTGATTGTTGGCTTTAACCGCTTGATTTGGGAGGATTTTTTTCAACTGGTTTTCAACCTCTCTGATTTTGCCCAGATTCCTTGATTTCAAATTTATTCAGAATTAAATCAGAATTTGGTGGGCTTTTGGGCTTGTTTCTCTTTCCTTTCTTTTAGCAATTGGGCCTACATTGAACAAAGTAGAAGAAGACTTATTAATAGGATTTATTAGCTAAAAAGTATGATAAGGTGACAATGTATATGCAAAATATGTGACTGGTCAGATATTCTAGACTTCACTTGCCAATTCTCATCAATAGAATGGCAAGTCCTCAAAACTGCTCATATCGCAAATCAACTCCTGTCATGTTAATATTAAACCTCTGACAAATTTCTATTAAGTTTAACACTATACCTCTAACAGTGTCTAAGTTACTGTCAAGCTCAATATTAAACCTCTGACAGTCACTTTTCTCAGGCATATCGAAGCAGAGATGAGCGATGCTAAGTTTAACATCACACCTCTAGCATCCAGTCCACTGTTAAGTTTGACAATACACCTATGACAATGACTTTCCCTCGAACATCCATATCGAAGTTGAGATGATTAATGCTAAGTTCAACATTACACCTCTAGCATTACTTCCACTGTCAAGTTTAACACTACACCTATGACAGTGATATTTTCAGTTTTCCCAAATGAAGCTGAAATTCCCGTGGAGTTAAGTTAACATCACACCTTCAGCTCACGTTCTTGTCAAGTTAATACCACACCTCTGATAAGATCTAATTCAACCCGTTAAGTTAATACCACACCTCTGACGGTAAAGATTCTTATAAATCCCCAACGGATTTAGATTCACTTGTCATTCTCATCCATAGATTGGTAAGTCTACAGAAACCATCCCACTCATGCCAAGTTAATATCACACCTCTGATAGTAATTTTAAATATTCTTCTCGGCTTGCTAAGTAAATATCACATTTCTAGAAAATCAAAGAAATCACTTCTACTTGTCTGATTTTCAATGCAAAAAGGAATTCAAGACATATAAGAAGACAGGAAAAAGTATTACTTTTATTGATATTCAAACAGATGAAAGTAATACAAGACGCTCTCTTATACAATAAGATTGAGTGTTACAATAAAGGAGTACAAAGAAGTCTCTCTCGCTCAGTGAAAGGTTGCACTCACTCCTCAAGACATCTACACCGCTCCAGATACAAGATGTTTGGAAGAGCGCCGAGAGAGACCCCTCTTCTTCTTCTACTGGATCATATCACAGTTGATCAATGTTGAGCCGATCGAGTACTGGTTGCATTATGATGCATGATGTGAACATCGAAGAAGCTCATCGCTAACTGAGAACAATGGTGTTTCTCGAGGTCGAAATGCAGAGGAGCATTCTGATTTCACCCGAACAACTAGTGTGGGCCATAATCCTTCGCTTAATGAGCACCTCCACCACCAAAAAGTCATCCAGTGAGCATGAATTTTCCATTGATGTCACTTCTGGGGGTAAGGTTGGTGAAGGGAGGATCTGAAACCTTACTGGTGACGTCCTCTTTCCCGTGACCTGCAAGGGCACCATACCCACTGTGACCATGATAAACCCAGGGCATTGCTGGTGTGCCATGTCCAATAAGGCCATGACGGATATCTCAAAAGCTTGAGCAGGCTGGCTGGTCCAAATAGTCTCCCATGAACCTGAAAATACACCTAGAGGGGGGGTGAATAGGTGTATGGGTAATCTAATGAACAATAATGCGAAATTAAAAACTTAATGCAACACACTTAGTGTAACCAACAAGTGTAGCTGAATTTCCGGTGAAGGGCTCTGGACTAACTCCTCTGAATTCCTCTAAATAAGAGTTGAGGTGCTATGTAAAGCTCTCTTGGTAAACACAAGTATGGGCACACACAAACAATACAAGCATGTATATGATATGACAATATGAATCAATGTACAATGTAAGAGAGAGAGTTAGAGAAAGTGGATCAAACGCAAACACCAAGATATGTTTCGAGGTTCGAGCACACAGCTCTACGTCCCCGCCTTCACACAGAAGGATTTTCACTAACTCGTCCACACAGGACTTCCCACACAGGGAACCTCCACTGAGGATTTGGGGCAAATACAATTGGGAGTACACAACTCCTCTCTCAACCAATAAAACCTCTCACTAGAGGCAAGGCACAACAAATCACCTCTACACTTAGAGGGATAGACACTTAGCCAAACAACAATCACCTCACACTTGAGGGATTCCAACACAATCTCCACCTCTCATTAGAGGGAGCCAAACACCACTTCCACTATCACCTCACACTTGAGGGATAACAACTCAATCACCTCTCACTAGAGGGATATCACAAAGATGGAAGGTTTACAACTTGGTGATCACAAAGACCACAAACCAATTTTCTCACTAAAACAAAGATCCTATAGATAGGATAGAATGATAAGCTCAAGTGTGAGAAATAAAGAGTTTGGAAATCAAAATCACAAAGAAAAACTCTTGGGGAAACTTCTAGAATTGATATAAAAATGAAGATCAAAAACAATCCCAAAGACTTTCTTTTTCTTTGAATTTCCAACCCTTTAAAACAAATAAAGATCAAATCTTTAAGCTTAAAAACTCTTTCTAAAACTTGTATTAAAACACTTGAGAAGATGGAAATTTTGCTCTTTAAAATTCTTGTTGAAAACCAACTTCAAATGGGGTATTTATAGCCCCATTAGAAATCTGCCCGTTGGCAGCTGAAAAGGGCCAGAATGCCCTTCCGGTCGACCGGCCGGTCGACTGGCCAACGGTCAAAAATTTGATTGTTGAGCCCAGCGGTCGACCGCCTGATCGACCGTGCCCAGAACCAGAGAGCAACGGCTCTCTGACCGGTCGACCGCCCGATCGACCGAGCTGGATACAGAGAGCAGAGCTCTCTGTCTGGTCGACCGCCTGGTCGACCGGAGGCATTTCCAGAGAGCAGAGCTCTCTGGCGGTCGACTGACCCGGTCGACCGGCCTCCCCAGCAAGGCTGCGTTCACGTTCTGTGCACGTCGGTCGACCGACCCAGTCGATCGCTCACTGCTACGGTCGACCGGTCCGGTCGACCGGATCTCAGCCAGCCTGACAGATTTTGGGACTAAAAATCTTAGGTTTTTATCTTTTATAAAATACCATAAAAACACATAAATTCAACAAAAATCAGTTCATGTTATATCTTTGAAATACAAACATGTTTGAGTAAAAATCAAGTCATGTTACAAATATCTTGAACCATTTTTGTGACATGAAAAATTTGTCTTAAACCAAAAAACTGTATTTTTCAAAACTTGGATTTTTGAAATGGAAATCCGATTTTTCCAAAACACATGTAAATACAAAAAAAACATGATATTAAACAACTTTGAAGCATAAAACTGTATTTTTCAAAACTTAAATTTTTGAAATGGAAATCCGATTTTTCCAAAACACATGTAAATACAAAAAAAACATGATATTAAACAACTTTGAAGCATGTTGTATATGGATAGAATCCAATATACATGAAAGGTATTATATCTATGTTTTTGACATTAAATTCAAAAATAAGTTTTGTCTAAATACAAAACTCCAAACACATGAATAGTGTATCAAAATAAGTTTTTCTAAGTATATGAAGCATAGATGTATATAGATCAAATCTAATATACATTAAACCATGTAAACTTGTTTTGATTCTATCTATTCATGACAACCAAGATCGGTTAAACCGAAAACTAAAACCAATAAACATGAAACTTAAAACAAGTGTGTGTGTTGTGAACTTGAGCATATCACACTATCTAATCTTTACAATGGATCTAAAGTAAATCTTAAACTAAACAAACCGAAGCCTTCTTGTAGAACGCCGTCTCCAAGTTGACTCGATCCAAACGCGATCCAACGAGCTTGACTCCAACCGAGTGCTAGATATGAACTTGATGCTCGAGCTCTTGAATCTCGAGCTCTTGAATCACCATGTGAAAGCTCCAAAACACCTTTGTTGAAGCTAATCACCTACTAATATCTTGATTAAATATCTGAAACTAAATATCACAAGATTATTAGTAAACTATAACTACATGAGTTAATCATCATCAAAACTAGAGTGGAAGGCCTCTGGGCTAACAAAACCAAGCTTGCCCATGAACAGGAGCTCTGATTCCCCAAGTGCTTGCCAATTGAATAAGCTGGCTGGTCGAAATATTCTCCTATGAGCCCAGTGAAGATGCGGAAGACTGACGGAGGCTGCCAGAACCTGCAAAAAGTAAAAAACTAAAAGGTTAAAGTTCTGTTAACTCAAGAACAGAAAAGTTGAAGGGCAGATGTGAGACTGAAGTTGTGAACTTCAGACGCGGAGTTGACCAGTGCAGATCTGAACGCGGTCTGGTGTTAGACTTGCGTCTAAGATATAAGACGCGAGGTAGCCCAGACGCAAAGTT
Source organism: Agave tequilana (assembly GCA_038442645.1). Classification (NCBI taxonomy): domain Eukaryota; kingdom Viridiplantae; phylum Streptophyta; class Magnoliopsida; order Asparagales; family Asparagaceae; genus Agave; species Agave tequilana. The sequence goes on along the minus strand of JAVJIF010006932.1, from coordinate 107,313 downwards.
TGCCACACCGCGTTTGAGATACAGGAGTTGCCACATCCAAGTCCAGAGGTCTCAAAAGATCTAGAATTCTCTAAGTCAAGAACCTCAAACGCGAGCTTCATGTACAAAGCTCGCGTTTCAAGATCCAAGCACAGAGTTTATCACATTCGCGTTCAAAGGATTTGTGACTTAGAGTTTAAAGTCAGTCAGCTCGTGCTTCATCAAGAAGTCTAAAAGACGCGACTTCTGAACACGGGCGCATCAATCAGATTTCAAGACAAGATCAAGAGATTGAATTTCTTCAATGGACAGGAAAATAGAAACACAGTGGGACTGAGTATTTTTGGCGACAAATAGTTCCTACCCGAGGAAGAATTCTCTAAAAGTTGAACTTTATTCATCAAGGCGCGGCCGTGAAAGCACTTAAAGCGATGCTTTTTGATCTTGAAATCACTTGACAATGACAATCTTTGAAGAAGATTAAAGGAAAGCATGGAAGCTTTGAGTTCTTGTTGTTCATTGGGACACATCCCCTTGAAGGGAAGATAGACAAATCAAGACAAAAACCTTCAGAGCACATGCTTGCAAAGGAAAACAGTCTAGATAATGGACTGTTAAAAGGTTGAGGTCTATTTATAGGCAAGTCATAAGGCCTGTAATTAATGGCATAAAAATTAAAGCCATCGGCCTTAAATGCCTACACGAGTATTAAGTCCAATAAGGAGCTGACAAGTGGATTGCCACTTTGAGAAACATCGCATAACACAAGTCCCCAATCATCAACGCCGACTTGGCATTAAAAGATCCAACAAGATCTTTAAGACGGGTTGCATGTGACGCCTTAGGAGCTGCATCCTGGAGTTCGCGCCTATTTACAGGAAATAAAGGCCGCGTCCTAAAGTTCGTGCTTTAATACAGACTTAAAGGCTGCGTCCTTTCTTAAAGAACCACAGCCGCGTCTCCTTATCAAGAGTCGCATCATCTCAGTGATCCAAAAGCGCGTCTCTAGGACCATGCCCCATAACAATTCAGAGTTGCTTCCTAAAGTTCGCGTTCATTCACAAGACTTGAAGGTTGTATCCTGAAGTCCACGTTCTTGCACAGACTCAAGGGCCGTGTCTATGAATCCACGTCCTTTTATAAACCTGAAGGTCGCGTCACCTTTATCAAGAACGCAGGCTCGCGCTTCAAGGTTGTGCCCTCTCAAGGGACCAGAGTCGCGTCTCTCTTGAGTCAGAGCCGCGTCCCCACCAACCAGTTGAGACCTGCGTGTCATTCTTGAGGAGCCCAAAATCGCGTCTCCATCAACAGTTTAGAGTCGCGTTCCTCAAGTCCGCGTCTCCACTATAGATGAAAGCCACGTCTCAATCATGAACTCAGTACAGCCTGAGTTTGTTATTCCTGGCCGTGCCCTATCAAGACGATTAAGGACTACATTTCCACAAATAGTCAAGGAGTGCGACTAAGAAAGTTGAGTTCATCTAGGCAGCGAAGAGTCCGAAAGGATAAATATTAGACAAGAATTTGAGAACTTTTATTATTTGACTATAAAAATGATAAAAGCAACACAAACACTCTTATTTGACGAATGGAGTGTTACAAAAAAATGGGATGATATAAAATAGAGAAGGAGGCTAATAATCCTGCTTCGCCAAAGAATGAATTTGTTCCCGAAGGCGATGCATCTCGTGCTGATGTGCCTTTTCAGCTTCCGCCAAGGCTTGGACCCACAACTCTTCCTCGGACAAAAATCTATTTGTAACCAGTTGTGCTCGAAGAGACTCCAACCTGGAGGAATGAGAAGTAAGATTTTCTTGAACCTGCGTCCTGGCAATTTTCAACTTTTTCAGCCTTTTTCTAGCTACAGCAAGTTTCTGCTCATTGGCTTCAATCAAGGCTTGCGTCTTAGCAATAGTAATCCGAGCAGTGGCAATAACTTGCTCTGCACTTTGGATGACGACTTCAGATTCCTTTGAATCGCCAACCAGTCTTTGGTAGTCAGCTTGGAAGTGCTGGAGATGACGAGTTTCTTCAGCCATTTGCTCCTCTATCTCTTTTTGTTCATGTTCTTTAGCGGCAAGGAGCTTAGCTAGCATCGTCCGAGCCTCGTCCATCGAGCTAGCATTCTCTAGGGTCTTCAGCTCCTTTAGGTAGCTCCCTAGCTACTCGACCAGCACCAGGTACGCCCTAGCTTATGAAGGGCTCCCAGTATGACTGATGTTCTCGACCTCGAGAAGCATCCGGGCAACCTCGAAGGAACTGCCCCCGGAAAGGACCAAGTCGATACAGGACTTCATGAAAGCAAAAAATTATCGCACCATTTGACGCGCTAGCTCTTCCATGATGTTATTAGCTGGAGATAACCCTACTGACGTACTCCTGGACCCCCTTTCCATGACAGAATAAGAGACAGGAACCATTCAACTCGTGCAGGGGTGGGGCCGACAACAGGCTCGTCCAACACTGAGGTCGTTGCCAATACCTCCGAGACGGTTGTTGCTGTTGCAGCTTCCACTACAACAGAAGCAACAGCAAATTCTACGGCACTGGATTCACCAGCTAAAGTTTGAACTGTGCTATCTTCTGCGCCAAGGCTTGCCACAAGATCCTCCACTTGAGCTATTCCAGTGCTCCTTGTAAACCATAACATTAAATGTCAGTGGTAATGATGAAAAGGAGAGTATCCAACACGTTAGTATTCTCTTACCAAGTTGAGGATCTGAAGATGGCAAATCCCTGGATAAGCCACTTGGGGATGAGGGCTCCCCGACCTCAGCAGCTGCACCCTCATGAGGCATCCCGCTAGCGGAAGCTTCGAGGCCCTCCTGCTGGGCCAGCTCTTGGATTATCTCCTCAATATGAGAAGAAGTTGTGGTTTCACTACTGGCATCCAGCCCTGTAGAAGAAAGTCAAAAGGAAATGTTAGAACTCAATCCTAACTTGATAGAAAACCAGTTCAGGAGGACAAAGGAAATACCTTCAGTATCGACAATCCTTGCTATCGGCGAAACCATCGCAGGGACGTACCCCTGTATATCTTCCTTTGAGATATGTGAGAATTTGCTTATGTCAGGATGAGCAGGCTCATCGCCAAAATTGACTTCCTCGCTAGAATAATATCCATGTTCTTCAGACGAGAAAGACGACACTCAACACAGGAGGCCTCAGCGATCGAGGCTTTACCAGTGAGTACCCCGGTAGTAAGGCTGGGTTCGATAACCCGCGAGGTGGGTATCAATACACTGGGAGACCCAGGTTGTTGCACCTCCACCCTTCTCTGATGAGCTGAAGAAGGTCCAAGATCAGTCGAGACTCCCGGAATCTCAACATCATCCTTCCTCACCAAGTTAACTTCGGGTCGCTCGACCTCATCGCTATGACAGGTTCACCCGCGAGCTCTTCCTCCACTAGGATCACGGAACCCCTGCTGTGCAGACCTCGGGAGCGAAGGACGGGAACTTCCTCCTCCTCTTCTTCTTCCTCCCCATGCTCCTCAACCCCAAGAGGAACTACTTCGGGCATCGACGCTTCAGCCTCAGATCCCCTCCTGGCCTTCTTCGAGCTAGGCTCACCCTTGGAAGCAGAACCACGAGAATGTTTGCCATGGCCTACTGACTCTTTTTAGCGGGTTGCCCCTTAGGTGCTACTATCCTTGGCTCCATCCCTGCCTCCCCTCCTGTTTCCCTCTCGGCTTCCTGATACTCGGTCATACCTCGCACACGTTTGTTGGACTCCAACTTGGCTTTGTAAGACGCCTTGATGCCCTTGATGCAAGAGGTATTTATTCTAAAACCAGGCATCCTACTAGCCAGGAAGTATCACGTGCATAAACCGAGGCTGGTATGACAATTGAGCATCTTATGAGGCAGGCTGAAAACAGTTCTTGTCCCCGAGCTACACTATAGTACCATACCCGAGCACCTTCAAACAAGTTTCCACTAAAGCGGAGGCCAGCGTTAGGGTTGCCGACATATAATTAATCGTAGCCAAACTGCCAAGCAAAACGACTGGGCACGTAAGGCTCGATCGTACATGAGTCACCTTGCCGGAAGATTAAATATCCAAGCCGAATATTGATCAGCCACCAGAAGACTCCTGATGGTAGCCTTGTGAAGTCATCTGGTCTCGCAAGGTTGGCAAACTTATCCCCGTAGGACGCACCAGAAATCTTAGGGAAGCAACGGTCGAGCTGGTAATTCGAACTGCTCAGAATGGATTTTCGAACAAAGAACATGTAATAGCAAGACCAGCTCGAATTCTCCAGCTTCTGAATGAAGGGAACGAAACCTTCAGAGGAAGGCACCGCCGTCAGCAGTGAAGGGCAGTGCATAATGTACCAGGCCCTCAGGTACATATATGGGAGCTCGATCCTGGGGTTAGGGGTCTTCACTTTCGGCCTTCCCTCCGAATCTACCACTGGCCTGCCCTAGGAGTCTACAATGGCCTCCACTTGGTATAGGCTTTTGATCAACGCCCGTAATCTACTTTGAATTCCGGCTACCATCGCTGGAAGGAGAGCGCTAGATTTTTCGTAGGCAAGCAAGACTGCCAGGTACACCACATAGGCAATGATTACTTCATGCGGCAGCATTGGCACCACACAACGCTTCAGCAACAGCATGAGGAAGCCATAAAAATTGTGGGAACTCTACGGGAGGTCATACTGCACGGCCTTAATCGAATGATATAACCCCAACTGTTGCAGCAGAGCCCTGAGCTCGACAAGAACAAATCCAACCATTCTACCCCACCATAACTTGTTGATAGAATGGACCCATGCAAGCGGACAAAAGTCGACAGAAAAATCACCCCTAACTTTCAAGAACTGATTGATAAGGGTGGCGGCAAGCTGAGGGGTTTCTTCTTTTGGATACACAGGTCTGACTAGATTGGGAAATAAACCGAATACATTGTTCCCATGGCCAACAGGGTATGCGTCTTTTGCACCTAATTTGTCGAGAGACACGCCGAAGACAAACCGGGAAAGATCCCACTCCATTGTATGATGAACAGATATATATTGAAGATAGGATAAGGGATACATCCTCTCCATGTTGGGAAGAAAGAACCTTCTATCCCCTATCCAACGGAGCCACTTATAATCTCCGTCATACAAGATCCTATCATCCTCTTCAATGGCGACACCAAAGAAGAAAGCAGGCTTCCTTAGCGGAGTGCGGGAATCTGACTCGAATAGCCCATCAGAAATAATCTCCCGAAGGGTCAACATACTAGCCTTAGAGATCCTCTTATTTCGCTCCTTTGACTTATCAGTAGTCACAGGAGCAGTCTTCTGAAGCGCGAAGGTCAGATTACGATCAGCACCACCTACGTGCCCAAAGTGGCATTTCTTGGACAAGGGGTTGGAAGAGTATCACATTGCAATGAAGACGACACTTAGTCAGAATCTAAAAGTAAATGGCTAAGTGTTTGAACTTCAAATGCAGGAATGAATCCAGACGCGAAAATCAGCAAAATCCGCGTCTAAATAAAAAAAATGTGAGGCTTGCATGAAGCCCTCATTTCAAAATTCAAAACTTAGAAATTTTCTAAGTGTCGGACTCAGATGCGAGAATCAATGAAACCCGCGCATGATCTTAAAGATGCAAGGATCACATGAAGTCTGCGTCTGAGCCTCCCACACTTAGAAAAATTCTGAGTATTGAGTTCAAAATGCAGGGCTCAACGAGGTCCACGTTCAACAAACAGATATGGACTCAATTTGATGAAGTGAAGGCGAGAAGATCATCAAACCCGCATCTTACCTACCAATTCAAGAGCCGCGTCTGAAAATCTAACACGGGCATGAGCCTCGCATTGGCGGATCACATTCAAAAGAGACTTAAGAGTTAAGAGAACTCTTTAAGCCTCTTTAATGGCGGAAACTAGCTCAGATGTCATTTTATTACCTGAAATAGGGGCCTCCTGCGTGGAAGAACTGCCCATTTGAATCTCTAGAGCGATAACGCTCGAGGACGAGAAAGCAGTTTTGGTCTTCGGTGCCATTTCGACTGTGAAATCGGTGTTAAAAACGATGAAAATGGAAAAAAGCTTTAAGCTTTTCTTAACCCTCGATACAAAGCTCAGCGAAGAAGAAGAAGAGTCTAATGATGACTCTTGAAAGACTGTTGTCTTTTGTAGGCATAGTGCTCCGCAGAGATACGCGACGCATGTCTCGAGGCCTAATCCTCGCCCGACGTGTGGCATGCATCTTAAATGGCACGAATTTCGCGCGCCAAAGGAAAGATGTCTCCTCAATTCTGCCAGACATGTGGCAACGTGCCCAAAATGCGGGATTCGTGTTTAACGAAAATCGCGTCCCTCCAAAGGTCGCATCTCTTCATCAAGACCAAAGCTGTGTCTAGTCAACAGGGTGAGAGCTGCGTCTTCACTTCAAAGATTGCGTCCCTCCAGAGGCCGCGTTTCTTTAGCAAATTAATAGATGCGTCCCCACTCCGAGTGAGGACTGCGTCTCTAGAGCAACATGACCCCTGCGTCTACAAGACTCGCATTCAGTCTTTGCTTCTGCAATCAGTTCAACAGTACACTGGCACAACCAGATGACTGTTTACCCCTGGTTCAATAATACACCAACAACCAGCTCAGAGCATTGAGGAGGTCTGGACTGCGTATCTAGACACTCACCACGATCATCTCTGACGGCTTCAAAGGGTTTTACAGTACACTCACAAAGACCACATTCCAGATAAGATCAAGCTCAGGGCATCTCAAATGATTATCAGTCCAATCATAAGGAGTATTAATCCAACCAAGGTCCAAAGTATTTCGAAATCCATCCCAGTCAACCACGGAATATCGAAAACTTTGAAGGGGTTCTATAGACTGTCCAAAAATCACTGAGGATAAGTCGTCAGAAAGTAGAGTCTAAACTCTAGACGCGGGGCTAATTATAGCCACTCATATAATGCCAAGGCACAGAGCATGGAGCCCGCGCCTCAACATCAATACAGTACCAAGACAGAAGGGTTGAAACCCACATCCCAGTTGCTCGGTAATAGCCAAGACGTGACTCAAAGCCCACTTCCTTACATCAAAACAGTATCAAGATGCGAAAGCCTGAAGCCCGTAGTTGGTAGAGTTCGAAACTCGCGTCCAGTAAGGTTCGAAGTCAACGACAAAATGCGAGGCTCAAAGCCCGCGTCTTGGTTATAACTGCCCTCATTACTAGGTCAATTACTGCCCACGAAATGAGAGAGTTAACCCCCATTATGGAGTGTTTTTAGGGGACACTTTTACCCCTCTGAAACCTCTATAAATAGCCAAGTTTGCTATAGAAGAGGGGTCAGAAAATTTTGGTAAGAAGAACTTCAGTTGTAAGGCTTAGGAAGACCAGAATCTCCAGCTAAAAAAAAGGAGAGAGTTCAACTCTTCTAACAACTTGCTGCGTACAAATTTATTCTTGTCTACAGTCTCTTCGAGATTTTTAGTTGGGAAGAGGCTGTGTTATTTCGTCCACCGTCCAAAGAGAAGTTTCCCAAAAGATCATGATGTTCAACTGGTCAACGGAAAACAAGAATTATTTTCCATCGTCGCATCAAGAACCCAACACTAAACAAAGGGAAGATTTGAGCTTGAATATCTTCCCTCTCTTGTAATCGGAGTATTGATCCGTTGTAATTCTTCATTGATTCAAGGAAATTTTACATGAATCTCTCCCACCAAACACTTGGGGGTACTCAAAGTCAGAGGATGACTTCTTCTTCTTGCGAGAGTGTCGCTGCTTGGCGGAGTTAGAGGTTGAAACTGTTGACAACTGGATGAAAATCGGCAGTTTAATCATCTGAGAGCCATAGTGGCAATCAGAGAGTACCATCGAGATAAGTTGCTCGCAATGGCACTCAGGAGTGATTTGATGAACGCTCTTATTTCTAGTCAAGTAGTCCCTCAGATCAATATAATGAGCTTCTGAGGAACTAGCCTTAAACCCATGAGGGTTAAGATTTTCCAGCTTAGATTTGAACTTAGCCACTTGTGGCTTAATGCGACTCTCGCGTTTTGGAAGTGAAACACGAATGTCACGTTATGGCACTACCTTTGGCTAAACAAGACTCGCGTTTTGAAAGTGAAATGTGAAAGTTACGTTCTGGCACTTTCTTTGGCTGAACACGGACGTCACGCTTTGGAGAAGCTTGAGGCTGAACACGAATATCGTGTTTTGGTGCAGAGACGCGCAGTTCGCTTCCTAGCGACTGCTGCATCTGAATGCAAGTATCGTGTTTCTGTGACATCTGTGTCTAAATGCTAGCATTGTGTTTGGTGCATATTGCACCGCCTTCAGTTTCTCTTTGGTGACGGCGAGCTCAACGATGGTCTATAATTCGCTTGGCTCGTAAGAGTTGTTGCGAACCCCCTATAAACTGAGTTTGCTCAGTGTCAAAGTGAACCGTAAGACTTGCATTTTGATCACTTAGAGTAGAGATCTTCCAGCCATGAAGGCGGTTAACTCGAGTTTGCTGAGCCTAGAGAGAGGTTTACTGGCGAGATTGATCTCTGTCATTCATTATGTTGGCCTTAAGCCACAACACAGGCCTTGTGGGTCTCTTCAGAGGCTTCATCACAAGCCCTGTTGGCTTCTAGAGAGGTTGCGTGAATTTCAAGAGAGGTCAAACTGTTTGCCTTGTTGAAAGGTGTACGATTAGCTTCCGAAGAAACTTTTCTTAAGAAGCCTGCAATGAGGCTAGAAAGCAAGTCTCATTTGAGACTTTACAATATTTCTGCATGGATTTGGGGCTAACAGAGCCTGAGAAGAGAAGTTGTTCAAACTTCTCTTGGTCTAATTCGACGATGAGCGATTCGACGATTGATTCGATCTTCTTCAAGTCAACTTGTTCCATGATCTTTTCGTCGGTAGAGAAAACATTCCTCTGTGAAGTCATCATCTTCCGTTTCTCAAAAATTGATGTGTAAAATCTTTAATTGATGACAAAGAGAATGATCGATCGCTAATACTGCATATTTATTGTCACATTCCCATATTTATTATTTAATAAACTCTTTTTAATCTTATTTATTGTCTAAATATGCAGGCCTTTACTAAAGGAGAGAAAAAGAAACCAAGCCCAAAAGCCTACTTAAATTCTGATTTAATTCAAAATTAAATTCAAATCGAGGATCAGGGCAGATCAAGGTAAATCAAAGAAGATAAAACCAATTGAAAATCAGTTAAAATAGATCTTCACAAATCAAGTAGTTAAAGCTAAAGATCAAAGGAGGTTTCGTCAAATCTAAAAACCAAATCGCGAAACCAATTAGATAAACAGATGAAACATCAAATCAGGGACTTGTACCCCCGGATCTAGCCATGTGGTCCACATAAATGCCGCGAAAACACCGCAAACGCCCGTTTTCGCTGCATTTCAGTTGATATACGGGGAACGTTTGCTCCCTCTATGTTCAGACACTCTTCCTCATTATGTTTTTGCTATAAATACCTGAATATTCTAAGGCCAAAGGAAAGAATTAAATAGAGAGTGTAGGTTAGGCTATTTTGTAGTCTGTAACTTAGAACTTTTAGTTTTCTTTTATATAATTTTCTTTATGTAACTGAGAGGAGAGTTTCATGGAGGAATGAGAGTGAAGATTGCACTGAGGGTGACATTGGTGTAAATTCTTCTTTTCTTTTATTGTTATTTTAATCGAATCAAAGTTTTCTTTTCTTCTTTACTCTTATTTTGTTTGCTTCTCTCTTCTGTATTTGTAAATCCAAATGACTCCGATAGCCTCGAAGTTGCCTTGCCATTGCAAGTGTCGTTGATGGCTTATGGTGATGGATAGTTATTTCTATGTTAGTGTAGCTTGCTTCTTCATTTCATATTTTAGAATGGGAGTGGGGAAGATCCCATATGTCATGCTTCAATTGCCTTCAAACCAAGGGACATCATCGATATGGATCAAAGGTAAGCAAGCGCCGAAGAGATAAGTAAGTACTTTTAGGGTTTTCTTTCTTTTCTTTTAATCAGTTTAGATCACCTCCATCACCAAATCTCTACTATTTTTCACTTTCTTTGTACAAAATCATTTTTTTATTTTTCTCCACCTTCTTAATCTATCACTTTCTTCTTAACTTAACAATTCTTTTTCCTTTTCTTGTAAAGAACATCGAAGAACTTTTAACCATTTTCTATAACTTAAAAAAGAACTTACTAAAAGCTTTCAACACTAGTCCTTCCTTGTGGATCACGACTCGCATAGCCACTTGCTATCGTGGTAGTATTGAGAACTTGCACATTCTATTCTTAAGTTCTGAAATTCTATATTTTGCTGTGCAGGTTTAAACTCCATCAAATTTTGGGATAGTAAGTTTTCATTTTCTTTTTTGATATACTTAAATAATTTAATCTTTTCTTCTTTATTTTTATGTGCAAGGGCTGAATTCAGGAATCAAAGAGCTGCAGTTGACATATTTCTACTCTGTGCCTTTGTCCAAGAAGGTAGAGCATCAGAACCCACAAGTGTGTTGCGTAAACGTGATAAAAGTTGTGTTTCTGTGGCATTTGTGGTGGACTACTAATTAATCTTTTTGCAGGTGTTTTCACACTGCAAACAATAGCTTCTGTATGTATTAGATTTCTTTATTAATTTATTTTGCACACTGTATTTAATTCAACAGTAAAGTGGTTATTTGTAAATGTTAAAAATGATTTAGACTTGCATTTAGGCACGTGTCCAATTCATTTATCTTTTACATTACTATTGAAGAGTGCTGGAGCAAAGGTACGTATGCATAACATGTAGTATAGGAACACTTTTGAATTATTTACATTGCTTTAGTGTTGCTTTTCATATACATGTGCACATTGCACTAAATTAATTTAATGGCTTGTCCTCTAAACAAGATAAGATGGGGAAGTTATTATCCTCTCATAGCCCAGTAACAATCTCGTCACTCACTAACCCAAGCCTAACTAAAACTGAGTAGACGTTAGCCCTAGGGACATCTCGCACTCAAAGAGGAGATTGACCTAAGAGAGAAGTTGATTAGAATTTAACTCTTGCCAAATCGGTGTCAAAGGTTGGGGATTGAGGAGGCGAAATCTCAAAGAACAGTGGTTTGGCATAATTAGACCTGTTGCTTAAGCACGGATACCTCCCACTGATCTTACCCCTACCTGGCCGATTAACTTGTGGTCAGATTCTGCAATATACCCCCCGTGGACAGTCTAACCAGTTAGGAGTCGTCTAGGTCTAAGGTCTACCCTAACTTAGGTTAGATTTTTCTTTGTTTATTTGTTTGCTTGCTTGCTTGTTTTGTTTTTGTCTTTTTTGACATCTTGATGATATTGATTATATCACAATCATTCCTATGCATATAGTAATCTATACTTCACCCTGACCTCTTTTGACTTGGATATTACCAACCCGACATATCAGAACTTTAACCAACCAAGTATGCCGGATTGGTCTTATCTGAATCAATACATGCCCCACTCCCAATATTATGAACAAGATTAAAATAATCATCACTACTCTTCATAGAGTCAATAGGCAATTATCCCGAGTCATATTGTCAACCACCATTCCAACATTCAGCTTCTAATTTTTCTAGCCATGATCAACCCATAGAAGAAAAATCTGAGGCAATGTAAAGTATATAAGCCATGATTGAGTTCCAAGAATAAAATCTAAAAATGATGGACTCACAATTCCCATAAGACTCTTAAATCCAAGATCCTTACTCCATGTTCTAAGTCCCATAACAAGAAGAAGAACCTATGGACTTAAATAGGAGTATGAAAAACCCGATTCAGTCGGAAAATAATTTTTTCAATCTATCGTTAGGCTAGAAGTACAAGTGAGTTGTTTGATCAACATTGTGAAAGATAGGAATGAGGAAACTTTACCTAACACATGTTCAACAATTTTCAATTGCCCTAACCATATTGATGAAAACCAAGAATCATGGTGTCATAGAGACTTTAATCAAGAGTCAATTTAATCACACAAACTTGAGCTTGACCAATTTCAAACCTTAGATAAATTGGCAAGTTTACCATTCAATGAGATTGAACTTGAATGTGAATGTGACCCCAATCCACAACCTTGTGATTCAGTTCCTATCTTCGAATCTATATTGACTCCAGTATCCTTACCCAATTTGGACCAATTTTTCGAGCCAACATTTATTCCCATACACATAGATCTAGAAATTGAATCACTGATTTTAAATAGTCAGATTCCATTGATGGGAAAAGAATGTGAATTTCATTTCTTTGATTTAGAACCAACTATTGAACCAATACCAACTCTTGAACCTGCACTTGATTTTCCCGAGTTAGTAATGGTTCCCGAATCTATCACTCTAGAGCCCAAATCAATCATTCCACCAAGTCACATTCTTTTGTTGGATATAGGTATAGACCATGATGACTCCGTGATGATTTTTCAAGACTGGTCATGTAAAGGGAATAATTTCATGATAGGATCTTTCATGATCCTATTCATATTGGGGATTGTAACTATGTATATAGAAAAGAGGTCAATAAAGGTGGGTTCCGTGAACCACCACAATATCTTGATTGAGTAGCAACACTTGATCCAATCCGACCACCACCGGGAACCACCATCTTAAGGTAATATTTTTCTTCCCTTTCTTCTTTTTCATGCATTTATGCATTCATTCATACATTGTGGACAATGCATGAGATAGGTAAGGGGGAGGGTTCTAGCAGAACATAGATTTCTTTTTTATTAAAAAAATTAACATTTTCTTTGCTTTTAAAAACTTTTTGAAAAGAGAAACAATATTTTGACCTATTTTTTTGTAAAAAAATTTAGTCAATTTTAAGGAATATGAGAATCATAATTAGGATTTTTTATACTTGATCAAAATAAGATTATTTGTTTGATTTTTAAGTTTAGGAAAAAAATTTGAAAAAATAATTTATTCTTGATCTTTACCTTAACGAATATGCATACTTTATACACTACACACTTAGGGTTCAAAAATAAAGATTCTTATGCCTTATATATATATATATATATATATATATATATATATATATATATATATTAGAAAAATGTATATCAGCCCGCGGGCTGAGAGAACTCTCTCAGCCTGCGCTGACGTGGCTCAATTTTGCACCCCACTAACTTGCGGCCCGCTTATCGAAAGAAGTTAAATTACCAAATACTCCTTATGAAAAGCTACTTTTTCGGTAAAAGACAGTGAATGCTGCTTCTTTAATTTTTTTTATCTGATTTGATATTTAATGATTTTTAATATAGTCGCAGTACTTATGAGAACTGCTACCACGGTCGCAGTCTTTTCTAAGGACTGCTACCAAGGTCGCAGTCTTTTTCTGAGGACTGCTACCAAGGTCGCAGTGTTTTTATGAGAACTGCTACCACGGTCGCAGTCTTTTCTAAGGACTGCTACCAAGGTCGCAGTCTTTTTCTGAGGACTGCTATCATGGTCGCAGTATTTTTATGAGAACTGCTACCACGGTCGCAGTCTTTTCTAAGGACTGCTACCATGGTCGCAGTCTTTTTCTGAGGACTGCTACCAAGGTCGCAGTCTTTTTCTGAGGACTGCTACCAAGGTCTGCTACCACAGTCTTTTCTAAGGACTGCTACCATGGTCGCAGTCTTTTTCTGAGGACTGCTACCAAGGTCGCAGTCTTTTTCTGAGGACTGCTACCAAGGTCTGCTACCAAGGTCGCAGTCTTTTTCTGAGGACTGCTACCAAGGTCGGTAAAAAGTTGTGAGGGAGGGTATTTTGAAAATTACAATGTTGAGGTGACTGGCATTAAATTGGGCGGGATTTTACAGGATTTTGCCCGCCAAAATTATTACATATGTGGGGCGGTGATGTTGCCACGCCCGCAGGCTGAGAAAACTCTCTCAGCCCGCGGGCTGAGGTACAGTAAGCCCTATATATATATATATTCCTCTGATTAACTTAGGTATTTATGCCTCATAAAGCATAAGATTCACGCCTAAAAGTGGTCCATATAATAAATAAAATCCTTAGTTTTGTGGACTTATTTGCTCAAGTCCTTAAGTTCTTGGGTTGTTTTCTCATCTGGTGCCCTAAGACCGTCCGGTTTGGGTGTCACCGACAAAAGGCTCATTACATGGACAGATTAGAAAGCCTGATAGAACTAAGGAATAATACCACAAAAATATAAAAAAAAAGGCATAAGAGTTAGAGTTAAAGAACCCCTAGCCACTTCACGGTCACAAAGGTGCATGTGACTTAGGGTAAAGTAATAGACTAGATAAGAAATACAGTTTGACTCCTTACCTTGATTGATAACGAGTTTTTGAATAGAGACTAAGTTTAGGAATAAAAAATTCAGTTTTCCTATGACTTATAAATTATTTGAACTCTTACAATAATACTTCAAATATTTTCTCGCTTTTTCAAAATGTGTTCTTGAAAATACTAATACTTTGTTTTTATTTCATTATAGATTTTGTGGGTGTAATTCACTGAAAACCTTCACGAGATAACTCATTCTCTAAGGGTAACCTAAAGGTTTAATGGCTTGTTGCATATGCTAAGTGCAATCATGATTCTTATAAAAATGAATATTTAGTTTTGTTTTGCTCGACGATGAGCAAAAGATAGGTGTGGGGGTGTGATCGATCGCTGATACTACATATTTATTGTCACATTTTCATATTTATTATTTAATAAACTCTTATTTTAATCCTATTTATTATATAAATTATGCAGATCTTTACTAAAGGAGAGGAAAGAGAAACCACGCCTAAAAGCCCACTTAAATTCTGATTTAATTCAGAATTAAAATTCAAATCAAGGATCAGGGCAAATCAAAGAAGATAAAACCAGTTGAATAATCAATAATAATAGATCTTTACAAATCAAGTGGTTAAAGCCAAAAATCAAAGATGGTTTTGTCAAATTCAGAAACCAAATCGCGAAATCAATTAGATAAACGGATGAAATATAAAACCAGGGACCTATACCCCCCGGATCTGGCCATATGGCCATAAAAATGCCGCGAAAAGCGCATTTTCGTCGCTTTTCAGTTGATATACGGGGAGCGTTTGTTCCTCCTATCTTCAGACGCTCTTCTCAGTTACATTTTTGCTATAAATACCTGCATATTCTGAGGCCAGAGGAAAGGATTTAATAGAGAGTGTAGGTTAGGCTATTCTGTAGTCTGTAACTTAGTATTTTTAGTTTTCTTTTATATAATTTTCTTTATGTAACTGAGAGGAGAGAAGAGTTTCATGGAGGAATGAGAGTGAAGCTTGTACTAAGGGTGACACTGGTGTAAGTTCTTCTTTCTTTCATTGTTGTTTTAATCGAATCGAAGTTTTCTTTTCTTCTTTACTTTTGTTTTTGTTTGCTTCCCTCTTCTGTGTTTGTGAATCCAAATAACTCCGATAGCGTCGAAGTTGCCTTACCATTGCAAGTGCCATTAATGGCTTATGGTGATGGATAGCTATTTCTATGTTAGTGTAGCTTGCTCCTTCATTTCGCAGTTTAGAATGGGAGTGGGGAAGATCCCATTTGTCATGCTTCGATCGCCTTCAAGCCAAGGTACATCGTCGATACGAATCAAAGGTATGAAATACACCTAGATGGGGGATGAATAGGTGTACTAGCTAATCTAAAGATAAATGATGTGAAATTTAAAACTCAAACACACCATGTGTAACCAAGAGCGAGCCCGAATTTCCCGTGAAGGGCTCTGGAACTACTCCTTGAGATTTCTCTAGATTAAGAGTTGAGGTGCTATATGAAGCTCTCTTTGTTCAATACGAGTGTGGGCACACAGAAACTATGTCAAGCATATGAATATGTGCAATATAAAGCAATGCAAGATATAAGAGAGATAGAGGTGAGAGATAATGAATCAAACGCAAACAACAAGATATGTTTCGAGGTTTGAGCCACTGCTCTACGTCCCCACCTTCACATAGAAGGATTTTCACTATGTCTACAAAGGACCTTCCACAAAGGAACCTCCACTGAGGAATTACAACTCTACACTTGGAGTACACTACTCCTCTCTCAAATACAATCACCTCTACACAAGAGGGATATGCACAAAGCCAAAACATAATCACCTCTACACAAGAGGGATAAGGCAAAAAGCCAAAACACAATCACCTCTACACAAGAGGGATAGACACAAAGCCAAAGCTCAACCACAATCACCTCTACACAAGAGGGATAGGCACAAAGCCAAAGTAAAGAAAAGATTACAATCTTGGGATTACAATAAACCACAAACTACACTTGGTGATCACAATAGACCATAAATAATTTTCCTCACAAATATAAGATCCTACATATAGGATTAGAGATGATAGCTCAAGTGTGAGAAAATAAAGTGTTTGGAAAAGAAAATAACGAAGAAAAATGCTTGAAAAAAACACTAGATAGATATGAAAATAAAGATCAAAATCAATTTCTCAAATACTCCCTTTTCTTTGATTTTTCTAACACTTTAAAAACAAATAAAAGATAAAACTTTTTGGCTCAAAACTCCTTTTAAAACTTGCTGCTAAATACTTGAAAAGATAGGAGAATAGCTCTTATGAAATCTTGTTCAAAATAGCTTGAGAGAAGCTCTATTTATAGGCTCTCAAAATTATAGCCGTTGGCAGCCAGAAAAGGTCATTTTTGACTTTCCGGTCGACCGGCCTGAAATCACCTAGAGGGGGGAATAGGTGATATAGCTAATCTATGAACTCAATGCGGAATTTAAAAACTTAATGCAATACACTCAAGTGCAATCAACAAGTGATGCACACACAACTAAGCCAAGCAATTATGAATGCACAATATGAATAGTTGCAAGGCACAAAGTAAAGAGAGAGATAGAGAGAGTCAATGGATCAAGCGCAAACAACAAGATATGTTTCGAGGTTCGAGCACCCAGCTCTACATCCCCGCCTTCGACACACGAAGGATTTCTAATCCACTAGCTAGTCCACAAAGAACTCTCACAAGGAGTACCCAACTCCTCTCTTTACAACCACAACCTCCTCCTTGAGGCAAGCTCCAATCCAACTAAACATTCACCTCACAACTTGAGGGATTAGCACAAAGCAAATAAGGATCACCTCACCACTTGAGGGATACAACCAATAGCACAACCTCCTCAACACAATGAGGGAAAGGCACAAAGCCAAGCTAAGTTAGGGTTTATAACTTGGTGGTCTAACAAATAACCACAAACAATTTATTTCTCCCACACAAAGATCCTATAGAAGAGATAGTAGATTTTAGCTCAAGTGTGGAGAAAACCAATGGAATGGAAATCAAAATCACAAAGAAAAATCCTTGGGAAAAACTGAAACCAAGATATAGAAGTTCAATCAAAATCTTTTCCCAAAACCCTTTTCTTTGGTTTTCCAAACCTTAACAAAAACTCCAAATAGATTGTTCAATTTGAGTTCAAAAACTTCTTTTGATTGCTGTAAAAACACCAGAGAGTAGGAAAAAATTCGCACAAAAATTCTTAGAGAAAACAGGCTATGAATGAGGTATTTATAGCCCCCAGAAAAATATAGCCGTTGGCAGCAGAATCTGCCAAAAATACACTACCGGTCGACCGGCCGGTCGACCGTCTAACGGTCAAATTCTGCCCGTTGCCAGCTACAGGTCGACCGCCCGGCCGACCGAAACAAACAGAGACTAGCCTGCATGCAGTCGGTCGACCCGTGCGGTCGGCCGGCCCATTAGGCAGCCAGCGTGCACGTATCCGTGTATGTCGGTCCACCCGAACGGGCGACCGGCTACTTGGTGCGGCCGACCGTTCGGGTTGACCGACCTAGCCTGGCAGAGGCTGTTCTGGTCAGCAAAAACATGTAATTTTTAATCCCAAAAATTCCCATTAAATCTCTAAAAATCCACAAAAATAGTTTTATCATTTTTCATTGAAATACAAACTTGTGTTAAAAAGTTTAGCACAAATCTCAAACATTTTGAACTATTTTTGTGTTATAGAAATTTTGCCAAAAACCAAAAACTGTATTTTCTAAAACTTGAATTTTTGAATAGAAAATACATTTTGTATCCAATTACAAAAACATGATATTAAACAACATTTAGGCATGATGTATATGGATATAATCCTATATACATGAAACATATATATATCCATGTTTTTGTCATTAATTCCAAAATATGTTTTGTTAGAAATACCAAAACATAAAACACATGAATAAGTAAGTCAAAACTAAGTTTGTCTAGGAAGTTGAAGCATGCATGTATATAGAACAAATCTAATATACATTAAACCAAGTAAACTTGTTTTGAATCTATCTATTCATGAAAACCAAGATCGGTTAAATCTAAAACTAAAAACCAAAACATGAAACGTGTGTGTTGTGAACTTGAGCATATCATACTATTCTAATCTTTATAATTTGGATCTAAACACAAAACTAAACTATGGTACCGATGTCTTCTTGTAGAGCGCAATCTCCAAGCCGACTCGATCCAAAACTCCATGATCACCGAGCAAGTGCTATATGTGATCTTTGACGCTCGGGCTCTTGAATCAACATGTGAAAGCTTCCAAATCATCTTGTTGAAGCTAATCACCAACTAATAACTTGATTAATGATCTGAAACTAAATAACACAAGATTATTGTACACATAACTACATGAGTTAATCATCATCAAAACTAGAGTGGAAGGCCTTTGGGCCAACACGGCCAACGTCATATTTCTGACCGTTGAGCCACCGGTCGACCGCCCGATCGACCGCCCATGACAAACTTTGCCTCCGGTCGACCGCCCGATCGACCGAGCCTAAAAGTACTCAGCTTGTCGGTCGACCGCCCGGTCGACCAGCGCTACCTGATAGTTGGGTAGTTACAGTTGGTCAACCGCCCGGTTGACTGACCTTATAAGCTGGCCTTGTGCTCATCGGTCGACCGACCGGTCAACCGAGCTCTGGTCTGGTCGACCTATCGGTCGACCGCCAGCAGGCTCAGGCTGGATTATAGGACTTAAACTTTGTCTTTTTAAGTTCTATAAAATCCCATAAATTCTCATAATTTTCACAAAAATACATTCTTATAAATATTTAAAGAAAAATATGTGTGACCAAAAATCAACACATATTACAAACTATTTGAACTATTTTTGTGATATAAAAATTAAGCTTTAATCTGAAAACTGTATTTTTCAAAACTTAAATTTTGAAATGAAAATCCATTTTTTCTCCAAAACTTGTATAAATACAAAATCATGATATTGAAACACATTTGAAGTATATTATGTATGGATAGAATCCAATACACATGTAAATGATATTTGTGTTTTTGACATGAAATCCAAAATAAGTTTGTTAATTACAAAACTCTAAACACATGAAATAGAATCATTAAAATAAGTTTTTCTAAATATATGAAGCATAGATGTATATAGATGAAATCCAATATACATTAAATCATGTAAACTTGTTTTGGTTCTATCTATTCATGAAAACCATATATATGTATATTTGAAATTCGAAACCGGTTAAACCGAAAACCAAACGTATTGAACTTGTGTGTGTGTGTGAACTTGAGCATATCAATACTAGTCTATCTTACATAAGATCTAAATACAAACTTAAACTAAGCAAACTGAAATCTTCTTGTAGAACTCCTTCTCCAAGCCGACTCCAATCAAACACGATCCAAAGAGCTTAACCCCATCCGAGTACTAGATGTAATCTTGACACGTGAGCTCTTGAATCTACATGTGTTGGCTCTAAAACACCTTTGTTGAAGCTAAGCACCTACTAAGATCTTGATCAATAACTGAAACTATATAAACACAAGATCATTAGTACTATAACTACATTAGTTAATCATCATCAAAACTAGAGTGATGGGCATTTGGGCCAACAATCTCCCTTTTTGATGATGACAAAACTCATGGAGTTATATATGCATGGATTAAAGATAAGCTTCATAGAAGCTCCCACTTAACTCATGCATAGCAATAAACAAATAGATATTCAATGAAATGCATAAAACTAAACACAAATATTTATGCATAAATACCAATATTAAGCATGCATATATAAACTCACTAAATTCTTCTCCCCCTTTTTGTCAATTCATCAACAAAGGAGTAAGGACAATCAAACAATAAAGATGTATATGCGATATACATTCATGAAGAGGAGAGACGTAAAGTTAGCTCCCCCTGCATACATGCATTACATGGAGAAGGGATGACTAGGCCCTAACCCACATAAAGCATAATATACAATGTACAAGTGGAGATGTTAAGCTCCTCCTACACGTGTACCATATAAAGAAGAGAGGTCAAGCTCCTCAATGTGAGATACACTCAACATGAATCTATATATAGAGAAGATGTTAAGCTCCGCTTGCATATAGGCAATACATATCAACAAATTTGGAACCATTTTTAAGATAAATTTTTGAAATTTTTTGAAGTCAACAATATGAATTATGATATCAATGAAATCAAATTGTAGTTGACAAAACAAAAGTTGGTACCACTAGTAGGATTTTTTTTTAAGATACCAAAGTAGATTCTGATACCAATTGAAAGTGAAACATGAAGTACATTTTGATACCAAATAAATACCAATTGAAATCAATGCAAAAGCTTGTAAAGATACCAATTAACATTTAGAATAAAATTGAGTTTAACATAAATATAATTTGTGTTTTAAAAATATAAAAACAAGCACAATCAAATCATATGTATGTATGAAAATGAAAATACCAATTGAAATTTTAAGCATACATATATAAGAAACAAATATGAGTATACAAAAATAAAATTCCATGAAGATCATGTGTATAACTCATAACTACCACCCTATTCATGCATATGTTAAAATATAAGCATTAAGGCATACAAGGCATGGTCGCCCAACCATCCGCCTTTAGATGGTAGGGGTTTTCAAAAATTATGATTTGAAAATATTTTATCATGGTTTGAAAACTCTACCAATTGAAGAATGAAGACTAGCTTTAAAGATAATTTTGAAAACTAATATTAAATCCTTCAATTAAGGAATAAAACATGAATATATCTATGAAAACATGAAAATCACATGATCATCGACACTCAAATAGCAATAAAACACATATAGGCTCAAAAATCATGAGTAAACACCAAATGTAGAGTGTAAGAATCATATAATCAACAAAATCATGAAAATAAGACATTGAAACTCATATGAATTTTTTTTATCAAAAGCAAGAAATCATCAAAACCAAATACGCTTTAAGGTATATGTATGTTTTGTTGAAACTAAAAGTATACATACATATCCCAAACATAAACGAGTCCAAAAAATATTTTGCATGAACATATACATGAAGATAAACACATTTTTATGAAAATATGTACAAAAGTAGAAAAAATAAGTATAAATGAAAGAATCATCAAAACTAGGTGATACATGCACATGTAATAAGTACAATTGCTCAATGAAGCACAAATACATAATAATCAAGTGTAGCTCACTACTTGTACAAGTATAAACACAAGTTTTAACGAAAACTTTATCTAAACAAGTAATCAAAAACATGAAGTGTAAAATCATAAACAAACATGATCATTAGGGTAAATGCACGTACTTTAGAGCTAGCATATACACATAGCTAACTATAGTGAGAACACAAAAATAATAGTTCATATAAATATGGGTATATCTCAAATACTATTTATGTATCTCTCAAGTCTAATTAACATTGCATTTAATACGAAAAACATGAAAACCAATATATGCTAAAAACATTCATATAAAAGCATGTAAACAAGATAAGGAGTTAGAGATAGTTACCTAAACCAATAGTGCTAATCTTTAGATCTCCAACCATGGTGGTTTTCCCACCAAACATCCTTGATAGCGATGCATCAATTTGGTATGTCCATCTAGCTCATGCATCCACCATCAAGGTACCAATACTCTCACGTCAAGTGAGAGCCCACACCTACATCAAATACAATGGAGGTGAATTTTGGTACACATACCTTTTTGGGTAGCACCTTTCCTAACCCAAATAAACTTGTTTGCAAAATTTAAATTATGTATTCTATCATAACAAAACTTTGTAAGGTGTCCCTTGTTGGCCCAGAGGCCCTTCACTCTAGTTTTGATGATGATTAACTCATGTAGTTATAGTTTACTAATAATCTTGTGATATTTAGTTTCAGATATTTGATCAAGTTATTAGCTTCAACAAAGGAGTTTTGGAGCTTTCACATGTTGATTCAAGAGCTCGAGCGTCAAGATCGCATCTAGCACTCGGTTGGAGTCAAGCTCGTTTGGATCGGTTTTAGATCGAGTCGACTTGGAGAAGGAGTTTTACAAGAAGACCTCAGTTTGTTTAGTTTAAAATTGTATTTAGATCATTGTAAAGATTAGATAGTGTTGATATGCTCAAGTTCATATTCACACACACACATGTATTCAGTTTATTGGTTTTTGGTTTTCGATTTAACCAATATTGGATTTCATGTCAAAAACATAGATATAATTCTTTATATGTATATTGGATTCTATCCATATACAATATGCTTCAAAGTTGTTTAAATATCGTGTTTTTGTATTTACATGTGTTTTGAAAAAAATCGGATTTCCATTTCAAAGTTTGGTTTTTGAAAAATACCGATTTTGGTTTAAAGCCTAAATTCAATATCAGAAAAATGGTTCAAATTGTTTATAATATGTGTTGAATTTTTTTCACACATATTTGTATTTCAAAGATCTTATAAGACCATATTTTTGTGAAATTTATGTGATTTTATGGGATTTATTTGATAATAAAAAGATAAGCTTTTTAATCCCTAATAGCTGGACTGGCCTTCTGTCGGTCGACCGAACGGTCGACCGCTACAGATGTCGGTCAACCGGTCCGGTCGACCGACGTGCACAAGCGTGCACGCCAGCTTGGGCTGGTGGGCCGGTCGACCGGGCGGTCGACCGTCTAGAGAGCTCTGCTCTCTGGAAATAGCCCCGGTCGACCAGTCGGTCGACCGGCAGAAAGCCGTTGCTCTCTGTTTCCAGGCCCGGTCGACCGGGCGGTCGACCGGTGGCACAACGGTCATAAAAATGACTGTTGGCCTTGTAGAGGCAACCCGATTCTTGTGGATTATCAAGTAAGTGGTTAGATGGTTAGTGGTTAGTAGTTAGATTGCCATGAGAAGAAAAGTTAGCAAGAAATCATGTAGAAGGTGAAGGAGATTACATTGGAAGAGAAAGGAGGCATCTTTACATAGTGTCACTCTCTATTACATCAATCCCTTGCTTTCTCTCTCTAGAAATCACTCAGCCCTACTACAATGATCTAAAAAGAAATGAAAATAAAAGAAATGAAGAACACTCACCTACACTACTCCTAAAATCTGCACCTACTCCTAAAAACGAAAAAAAACTCTCGGTTTGGGCCATTGCAGGGGTATTTATAGGCCTCAGAAGCATCCAGAAGACGAGACGGGGCCACGCGTCGAAAATCGACGCGTGGCTCCACTACTTTGCCGCGGATCCGCGGTAATACCAGGGACTTAGGTCCCTGGTTTTGGTCCGTGGCTCCGTCTGGCTTCGAGAATGTTCAGGGTATATCCCGTTTCTGGTACTTTCGCCCGAATATTCATCTGACAGCGCAGGAGGCTAGATTCGATGTATCTTCTAGATAATCCATTGCTTGGCCTCCAAGTAATGCGGGATTAATTACCATAAATTGGGAAGAATTAGGCTCTTATTCCATCTTTGCCCTTAGACTTTGGATCTACCTGCAATCAAGACCAAAACACGGTTTAAACCGATAATTTATTCATAAATCGGTGAGAGAATGCGACATAATAATGCAGAATTGTAGACTAATCACACCCCCACACTTATTCTTTTGCTCGTCCCGAGCAAAACAAGAAAAGAAAAACTATACTACAAGGGTTATTACACCACTTTCGCAGGTGACGCGATTGCACTGAGCGTGTGCAACAAGCCGTTAAACCTCTAGGTTGCCTTAGAGGAGGAGTGTTGTCTCCTGAGGGTTTTCAGCGGATTGCACCCACAAAATCCATAAAGAAAGAAGACAAATGTTAGTATTTTGAAAACGCATTTTGAAAGAGAGACAAGTTTACGAAATATTTTTGCAAAAATTAAGTGATCTAAGGTCATAAGTCCACCACCAATCAATCTTCCTTAAACTTAGTCTCTATGCAAGATCTTGTCTTCAATTAAGGTAAGAATTCAAAATTGGATTGAATAATTTATCTTTCATAAAACCTAGATAATATGCACTTTGTGATAGTGAAGATTTCTGGGATTTCAACTCTAACCATCAAGCCATTTATTTATATATATATTATTTATTATTATATTTTTTTTTCTTTTTTCTTCCCTTAGTTTTCTTAGGCTTTCTAGTTCACCCATGTAGCGAGCCTATAACCGATGACTCCCAAACCAGACGGTTTTAGGGCACCAGATGAGAAAACATCCCTAGGGTTAAAGGACTCGAGTAAACAAGGCCACAAAACTAAGGGGGATTATTTGTTCTTTTGACCACCGTTAGGCGTGAATAATCATGCTTCTTGAGGCATAATTATCCAGCTTAATAAGTGATGTTTTATTCAAAAAAAAATTTCTTTTTATTTATTTTATGGCATTTTAGGTCTTTGTTTCCATCCCAAAAACACCCCCACACTTATTCTTTTGCTCGTCCCGAGCAAAACAAGAAAAGAAAAACTATACTACAAGGGTTATTACACCACTTTCGCAGGTGACGCGATTGCACTGAGCGTGTGCAACAAGCCGTTAAACTTCTAGGTTGCCCTAGAGGAGGAGTGTTGTCTCCTGAGGGTTTTCAGCGGATTGCACCCACAAAATCCATAAAGAAAGAAGACAAATGTTAGTATTTTGAAAACGCATTTTGAAAGAGAGACAAGTTTACGAAATATTTTTGCAAAAATATAAGTGATCTAAGGTCATAAGTCCACCACCAATCAATCTTCCTTAAACTTAGTCTCTATGCAAGATCTTGTCTTCAATTAAGATAAGAATTCAAAATTGGATTGAATAATTTATCTTTCATAAAACCTAGATAATATGCACTTTGTGATAGTGAAGATTTCTGGGATTTCAACTCTAATCATCAAGCCATTTATTTATATATATTATTTATTATTATATATTTTTTCTTTTTTCTTCCTTTAGTTTTCTTAGGCTTTCTAGTTCACCCATGTAGCGAGCCTATAACCGATGACTCCCAAACCAGACGGTTTTAGGGCACCAGATGAGAAAACATCCCTAGGGTTAAAGGACTCGAGTAAACAAGGCCACAAAACTAAGGGGGATTATTTGTTCTTTTGACCACCGTTAGGCGTGAATAATCATGCTTCTTGAGGCATAATTATCCAGCTTAATAAGTGATGTTTTATTCAAAAAAAATTTTCTTTTTATTTATTTTATGCCATTTTAGGTCTTTGTTTCCATCCCAAAAATTGTGTAAGTGTGAAGTACATACGATCTAAGGCAAAAAATTCAAGATAAAATTATCTCCCCAATTTATCTTACTTAGCCTATAATTTTAAACAAGATCCATTATTTCAACTAGGTTTAAGATGTCATAATTAAGGTTTCCTTAATTTCTAAGATCATTTTAATTTTCTTAAAAATTGATCAAAACTTTGTCTCTTATTTCAAAAAGTTTTTAAAGAAAAAGAAAATTCCTATACAAAAGAGAAGATTTCTAAAATTATCCTTAAAAGAAGTGTAAAAGAAAGAAAATCTAAAAAACTCTACGTTAGTAAACCCTCCCCCACACTTATCTCATGCATTGTCCTCAATGCATCGTGATGTATGTATGCATGAAACAAATAGAGAGGGAAGGAAAAATCACCTCAAGGTGGTGGTTCCGGTGGTGGTCGGATTGGTCCACGAAAGGCGGCCCAATCATTCTTGCGTGGAGTCCGGAGGAACCCACCAGAGATCTCAAGAATACAACCCACAAGAATGATGTATATATGCATGATTTTTATTAGGAGTTTTACCCCATCTAATTTTCAAATTTTCAAAATAATTTCGGAGTCAAAATTTTTAAAGCCCTTGTCCCAGAATGGAATGATTGATTTGGACTCAGGAAGTACAGGAACTAATATCGACTCAGAAAAATGACTCAAGTCAAGTAAAGGTTCGGGAGTCGAGATCGGTTCAGGAAGTGGGTCCAAATCAAGAAAATGAAGCTCAAGTCCACATTCATTTCCCCATGATGGAATGTGACTATCAAAGATTGGTGATTCAAGTTCAGGAATGACAGGTATGGGAATCAAAACTGACTCTAAAATGTTGCTCAAATTGGGTAACAAAACAGGAGTCAATAGTGATTTAGGAATTTGAACTGGATCACAAACTTGAGAATCAAAGTCACATTCCTCATTAAGTTCAATTCCACAAAAATGAGAACTTGCCAATTTATCAATGGGACTTTCAAAAGTATGAAATTGGTCAAGTTCAATATGATCATCATAAGATATTGGTGATTCAATTTCACAATGGATTGGTACAGGATCCAATACTGACTCGGGAAAAGGATTGCAATTTGGTGAAGACACCGGAGTCATAATTGAATCAGGAAGTAGAATTGAATCACTAATTTGAGGGTCATGATCATATTCATGCTCAAGTTCAATTTCAGGAAAAGGATAACTTGCCAAAATGTCAATGGGATTTAAAGTGTGGACAAGTTCAGGTAGATGTGCTGAAATTGAATCTTGATGTTCAAAATGACAAGAGTCCTGGGTCATATCAATAGAGCGTGGCATAGCTGAATTGGTCAAAGGTTGATAGGATAGAGTTTCCTCATTCCTAAGAATGTTAACCAATTGACTCAATTGTTCTTCCACTCTATTGACAGACTCGGCATGTGATTTTTGATATTGTAACAGAGACTCCTGCAAGATATCCATACTCTTATCTAGATATGATGTATCTCCAAGTGGTTGCTCTAGAATGGGAGTATAGGAATCTCGGTTTTGAAAATTTTGTGAATAATGTGAGTCAAAAATGTGTGGAGATTGAAGCTTGGACTCACACAAGAGTTCTTTACTCATTTCTAAGGCAAATGGTTGTTCATTATGAGGAGGTGGAACTGAGTAAGACTCTTGAAAATACTGTGGAATTGGAGAGGCCAATGTTTCTTGAAGTTGTTGCTCGGCCCTTTGTAGATTGGCTTCTAAACTCTTTAGTAACTCAGATTTTTCTTCAATTGGTGGTTCAGAAAAAGGAGTATAAGAAGCAAAATCGGGGAATGAATATTGTGGATAAGGTGAAAATGATGGACAAGGTGGACGTGGGGCACAAGGAGGTTGAAAATTTGGCTCGGGGGACTTGAATCCCCATTGACTCTGTGAAGAGTTAAAATTATTTTGGAAATTATAGTCATAAGAATGTGGGTATGGGTTGTATTGATTCGGATAAGGCCAACCCGGTGTATTTGGTTGGTGCATATTGTAAAACGCCAGGTTGGAATTATCTGAATCAAATGGGGTTGGTGTGAAATATGGATTCATGTTCGGATTGAAAGAATTATTTTTGTTGAATGCCATTTCACAAAAAAATTACAAACAAAAAGAAAAATCAAACAACAAACAAAAAGAAAAGAAAAATCAAAACCAAGCCAAAAGTAGGGTTGACCTAGACCTAGATGAAATGTCCCTAGGGGCCAACGTCTATTCAAATTTTATTAGGGCTTGGGTTGTGTGAGTGGGGAGATGATTTTTGGGCTAAGGAAGGGTAATGAAATCCCACCTTATCTTGTTTGGGTTTTGCCCTTAATTGCAATTTGTGCAAGTGTGCAATATAGACAAGAATGTAACACAAAGCGATAAATCACCCACGTGTTTGTCCTATGCTATATGCAATGCCATATGTACATCTCCATCCAGATCACAACAACAGAACAAAATACAGTATATTGGAATTGAATTGACACGTGCCTAAATGCAAATGTCTAAACCGTTTTAAAAGCGTCCAATTACCATATTTTAGTTCTTTTATTTATTATGGTATGTAGGCAATCAAAGCAAGAAAGATAGCAGTACAAATCCACTAGCTATTACAATTCACACATCCCAGAACAACAAATTTTACAATGTTCACAAAATTGCCGCGGTTTCACGGCAAATGTCGCGGTTCCGCGGCATGTCTTTAGAATCTGGGGCCCTGCTTTCTAGAGCAGGGAGAGGCAAAGCTAGAGTCTATTCTGTAATGTTAAGCACCTGTAAATATTGCCCTGCACACCAAAACAGAGAAGACAATGTTAACAAAAATGTGAATACAAAACCATTCCCTTCCCCGGCAACGGCGCCAAAATTTGATCGAGGTGGAACTAGCACTCAAAAATGTGTTTTATGTAAAATCAATGAAAAGCTCAAATGTGCTAATGTACCCTCGATACTTCCGTTATAGCACTGGCTTAACGGGTCGAATCCATAGGGAAGGGAGGCGATAGAAGCATTGACAGTCTCTATTCACGTCTTTTGTTAACACTTCTTCTTTGTTGAAAGAATGAAAAAGAAAGTGAAAAAGAAAAGAAAAGGAAATCCAGAATGTGGTAGGTGAGGAGAGCGATGAAAACGACGATGTAAAAACAAAAGTGAAGTGCTTTGGAAATCAAAATAGAAAAAGAGATGGAACAAGGTTGAATTAAGAAGGATGGTAAAAACACCGATAGAAAAATGAGAAAAGAGTTTGGAAAACGATTTCTAAATCAAGCTAAAAGAAAACTCATGGCTACTAACTACTAAATGCTCCACTAATCATGCTAACCTCTTCGAGATAGTTGCCTCACATTTTGATCCTTGGCCATCACAATCCTTTGCTCCAAGAGACGGTACAAAGCATGGCTCATGGATGGTTCATCACATTCAAAACATTGCATCAAGAACAAGCTAATACAAGAATCACTCATTACACTACTAGCATGAAATAAAAGAGAGTTAGCTTGGTTAGCAAGTTAGCAAGTTAGATGTTAGAACCCATCATCTTTGGCCATCAATGGCTCTTGCAAGAACAAGGCCTTGTAGAGGCAACCCGATTCATGTGGATTATCAAGTAAGTGGTTAGATGGTTAGTGGTTAGTAGTTAGATTGCTATGAGAAGAAAAGTTAGCAAGAAATCATGTAGAAGGTGAAGGAGATTACATTGGAAGAGAAAGGAGGCATCTTTACATAGAGTGTCACTCTCTATTACATCAATCCCTTGCTTTCTCTCTCTAGAAATCACTCAGCCCTACTACAATGATCTAAAAAGAAATGAAAATACAAGAAATAAAGAACACTCACCTACACTACTCCTAAAATCTGCACCTACTCCTAAAAACGAAAAAAAACTCTCAGTTTGGGCCATTGCAGGGGTATTTATAGGCCTCAGAAGCATCCAGAAGACGAGACGGGGCCATTCGACGCGTGGCTCCACTACTTTGCAGCGGATCCGCGGCAATACCAGGGACTTAGGTCCCTGGTTTTGGTCCGTGGCTCCGTCTGGCTTCGAGAATGTTCAGGGTATATCCCGTTTCTGGTACTTTCGCCCGAATATTCGTCTGACAGCGCAGGAGGCTAGATTCGATGTATCTTCTAGATAATCCATTGCTTGGCCTCCAAGTAATGCGGGATTAATTACCATAAATTGGGAAGAATTAGGCTCTTATTCCATCTTTGCCCTTGGACTTTGGATCTACCTGCAATCAAGACCAAAACACAGTTTAGACCGACAATTTATTCATAAATCGGTGAGAGAATGCGACATAATAATGCAGAATTGTAGACTAATCAGTCGGTCGACTGGAAGGTCATTTCTGACCTTTACTGCTGCCGACGGGCAGATTTGTTTATGGGCTATAAATACCCACTTCTTTGAGCTGTTTTGAACAACAATTTCAAGAGCAAATTTTCTCATCTTTAGAAGTGTTTTAACTACAAGTTTTAAAAGAGTTTTTGGGTTTAAAAGATCAATCTTTATTTGTTTTAAAGGGTTGAAAAATTCAAAGAAAAATAGAGTCTTTGGGAATTAGTTTTTGATCTTCATTTTTATAGCTATTCTAGAAGTTTTCCCAAGAGTTTTTCTTTGTGATTTGATTCCCAAACTCTTTGTTTTTCTCACACTTGAGCTATCTATCTATCCTATCTATTAAGAACTATTTTGTGAAAAAATTGGTTTGTGGTTGTTGATACCACCAAGAGTTATAAACCCTCATTACTTTATGATATCCCTCTAGTGAGAGGTGTTTTGTGTTGTTATCCCTCTAGTGAGAGGTGATTGTGGAGGTTGTGTTGGTATCCCTCTTAGTGAAGAGGCGATTGTTGGAGTTGTGGATTTGAGCCTTATCCCTCTTGTGTGAGGTTGATAGTTGTTTGGTTAAGTGCCCATCCCTCTAAGTGTAGAGGTGATTTGTATTATGTCTTGCCTCTTGTGTAGAGGTTGTATTGTTAGAGAGGAGTTGTGTACTCTCGGTTTGTATTACCCAAATCCTCAGTGGAGGTTCCCTGTGTGGGAAGTCCTGTGTGGACGATATAGCGGAAATCCTTCTGTGTGAAGGCGGGGGCATAAAGCAGTGACTCGAACCTCGAAACATATCTTGTTGTTTGCAATTGATCCACTATCTCTAACTCTCTCTCTCTTTTATATTATGCATTGCATCATATTATTCATATCTTATATATGCTTGGGCTTGATTGTGTGTCATACTTGTGTTAAACCAAGAGAGTTTTACATAGCACCTCAACTCTTATTTAGAGAAATTTAGAGGAGATAGTCCAGAGCCCTTCACTGAGAATTCGGCTACACTCTTTGGTTACACTAAGTGTGTTATAATTTAGTTTTTAATTCCGCATTATTTGTCATTAGATTAGCCATACACCTATTTACTCCCCTTTAGGTGTACTTACAGCCCTTACGTCCATAATGTGTACAAGTGTACACACTATCATACAAGGTGTCATGTGTGTGAACGTGAGAAGCATGTATATGCCGTGATTAGTGTGCATGAATATGTGAAACTTATTTCTTTCGAAATATGAATTCTAATTTCTTGTGATTCAAAGCACACTGGCTCAAAGTGGAGCCCAAACAATCTACACTATTCTTCAACATGCAAATATCATTTTCAATTGTTGAAGAAAAAGTGGAGCATACATTCTTATCAAAAGAGGGTATAACAATGGAATCATGACAAGAATGAGAAGCCAAATTATTTTTCAAAGAAATATTTTTCTTTGAAACTATATCTAGTTCTTTTGAAATTAAAACAATTTTATTTTTCAAAGAATCATTCACTTTTAAAACAATTTCAAGTTTTGAAGATAAAACCTCATTTTTCTTCAAAACATCATCACAATCATTTTTATTCTTTAAATTTTTGTTTTCTTTTAAAGTAAGGTCAAGTTAAGTTTTCAAGGAGTCTCTTTCACTTGAAATCTCAACCCTCTATTGTAAAATCATGTTTAGTTTTGAAAATAAATTGTTATTTTCTTCTTTTAATTTAGAACTCTTGCTTTTTAAAGCTTTGTACTTCGAAAGCAAGTTTTCACAAAATATAGATAGTTCTTCATTTAATGCATGTGCATCCATGTTATCATCATAAGAATAATGCTATCATCTAGATGAGTATCCGAATGTACCTCAAGGGAGTCAATCCCTTGGACCATATAACAAGTTTCGTCAGACCCATCCACTAAGGGTTCCTTCTCCACATAGTTTGTCATCTGTAGCTCGGGAGAGGTCAATGTGTTCTACACTGCAAAAGCGGAATCACAATGAGAAATCATAGAAAGATAATCTTTGCTAAGTGTGTGCCTAAGTGCCTCTAAGGCTTGTTTATTAACCTCAATGTACTTGTCATTATCAAGATAAGATTTCTTAGTAGTGGCAAGATAAACATGAATACCTAGGGCTTTTAGGCATGGACATCTTAACTTTTCAAGTTTGAATGTTAAGAATATCAAACATAGGAGGTGTCATGAAATCTATGTGTGTGTGTACAAATATTGTGATTAGCTAAAAGTAGGATCTTTAACTCAAGGCTGCTAGACCCAAATCAAGAGCACTAAGTTCTGATACCAATTAAAATACACCTAGAGGGGGTGAATAGGTGTACTAGCTAATCTAAAGATAAATGATGCAGAATTTAAAACTCAATTGTAACACACCATGTGTAACCAAGAGTGAACCCGAATTCCACGTGAAGGGCTCTGGAACTACTCCTCGAGATTCCTCTAGATTAAGAGTTGAGGTGCTATATGAAGCTCTCTTGATTCAATACAAGGATGGGCACACACAAACTATATCTAACATATGAATATGTGCAATATAAGACAATGCAAGATATAATAGAGATAGAGTTAAGAGATAGTGGATCAAACGCAAACAACAAGATGTGTTTGAAAGTTCGAGCCACTGCTCTATGTCCCCGCCATCACACAGAAGGATTTTCACTATGTCCACATAAGACCTTCCACAAAGGGATCTCCACCGAGAAATTATAACTCTATACTTGGAGTACACTACTCCTCTCTCAAATACAATCACCTCTACACAAGAGGGGTAGGCACAAAGCCAAACACAATCATCTCAAGAGGGATAAAGCACAAAGCCAAAACACAATCACCTCTGCATAAGAGGGATAGGTACAAAGCCAAAACTCAACCACAATCACCTCTACACAAGAGGCATAGGCACAAAGTCAAAGCAAATAAAAGATTACAATCATGGTGATCACAATAGACCACAAACAATACTTGGTGATCACAATAGACCACAAATAATTTTTCTCACAAATACAATATCCTATAGATAGGATTAGAGATGATAGCTCAAGTGTGAGGAAAAATGTGTTTGGAAAAGAAAATAATAAAGAAAAATACTTGGAAAAAAATACTAGATAGATATGAAAATAAAGATCAAAACTAATTTCCCAAAGACTCCCTTTTCTTTGATTTTTTTAACACTCTAAAAACAAATAAAAGATAAAACTTTTTGGCTCAAAACTCCATTTAAAACTTGCTGCTTTACACTTGAAAAGATAGGAGAATAGCTCTTAAGAAATCTTATTCAAAACAGCTTGAGAGAAGCCCTATTTATAGGCTCTCAAAATTATAGACGTTGGCAGCCAGAAAAGGTCATTTTTGACCTTCTGGTCGACCGGCCAATAATCAAATTTTTGACCGTTGAGCCACTGGTTGACCGCCCATGGCAAACTTTGCCTCCCAGTCGACCGGGCAGTCGACCGCCCGGTCGACCGAGCCTAAAGGCACTCAACCTGTCGTTCGACCGCCCGGTCGACCGGCGCTACCCGAGAGTTGGGTAGTTACAGTCGATCGACAGCCCGGTCGACCGGTCTTATAGGCTGGCTTTGTGCACGTTCTTGTGCACATCGGTCAACCGACCGGTCGACCGAGCTATGGTCTGGTCAACCGGTCGGTCGACCGCCAGTAGGCTCAAGCTGGATTATAGGACATAAAACTTTATCTTTTTAACTTCTAAAAATCCCATAAATTCTCATAAATTTCACAATAATACATTCTTATAAATATTTAAAGAACAAATATGTGTAACCAAAAATCAACACATATTATAAATATTTGAACTATTTTTGCGATATAAAAATTAAGCTTTAATCTGAAAACCATATTTTTCAAAACTTGGATTTTGAAATGAAAATCTGTTTTTCTCCAAAACTTGTATAAATACAAAATCATGATATTGAAATACATTTGAAGTATATTGTGTATGGATAGAATCCAATACACATGTAAATAATATATATATATATATATATATATATATATATATATATATATATATATATATATATATATATATTTGACATGAAATCCAAAATAATTTTTGTTAATTACAAAACTCTAAACACATGAAATAGAATCATCAAAATAAGTTTTTCTAAATATATGAAGTATAGATGTATATAAATGAAATCCAATATACATTAAACTATGTAAACTTGTTTTGATTCTATCTATTCATGAAAATCATATATATGTATATTTAAAACCTAAAATCGGTTAAACCGAAAATCAAACGTATTGAACTTGTGTGTGTGTGTGTGAACTTGAGCATATCAACACTAGTCTATCTTACACAAGATCTAAACACAAATTTAAACTAAAAAAAATTGAAGTCTTCTTATAGAACTCCTTCTCCAAGCTGATTCGATCCAAACACGATCCAAAGAGCTTGACTCCATCCGCGTGCTAGATGCGATCTTGACGCGCGAGCTCTTGAATCTATATGTGTTGGCTCAAAAACTCCTTTGTTGAATCTAAGTACCTACTAATATCTTGATCAATAACTGAAACTATATAAAATAAGATTATTAGTACTATAATTACATGAGTTAATCATCATCAAAATTAGAGTGATGGGCCTTTGGGCCAACAAGGTAAGCAGGCGCCGAAGAGAAAGTAAATACTTTTAGGAATTTCTTTCTTTTCTTTTAATTTTTAGTTTAGATCACCTCCATCACCAAATCTCTACTATTTTTCACTTTCTTTGTACAAAATTATTTTCTATTTTTCTCCGCCTTCTCAATCTACCACTTTCTTCTTAACTTAACAATTCTTTTTCCTTTTCTTGTAAAGAACATAGAAGAACTTTTAACTATTTTCTATAACTTAAAAGAGAAATTACTAAAAGCTTCCATCGCTAGTCCCTCCTTGTGGATCACAACCCGCATAGCCACTCGCTATCGCGGTATTATTGAGAACTTGCACATTCTATTCTTAAGTTCTGAAATTTTGTATTTTTCTGTGCAGGTTAAGCCCATTCAAAGAATTATAACGGATCAATATTCGATTACTAAAGAGGAAAGAATGATGAATCTCCCCTTTATTTAATGTCAGTTCTTTGTGTGGCAGTGGATAGTGATTCTTGTTTTCTATTGACGAGTTGAGTTAGGAACTTGATCTTGAATTATTTTGCTCTTGATGACAACTCATTGGGTAACGTATAAACCTTAAACAATGAGCAAAATCTCAAAGAGATTGAAAGCAAACTTGTGCTCAGCAAGTTATAAAAGAGTCTTTTCTTTTTTCTTCCAACTCTCTCTGGTTTTCCTCTTTTTTTGTCCCCCACTTTACATAGATTTTTATAACTATTTATAGAGAAATTTGGGGTTTAACTGACTCCTTAATTCTCTGCACTAATGGGGATTAATTCCTTACTAAGTGGGAGAAAATGGGTGTAATTGACCTAGTCTTTGTGGCTGTCAGTTACATCAGAAATGCGGAGCTCGCGTTGATGTTGAAACGCGGAGCTCACATGCTCGCGTTTATATTGAAACACGAAGCTTCACAAGCTCGCATTTAAGTTGAAATGTGAAGCTTCACTGGCTCGCGTTTATGTTGAAATGCGACCTTGACTGAGGTTTGCATTTGCAGAAGGAACATGACCTTCGCATTTGTTGATAGAACACAAAGTCCGTATTTAAAGAAGGAATGTGACCTTCGCGTTTGTTAATGACACGCGGAGTTCGCGTTTAGGATTTTGAGACACAACCTTCGCGTTTGGTACGAGACTTGTGTTTAAAACTTTGCCATCAGTGATTTTTTGACAGCCTACAAAAATGAAAAATACTCACAGTGGTCCGTCAGCACTTTGCGGATGGGATCTGACTGCAGCGAATTATGCTCTAGTCAACTACGGTACGGATCCGGGTCTCCAAGTCAACTTGCGTGTCGGGTCCACTGCAAACACGACTCCAAGTTCGGGTCTGGAACTGAGAGAGAGAAAAAGAAAGAGGCAGATACAGGGAGAGAGATAGAGAGAGAAACACACACCCACGCATGCAGAAAAAGAGAGCATGAGAGAAAGAAAACGAGAGGGGGTGAGAGGGAGTGTAGATGGGTTCGACTGCAAGGTAGGGTGCGGAGAGAAAAGCAGAGGCCGACAGAGGTTGCAGGCGGGGTTTTGTTGGCGCACTGGAAGAAGAAGAGGAAGAAACGAGAAGGTGATAGGGTTACGACGTGTCTGTCGGCAGAGAAGTGAGATGGGTGCATGCATGGGTGTAGTGGAAGAAGGAGAGAAGAGGAGCACAACGGTGGCTTGGGTTGCTGTAGTGGCGTTCGAGGTGGCAGGAGAGATGGGGCGAAGTTTGGACGGTGGTGGCTGTGTGTGGAAGGAAGGAAGAGAGGGAGAGATGGTGGGCGGCTGTGTGTAGGGGGCGTGGGAGGATGAGAAGATGAGGTTTGTGGGGAGATGGGTTGCGAGCGTGACGGGAGGTGGTGGTGGTGTTGTTGACATGGCTTGGGCGGCGATACAGAGGAAGAGGAGGAGGAAGATGAGAAGAGGAGAGAGAAATAGAGTTGGTGGTTAGGCATGGGTTAGGTTTACGAGTCAAAGGAAGGAGATAATGAGGATGATATATAGAGAGAAATGGGTAGCGCACGGAATTGGGCTTGAGTTTAAGTTCATGTTGGCTTGAAAAAATAAGTGAGAAAAGAGAAAAAAAGGAAATAGGATGTGGGCTCAAAGTTTGGGTTTACAATTAAATTAAATAAAACATGAAAGAGAAATGAAATGAGAAATGGGCTTTCTCGATACCTACGAAATAAAAATGAAATGATAATAATAATAGTAGTAATTAGGAATGTTAATAACTAACAAGCAATTGTGATAACAAAACAAATTTAAAATAATAATAATAGTAACAAGGATATTAAAATAAATTTATAAATAGAAATTATAAGTTATAAATCAATTTAATTAATGATTATAAATTTATAAGTAAAGCCAAATAAATGTTTATTAATACAGTATTAGTAACAGGGGATATTACAGTCAAGGATTGTCAGATTAGCGCTAGTCCTAATCTTGGTTCATAAGCATATATATTTGCATGATAAGATTTCTTTTAAAGCTAAAGAGGGACTGAAATTTAAATTTGATGATAATTCACTTCTTACTTGGAGGAGAGAAATGCAGATGTTGGGTACATTGATGAGGTGATCAAGTATTCCATACAAATCGAGTGTGGTTTGGAGGGTCGTACCCACCTCTTCTGTAACGCCCCGATCCAGGCGGATACGGAGACATTACTGCAACGTATATACGCAAGTCAGAAGTACCTTCACGTATATACGCTAAGCATCAGTACAGGCAAGAATCAGAGTACGGAAGCAAGTGGTGCATTATACATTCCAATACATGAGTCCAATTACAAAGTTATCACCAGAGGTGATCCAATATTACATGAATATTACATCACTGATATGCGCAATTGCGAGATTACAAGCAGATGTACATGGATAAATAGTACAAAAGAGCACTCACGAGTTTACTTAAAGGAAAACTCGAGAGGCACACAGGGGGGCCTAGAAGGATAGAGCTCTGAACGGTCTGCTGGAGATCCACGCTTCAGCTGCGCCACTCTGATCAGCAACAGGGAGAATCCACGCACTTCAAGCTCCATGACCTGGACATGAGGATCCAGGGGAGTCAGATGAAACTCCCCAGGCGAGTGGTGAAGCAAAAGCCAAGTGGCGAGCCAGGATGAGCACAAGTGTGCATAAAACAAACGATATCAAGTAGGAAGTACTCATGATATGATCAGATAAGAACAAGAGACAGGTAGGTTATAACAGGAGTACATAACAGGAATCATAACAAGAATCATAACAGGCATCATAACAGGAGTCCAATACAGGTGTCATAACGGGAATCATAACAAGAGTCATATCAGGAATCATAACAGGCATAACAGGAGTACATGGCAGGTATAAAAAGAGTCACAACAGGAATACATAGCTGGAATCATAACAGGGATAACAAGAGTCATAACAGGCATCACTCGATATCTCCTAAACTAATATAAAACCGATAAAAACCGATAAAACCGAT
This sequence comes from Agave tequilana, assembly GCA_038442645.1. Classification (NCBI taxonomy): domain Eukaryota; kingdom Viridiplantae; phylum Streptophyta; class Magnoliopsida; order Asparagales; family Asparagaceae; genus Agave; species Agave tequilana. Next base: position 69,495 of record JAVJIF010006932.1, on the reverse strand, counting down.
TACGAGCAAAACCAATCGTAAACACTTAGGTTAGGCTCCATGAGACTAGTACATCGAAGGAATAATCCAAACAAGGAAACCCTCATCTATATACCTTTATCTCATGTCACCGTAATCCAAGCGCATACGACCCGGATTACAAAACAACACAACAGATTCTCAAAGCTTATTATTATAATTATTGGGGCCGCCTAAGTTCCAAGCTTCAGTATGTGTCCCATTCCACATACTTTCACTCACAACTTATTTAGCCAGTTATTTGGAAACTGATAAAGTTCGATGAATCATGTTCTGGATGGGCCCCGTACATGCCCGGGACAACGGTTCAGGAGTATCCGGTGCTGAGCCGGAACGTACAGCTAGGTACCGGGACTTATGGACGCCCGAACAGGAATAGAGTATCGCAGATCCCATAGAAATAGGCCTAGGGCGTGTGCATACCCGGCAGGAATAATCAGGAGTAGGGGTGCCAGTACACCCCACGGAATCCCTGGTGGCCGCCAGGAGATCCCCAAGTATTGGCCACGCGTGACTCGATAGTGCCACCATGAACATGATTAATCAGGGCCCATCAGTTTCCCCCAAACCAGGTGCAAGTTGTTTATTATAACTTACCAATATTAACAGATTACGGGAATAATTGGTCATGACAGGAAATGGCCCTACAGATTCAAGAGGTGGCCCCCACAGATTCAAGAGGTGGCCCCCACCGTGTATGGTGTGGCACTTTGTTCCATGTGGCACTTTGCTCTGAGGGGATGGATTCTAGAGGTGGCCCCCACAGATTCAAGAGGTGGCCCCCACCGAGTGGTGTGGCACTTTGCTCTGTGTGGCACTTAGTTCCATATAGGATAACAGGTCAGGATTCCCGTAATGTGATAATCACAAGTCAAGTATTAACATAACAGGTATAACAGGTATAACAGGAGGCAGGTGATCAATCATGTCAAGAGGTTGATAGTAGTCTGGTGGCAAGCATGTCATAACAAGGGGTCTCATGTCAGGTAGTAGCATGTCAGGTGTTGGATGATAACACATCAGTTGACAGGTGATATACATGTGTTAAAAGGTATCATGTAATGACAAGTAGTATAAACAGGAGACAGGCATTAGCATGTAGTAAAGCAGTAGCTGAGCACAACCAAGCGGAGCTGAGCAAGCTGGAATACAGACAGCAAACAGGATTTATCCCTGGAGCGTCTGGCAAGGTTACCGGAACAACTCGGCTTGAAGTGCGAGTAGGAAATCCGGCAGTATCCCGCCTAGACGATTCTAGAGGTAAAGCGCTGAACGCTGGTCATGATAACCAGGCGAAGCCGAAAGACCTGACGGTCCCAATCACGTCTCTGACGAGATAGTGAGGAACCGGAGGCTGAATAACCAGAGACCTGCCGGCCCCAATCACCTCTCTTTCGAGATAGTGAGTGACCGGAGTCTGCAAGCTGAGAGACCTGCAATGTTAGTACCACATGTAATAAAGCAGCAAGTACATCATATGCATAGTATATGTACAGGGATGAAACTACCCTAGTACAAGCATTCGTCACAGAGCAACACATGTCCAGTCATTGGCACTCGGCCATACACAAATACAGGGACTCAGCCCAATACAGAATACATGAAATGGAATACATATCGACCCGACGAAGCGGGAAACCCAAATGGAGGCGAGAGCGAGAACACTCGCCTAAATCACCGGAAAGCCGTAAAAGGTCCGAAATCCATGGAACTCGGGACGCGCCATAATTATGAAAGGAGAGAGTGCACAGGAAGACGCGGGTTTTGGAAGTGAGACGCGAGGGTCGCAGACGCGGGAGTTAGCGTCGCGAGAATAACAGACACGGGAATCACAGACGCGGGGTTCGCGTCGCAAGATGCCTCAAACGCGAGGTCTGCGTTCAAGTGCGGACGCGAGGGAAACGCGGACGCGGACGTGGGTTCTGCGTCGCGTTTAACACAAGAAGAACACAAACGCGGGAATCACAGACGCGGGGATCGCGTCGCGATGGTGTCATAAACGCGGGGTTCAAGTCCCGTGTCCATGAAGGAAATGCGGACGCGAGTATAACTCTGTGTCACACCAATACAGAAACGCGCGGAGCGCGTTAAGGGATTGCCCAGACGCGGGGTTGAGATCCGCGTTAGGAAAGTCTTGGCGAGGAAAATCACTCGCTGACGAGATTCCTTTGTTGCGCCCGACGAAGGGAAGTTCGGCCCCAATCCAAAAGGAGGGTACCGGCCCTAAGTCTTGCCAACGGAGAAGAACACGGCTCCAATCCAAAAGGAGGGACCGGTCTTCGAGTCTTGCCAACGAAAAAGAGCACGGCCCCAATCCAAAAGGAGTGGCCGGCCCTTGAGGAGATGGAGTGATGGTGGTTTGTGGAGGATTTTGATGGTGGTGGTATTTTTGGAGAAGGTAAAAGAGAAGGTGGAAGCTTTGGAGTTTGTGGTGGTTTCCATGGAGATGAAGAAGGAAGAAGATGAAGGTAAGGAGTTGGAGGAGTTGTAGTGGTGGTTGTTGTGGTGGAGATGAAGGAGGAGTTGGTGGAGGTTAAGGCTTTGGTGAAGAGAAAGAAGAGAAAATGAAGTGAAATGGAGAAGGAAAGGTATTTATAGGATTTGAGTTTGTAAAGTGATGCAAATAAATAAAGGAGAGGGGGTTTTGCAAAATGGGGAGATGAGGTGACTCTCTTGGCCACTTGGCTTGTTGTGATGATGAGAGAGGAGTGGGGTGTCTTGGAAATGACATTTGGAAGAGAAGGAATTAATGAAGAGAGAGAAAAGAGGATATCATAATGGTGTTGCATACCATATAGGACAAAAGCAATAAAGGAGGAGAATCTTGCATTCCCTTCACTCAAAACGCAGCCCTCACCTGCGTTTGGGCCGAATGGGTTAAACGCAGGGATTAAGCCGCGTTTAGGGAAAGCCAAAAGCTGCGTTTCAAAGAGGAGAGAGAAAGTCATGATAATGGATGGGATTTGATCTGAAGTGCATTAAATGCGGAATGGGGAGGATCTTTATAATAAATGCGGAATCCCAGGTTGGTGAGATCCGCGTTTAGGTGAAGGAAAAGGAATATATGGGACAATCTCCTCGGTATCTGGGAAAATACCGGAAAAGCCCAAAAATGAAGTAATCCGGAAAGTCTCCCAAAAATCCTTAAAAATCATAAATATTATAAAATGATTTTTGGTAAAATCGGTTTTCAAAGATTCAATCTCATTTTTAAGATAAAAATCATAAGGTCAACCGTCAATCTCGGTATACACCGGATTGGCCGGGTTTTGATAAAATCTGATAAATCCCAGAAAATGTATTCAGATAGAAAATATGATTTTAAGAAACATTACCTAAAGGCACTTTTAGAAATTCCCAACCGTTTGTAAATTAAAAATCCGGGAATCGGTCAACGAAACTGGCCGACACCGGTTTTGAAGATTTCCAACTTAATTGAAGAAAATTCCAGAAAATCATAGAAAATCTAGAATATTGGAAAATGAGGTTTAAAATTGAAATCGGTCAAATCGGAATACCGGAATGTCCAAATCGAGCAATACTCTAGGATCGGGCCCTCGGTTCAGACTAGGGCTGACCCCGAGTCCACGAATCCAAATCCAAGACAAAACGTTCATATAAAGAATTCATAATACAAAATAAATACGGGAAACAAATCGAAAAAATACGACCGAAAATCTGAATACGCAACTAAGTACGTATTCTGGGAACGGGGTATTACAATCCACCCACCTTACAAAAATTGCGTCCTCGCAATTTCGTTAAGGGGCAAATTGAATACAAAGGGGACAAGGGTGGAATTTATACCAATTAAGATATGAAGCACTATAGGTAGGGCTCTCAAGTCAACTGAATAATAATCACACTCTGCACTGCCGGCTGTATAAATCTTCGAATAATGCTGAATAATACTGCTGATGTCGTGGCTGTGCAATAAATGAGCCAGAATAAAGAAGACCGATAATTAAGAATCCCGAATACCGACTGCTGTCTTCTGAAATATAGCCAGATCAAGATCGATCTGGAGAATACCAAGCTTCATAGAATTTGCCGAGAGATCCCATAATAGCTTCATGCAGAACCAGCCACTACCTTCCTAGTCTAGTCATATCTTAAGATAGTATAAGGCTTCATAAAACCAAAACATAAAACCAAAACAGGGAAAGGATAGGAGAGACTAGGAATCAAAGGAAAAGATAGTCAAGGAATAGATAACTCTGCACTTGCAGTTGGAATGTATAACCAGGACTCATGCATTCCAGTTGCAAATTCCTTTACCATTAATTTGCCATCTGGACGTACTGAGGAAGTAAGAGCCTAGGCTCTGATACCAACCTGTAACGCCCCGATCCAGGCGGATACGGAGACATTACTGCAACGTATATACGCAAGTCAGAAGTACCTTCACGTATATACGCTAAGCATCAGTACAGGCAAGAATCAGAGTACGGAAGCAAGTGGTGCATTATACATTCCAATACATGAGTCCAATTACAAAGTTATCACCAGAGGTGATCCAATATTACATGAATATTACATCACTGATATGCGCAATTGCGAGATTACAAGCAGATGTACATGGATAAATAGTACAAAAGAGCACTCACGAGTTTACTTAAAGGAAAACTCGAGAGGCACACAGGGGGCCTAGAAGGATAGAGCTCTGAACGGTCTGCTGGAGATCCACGCTTCAGCTGCGCCACTCTGATCAGCAACAGGGAGAATCCACGCACTTCAAGCTCCATGACCTGGACATGAGGATCCAGGGGAGTCAGATGAAACTCCCCAGGCGAGTGGTGAAGCAAAAGCCAAGTGGCGAGCCAGGATGAGCACAAGTGTGCATAAAACAAACGATATCAAGTAGGAAGTACTCATGATATGATCAGATAAGAACAAGAGACAGGTAGGTTATAACAGGAGTACATAACAGGAATCATAACAAGAATCATAACAGGCATCATAACAGGAGTCCAATACAGGTGTCATAACGGGAATCATAACAAGAGTCATATCAGGAATCATAACAGGCATAACAGGAGTACATGGCAGGTATAAAAAGAGTCACAACAGGAATACATAGCTGGAATCATAACAGGGATAACAAGAGTCATAACAGGCATCACTCGATATCTCCTAAACTAATATAAAACCGATAAAAACCGATAAAACCGATTACGAGCAAAACCAATCGTAAACACTTAGGTTAGGCTCCATGAGACTAGTACATCGAAGGAATAATCCAAACAAGGAAACCCTCATCTATATACCTTTATCTCATGTCACCGTAATCCAAGCGCATACGACCCGGATTACAAAATAACACAACAGATTCTCAAAGCTTATTATTATAATTATTGGGGCCGCCTAAGTTCCAAGCTTCAGTATGTGTCCCATTCCACATACTTTCACTCACAACTTATTTAGCCAGTTATTTGGAAACTGATAAAGTTCGATGAATCATGTTCTGGATGGGCCCCGTACATGCCCGGGACAACGGTTCAGGAGTATCCGGTGCTGAGCCGGAACGTACCGCTAGGTACCGGGACTTATGGACGCCCGAACAGGAATAGAGTATCGCAGATCCCATAGAAATAGGCCTAGGGCGTGTGCATACCCGGCAGGAATAATCAGGAGTAGGGGTGCCAGTACACCCCACGGAATCCCTGGTGGCCGCCAGGAGATCCCCAAGTATTTGGCCACGCGTGACTCGATAGTGCCACCATGAACATGATTAATCAGGGCCCATCAGTTTCCCCCAAACCAGGTGCAAGTTGTTTATTATAACTTACCAATATTAACAGATTACGGGAATAATTGGTCATGACAGGAAATGGCCCTACAGATTCAAGAGGTGGCCCCCACAGATTCAAGAGGTGGCCCCCACCGTGTATGGTGTGGCACTTTGTTCCATGTGGCACTTTGCTCTGAGGGGATGGATTCTAGAGGTGGCCCCCACAGATTCAAGAGGTGGCCCCCACCGAGTGGTGTGGCACTTTGCTCTGTGTGGCACTTAGTTCCATATAGGATAACAGGTCAGGATTCCCGTAATGTGATAATCACAAGTCAAGTATTAACATAACAGGTATAACAGGTATAACAGGAGGCAGGTGATCAATCATGTCAAGAGGTTGATAGTAGTCTGGTGGCAAGCATGTCATAACAAGGGGTCTCATGTCAGGTAGTAGCATGTCAGGTGTTGGATGATAACACATCAGTTGACAGGTGATATACATGTGTTAAAAGGTATCATGTAATGACAAGTAGTATAAACAGGAGACAGGCATTAGCATGTAGTAAAGCAGTAGCTGAGCACAACCAAGCGGAGCTGAGCAAGCTGGAATACAGACAGCAAACAGGATTTATCCCTGGAGCGTCTGGCAAGGTTACCGGAACAACTCGGCTTGAAGTGCGAGTAGGAAATCCGGCAGTATCCCGCCTAGACGATTCTAGAGGTAAAGCGCTGAACGCTGGTCATGATAACCAGGCGAAGCCGAAAGACCTGACGGTCCCAATCACGTCTCTGACGAGATAGTGAGGAACCGGAGGCTGAATAACCAGAGACCTGCCGGCCCCAATCACCTCTCTTTCGAGATAGTGAGTGACCGGAGTCTGCAAGCTGAGAGACCTGCAATGTTAGTACCACATGTAATAAAGCAGCAAGTACATCATATGCATAGTATATGTACAGGGATGAAACTACCCTAGTACAAGCATTCGTCACAGAGCAACACATGTCCAGTCATTGGCACTCGGCCATACACAAATACAGGGACTCAGCCCAATACAGAATACATGAAATGGAATACATATCGACCCGACGAAGCGGGAAACCCAAATGGAGGCGAGAGCGAGAACACTCGCCTAAATCACCGGAAAGCCGTAAAAGGTCCGAAATCCATGGAACTCGGGACGCGCCATAATTATGAAAGGAGAGAGTGCACAGGAAGACGCGGGTTTTGGAAGTGAGACGCGAGGGTCGCAGACGCGGGAGTTAGCGTCGCGAGAATAACAGACACGGGAATCACAGACGCGGGGTTCGCGTCGCAAGATGCCTCAAACGCGAGGTCTGCGTTCAAGTGCGGACGCGAGGGAAACGCGGACGCGGACGTGGGTTCTGCGTCGCGTTTAACACAAGAAGAACACAAACGCGGGAATCACAGACGCGGGGATCGCGTCGCGATGGTGTCATAAACGCGGGGTTCAAGTCCCGTGTCCATGAAGGAAATGCGGACGCGAGTATAACTCTGTGTCACGCCAATACAGAAACGCGCGGAGCGCGTTAAGGGATTGCCCAGACGCGGGGTTGAGATCCGCGTTAGGAAAGTCTTGGCGAGGAAAATCACTCGCTGACGAGATTCCTTTGTTGCGCCCGACGAAGGGAAGTTCGGCCCCAATCCAAAAGGAGGGTACCGGCCCTAAGTCTTGCCAACGGAGAAGAACACGGCTCCAATCCAAAAGGAGGGACCGGTCTTCGAGTCTTGCCAACGAAAAAGAGCACGGCCCCAATCCAAAAGGAGTGGCCGGCCCTTGAGGAGATGGAGTGATGGTGGTTTGTGGAGGATTTTGATGGTGGTGGTATTTTTGGAGAAGGTAAAAGAGAAGGTGGAAGCTTTGGAGTTTGTGGTGGTTTCCATGGAGATGAAGAAGGAAGAAGATGAAGGTAAGGAGTTGGAGGAGTTGTAGTGGTGGTTGTTGTGGTGGAGATGAAGGAGGAGTTGGTGGAGGTTAAGGCTTTGGTGAAGAGAAAGAAGAGAAAATGAAGTGAAATGGAGAAGGAAAGGTATTTATAGGATTTGAGTTTGTAAAGTGATGCAAATAAATAAAGGAGAGGGGGTTTTTGCAAAATGGGGAGATGAGGTGACTCTCTTGGCCACTTGGCTTGTTGTGATGATGAGAGAGGAGTGGGGTGTCTTGGAAATGACATTTGGAAGAGAAGGAATTAATGAAGAGAGAGAAAAGAGGATATCATAATGGTGTTGCATACCATATAGGACAAAAGCAATAAAGGAGGAGAATCTTGCATTCCCTTCACTCAAAACGCAGCCCTCACCTGCGTTTGGGCCGAATGGGTTAAACGCAGGGATTAAGCCGCGTTTAGGGAAAGCCAAAAGCTGCGTTTCAAAGAGGAGAGAGAAAGTCATGATAATGGATGGGATTTGATCTGAAGTGCATTAAATGCGGAATGAGGAGGATCTTTATAATAAATGCGGAATCCCAGGTTGGTGAGATCCGCGTTTAGGTGAAGGAAAAGGAATATATGGGACAATCTCCTCGGTATCTGGGAAAATACCGGAAAAGCCCAAAAATGAAGTAATCCGGAAAGTCTCCCAAAAATCCTTAAAAATCATAAATATTATAAAATGATTTTTGGTGAAATCGGTTTTCAAAGATTCAATCTCATTTTTAAGATAAAAATCATAAGGTCAACCGTCAATCTCGGTATACACCGGATTGGCCGGGTTTTGATAAAATCTGATAAATCCCAGAAAATGTATTCAGATAGAAAATATGATTTTAAGAAACATTACCTAAAGGCACTTTTAGAAATTCCCAACCGTTTGTAAATTAAAAATCCGGGAATCGGTCAACGAAACTGGCCGACACCGGTTTTGAAGATTTCCAACTTAATTGAAGAAAATTCCAGAAAATCATAGAAAATCTAGAATATTGGAAAATGAGGTTTAAAATTGAAATCGGTCAAATCGGAATACCGGAATGTCCAAATCGAGCAATACTCTAGGATCGGGCCCTCGGTTCAGACTAGGGCTGACCCCGAGTCCACGAATCCAAATCCAAGACAAAACGTTCATATAAAGAATTCATAATACAAAATAAATACGGGAAACAAATCGAAAAAATACGACCGAAAATCTGAATACGCAACTAAGTACGTATTCTGGGAACGGGGTATTACATCTTCTCTCTATGCAATTTTCGATAAGGATACATTGATTTCTTTTGATTTGGGGAGGGTCAAAATTTAATTTGTTGTCGATGCAACCGAGGGGGTTAGGGTATCGAAATTGTTGGAATTGAAGAATATAAAGGTGAATCTTCGAGTTGAATTATGGCAAGATCCGTTGATCAAATCAACCGGATGATGGTTGGAGTGTGTTCTCCTTCCATTTGTGATGAACGTGATATATTCACATGTTCAATTCCGACTTCGAATGAATGAGATATTCAAGTCCAAAGATTGCCTAATTCAAAGCCAAATGGGACTAAAGGTAGCTAAAAGCATTTAGTCCCACATTGGTCGTGGGATGGAAGCTCATGGTGTATAAATAGAGAAAATTGAGAACAAAGGGTGTGCCCTTTGGGTACTTGGAGTTTTCGCGCGCGAAAAGGAGGGAACTATGCACGTACATACGTGCGCGCGCGGGCCCGGGTCCGAGTCTGAGTTCCCTACCTGGCCTGATTCTTTTTGAATCAGGTTCCAAGGACCCGCTCTTGCTGCGAACCTGTTGGATTGCCAACGGTTGCGCACCTGTTGGACTGCCAAAGGTTGCGAAACAGTTCGCTCCGCGTCAACGGTTGCGACTGTTGGGCTGCCAACAGACACGTCTGCTGGGTCAAAGGTTGCAACCTTTGGTTTGGGTTCAAACCTGTTGGCCCTCTCCTGGAAAGCTATATATAGCCCTCCATATTCTCAATTGAAACACACAATCTACAACACCAACAACAACTTCTCCTCTCTCTCTCTGAGTTCTGAACTTCAATTTTCTGCGTTCAGAACTGAGAAGTAGAGTTCTGAAGTGACTTCCAAATAGGGAAGTGGGAAATCCGTAACTCGGTTTCCGAAGCGACTTCCAACGGAGATTCTGCAAAAGTCATTCTGAAAGAAGGCTTAGAAAATTCAACATATTCTTTTATAGAATTATTGTCTGAATCTAAGACTTCTGAAGAAGAATATTCTTCAACCTTCCATCGTCCTCAACAGTGGGTGCTCCTCCAGAGAGTAAAGGCAAATATTCGTTTGAAATTTGTCCTTGTACCGCTGCTTCAACGATCCTGTGAAAGTACTGATTGACTACGGTTCGACCGTACGGTGATTTGGTAGTGCTATCCAAATACCGTGAAAGAGTGTTGTATCTTGGGAGACCAGCGTCCATTATCCCGTTAGCACCAGTGCGGGGGACGTAATTGTCTTAAGGAGATTCGCTATAAGCGTACCTCACTCTAAATACTGTATAAGTGGATTAAGTCCTTTATACAGGGGATATACTTTACAGTATATCGAGACTGACTTAGATTCAGTCTAATTGGTGCTTTAACCAAGGAAGGAAATTGAAAGGTGGTTCTTAAATTAAGGAACGTTCTATTGAACGGAAAACCTCCCACCTGATATTTGCCGACCTGGCCAATTAGATTGTTGATATCTCAGTGATCTTGATTAGTTATCAGATTGATTCTTGTTAAGCAGAATACCCAACAGAAATAAGATATATTACTTGACTATTGTGATTGATCATTGAGTGACAATAAAGATGTTGATGCCTTATATCAAGGGAATAGTCTAATTTTTTTTCCCCAGTTGTCTCAGGAACCTTTCGGCGCGACGGATGAATTATGTTTTAACCACAATTAATACAAGACGATGAGTTAGACTATGTCATAAATTCTATTAGATGTACTTGTAATATACGACATGTCTTGGTATCAGGTTTTATCTTTTTTCCTTTTCTCTTGAGGGGTCAGACTATATGTGTTACCGCATATATATATTCATATCTCTCTCTTGTGGAAATATTTCGTTAATCTCTTTTTAACGGCTGGAGGTTTATGCCTCACAGTTTTATCTAAAAAAAAATCTCACAGGAATCAAATTTTTTAATGAAATGGTGAAGTTTTATAAGTGGGACCCGCAAAGGGACCACACCTTTTCCTCTTGAAGCAATAAACTTGATTTTTTTTTTTTTTGAATTTATTGATTGATTACCATCTATGTTTAACAGCCAGTTTACGAGCGAATGTCCAAAAACATAATAAGTAACTATTGTTATTGTTGTCAAAACTTCTCCTGATTTTAATCGTTTTTGAGAGAAATCTTGACACATAATGACATAACTAATCTTTTCCTGAGGGTCTAGTTCCATACAACAAAAACAAGTTGGATGCAAAAGCATGTCAGACCTCAAAACCCAATTTTAAACCTTTTTTGGCTTTACTTATGGGCCTGTTTGGTTAAGAGTGGAAGTGAGGAAGTGAAGAAGTGAGGAAGTAGTAATAGTTCTCTTGGAAACTTGAGAATTGGTTAGTAAGTTTTCCTGTGTTTGGATGTTATTGGGAAGTGTGGTTTGTAAAATGTTATGTCTTTTCCGGTGTTTGGATGGTAATGTGGAAGTGGAAGTGGAAGTGGAAAAGTTGAGCACAAAGTTGACTACAAAATAATATTAAAATAAAAATTAATTAAGAAAAATAAAAATTGGACTGTAATTAGAATGCAAGTGAGATTTACATGAGCAAAAAATTAACTGTTTTGTACTACAACTTATTACAAATGAGATTTTCATGACCACAAAATTAACTGTAGCACTCTGGAAGTGAGGAATTGGTTGTGTAAAAGAGAAAAGAGAAAAGGAAAAGAACTTTTTTCCATTTTCCTTTTCCGGTGTTTGGATGAACAGCGGAAATGAGAAAAGACACTTCCCACTTCCTCACTTCCACCCAATTCCTTGAATCCAAACAACCCTTATGTGACGGTTTGGTTGTTAGAAAGAGAAGCAAGGAAAAAGAGCTGAGGCTCACATTGTTAGAGTTTCTCTGTTTTTGGAGCTGAGAGGGAAAAAAATAGATACACTGAGGTGAAAGCTAATTTCTCATTCTCAACTTTCAGGACAAACAAACAGCACTAAAGAAAAAAAAACTCATGACACTCACATATCAAAAAAAAAAAGAAAAAAAAAAAACTTATATCCTGCGCACTTTTAGAACAAATAAACAAGCCAGCTGAAAAAACAAATCCTATGCACTCAAGAGTCATGGTCTTCAAATTTTCCCCGAAACCTTATCGAACACTTGTTTGTCAAATTCTCTTCTTCTCATCGTGGTGTCAAACCAACGCTTATGGACTTGAGTTTCGGGTTCGGCACCGAATTCTGACGCGAAGAGACAGCGGATGTCAGATTCCGAGTTCCAGAAACGTCTGTGTGGGTTTCTGATGCTCTCTTCTTGGCCCGAACCCCAAAACTCTCTATTTGGATCCCAGTCCCATCGCAACTTCCGCGTGAATCTAACCAAACCTGCATTAAAAAAGGACGCGGACTCGCGCATGTCGTCTCTGGACGTGGGCCCCGCCCTTCGAAACCGAGACGAGCCCCGCAGCCGGCAGTTCCCCACGCTCGCACGTGCAGCTGACGTCACCCTAACCCCATCCTACGGCTGGGATCCGTCCACTGCGACATGGCAGCGAATCTCAGCCGTCCAATTGTACCCCAGTTAATAAATAGGCCTCTCTCTTTTCTCTTCTCATCGCCGCTTCGGCTTCTCTCCCACTTTTAAAACCGCCGTCTTCTCCTCCTCCTCCGCTCGTCGCCGCGTGGGCAGGAACCGGCGAAGTCACCGGAAGTGGTTTTCTGAGCTCAGAACTCGCGCTCAGGTCAGGAAAAGACCCGCTTTTTCTCTATTTTTCTCCTTTTTTCCTCCTTTTATTTATTTATTTATTTTTTGTGGTGGGGGGGGTGGGGGGGGGGGGGGGGGGGGGGGGGGGGTTTGGGGGGGTTGTCGAGTTTTTGTGGGTGCAATCCTCGTGCAAGTGTCGAGATGAGGCAATGGTGGTTCGCTGTTAAAGTATGGTCCTTGATTTGCTTAGGAACTTTTTTGTTAATAGACTAAGGCCTTTTTTTGAGGGTGAGGAATGCTTGTTAAGGGATCGGGTTGAGATAAGGACGGTTTGTGTTCGAATTGTTTAGGGTTTTTAGTTTCGGCGCAGAGATTCTATCGGGGTTTGCTGCGGTTGACGTTGTCTCGTTATTGTTAATTTCGACCGTATAAGTTTTTTTTAAGGAGAATTGTGATGAGCAATGACGGTTTCTTCAGGAATTTGATTATGGTTTTAGTTTGGCTTAAGTGTTTTCGTTATTTTTAGGTGCGATTTGTTTTGCTCTTGATGAAAAAAAGCTTTTTTTATTAGATTTCGAGATTTACCCTGTGATATGCACTATTTGATCTTTTCCTGTTTTTCGTGCTTAGGTAAAATTCCAGGGTGTTTAGTTCTTACATTTTGATTCATATTCCAGGCTGATAAAGAGATATTTTTTCCTTTGGGAAATAATTCAGTCTTCTTAATGTTATCTTTTTTGTTGAAAAGCTCTGATTTTGAACTACAAGAGGTTTTTGGTTACTTTTCTGAATGAATTTTCTGATTTTGGGAAATGTAGCGCTTAACTGACTTTTTAAAAAAAATATTCCATATTGATATAAAGGAGAGATTGAATTAAGCAAAGTTAATTATTCTTTGGAAAGGAGCAGGTGGATGCTTTTTTAAGGAAATTGATTATTGTACTGTTGCACAAGGGATGATTGCATCGAATTAGGGAATGTAGGGTTTTGTTAGGATATGTATTTAGTTCTTTCGTGTTTGTTTAAATTCGTAGATAGTGGATTAGTTGAAGGAAATCCCTGAATGCATTAGAGAATTACCCTTTGAGTGATTTTTTAAAAATCTATTTCTTTAAGTGATACAGATGGTAAATGAGAAAGCTTTTTTGTGGTAGCTAATACTATGACATGTAGCTCCGTGTTTCCACCTCTTTTTTTTTTTTTGTATAATTGTATCTTAGGCTTCGGTGCAAAGAAGCATACAACATTACTTCTTTACAAGGCTAATGGTTTATCTCTGCCATTTTTTTTTTCCTTTAATATGATTCTAAATTCTGACCAACTAACCTAGCTTTGGCCTCCCTGGTTTTTGTTGAATTGATACATGTTTTCAACCTTAACTAGCTATTTGTTCTTTAGAAGCTATGGTATTGAATTGTTCATATCATGGTAAGACCAACGAACATAAATGGGAAGTAGTAAAGTGTCTTACTTATCCTTATGTCGGTGTTTCCCCTCACGGGTGCATGCACCTGTCGTCAAAATTTGTCAACCTTATTTGCTTGTCTGATACAAGCAAAGAAATCTGAGAAAAATGTTACATTTACCTTTTTTCCGAAAAGCATTTAAGAGCGAGTGAATTATCTGTATATTGAATGCAGTAGTACCTTTATTATATCATTGCTTGGTTAACCTACTGAAACATAATTTTTTTATCTAAGTAATATGTTGCTATTTTTATTGCTTATTTTCTTTGTATTTTAGTAGGTAATATCATTCCTAAGAAAAGAACATTGGATATTGCAGTGATGGCGTTGATCGTGACTGGTGAAAACCAACCGGAGAAGCATATCCTTAATCAACCTGTGAGTTACATACCATATTACTTTGCATTTCTGGAATTTGTTTTTCTAAACTTCATATTTTGATGAAGCATATGATAACTGACTCATCCCTACATTTTGTTTGAAGTTTATATATTTTAAGAATATTAAATGTTACTTGGCATGTGATAGGGCGTCACGCGTTCTGGTTTTCTAGAGTGTTCAGCATGAAAACTTTTTGATAAACTAGCACTATGAAACACCTGTGTTTTATAATTATGCATGCATCTATGTTTTGTAACAAGAAGATCAACTTAACCCATTGGTCCATGATTCAGTAAAATAGTTTCGTACTTCGCTGGACAAATTAGGACTTGACATCTTCCATGGACATGTAGAAGCACTAGTTCTGCGATGCAATGGCGATGAAATCATAATTCTAAGACTTGAAGTGTCACTGGACTTCCTGAGAAGTCTCCTCAAGCGCCCTGGTGTCTGACATGTCAAAACACCTGAATTTCTAGTTTATGGTTAAAAGTTGCTATTAGTAATCATTTACGACGCGGCTTTCATGTTCTTAAACAACTTCCGCAACAAAAGTGCTCTTAAGTCATCGTACATAATGTCTGTTAAGTGCACCCCATATTTTTTGTGTATGTTGTTTGCATGAGCATAAAGAAAATTTTCTTTATAGTTTTTCCTATGTAAATTTGTAAATTGAAAAAATTCAATGCTGGTAGCTTTTGCATTCTTATCATGTTTTATTGGTTTGTCTTAAATTTAAAAAAAAAACGGAGAATAAGGTTCTCTCTTCCCATATTTGGCTGATGATCCAGTTTGAAAAGCTAGTTGTATGATTGGTGTATATGATATTGTGTGAAACGTGTATGCGTGTGTGAATCAGAAGTCAGTGATGTAATAAGCGTCGCTACGTTTCTGCAACAAAATGATTAGGAAAAGTAGTTAAAACGAATAATGAGATTGATTTATTTTAACAAAATATCGCAGTTGCAGTGATACCACTCTAGTCTCAATATGCTAATGCAAAATACTATATTAAGATGGCACAACTATAAAGTCAAAGCAAACAACCATTGGACACATGGCAGCAGATGCACATGACCTCACAATTTAGTGGTAGCAGATATAATCGATAAAATAATAGAGATAGATACCAACTCATAAATAAATAGACTGTGTTAAGAAAAGTTACCTATTGACAATCACAGAGATCTTAGCGACTTGTAGAGGATGTCAGTGCGTAGATCTCGTCGCCACAATCGTAATGGGATGAAGATCAGCTTAATCGAGTGCCGAATGTTAAAGTTGCGGCCCATGAAGATGTACTAACGGGCCTGTATAGTCTGGACCCATTACTGTATCACAGGGTTGGGTGCTTCGCGGGTCAATAACTTTAATCTCTATTTGTGTTTGAGTTGCGAACAGGGTCAGGTTTCAGCTCTAAATCTGAAAGGCCTTTCTTCTTCCTCTGTTGTAGGCAACGAAACCCAACTAGGGAAGGCCAGTGGCAGCATTAGGCGATTGTGGTGGAGGGACTGTGGTGGTGCTTCTAGGCGGAGGTGGTACTCGGCGGTGGTGCTCGACGAGGAGGGGAGGAACACGAAGAGAGAGGCGGAGAGGATGGGCATCAGCGCTGGTCGTCCTCGAGATCGAGAGAGGAAGAGGGTATGGTGTAGATTGGATGCTGGCGGCGGATGAGGGAGGGTGGCGGCTGTAGAGAGGTTGAAGGTGATGGAAAGGCTGAGTTGAGGCTATGGGCGACTTGAGGGAGTGGACCATAGAGACGAGGAGATCGGCTGGCATGCGGCGGCGCGCAATCGTTGGACTTAACAGAGGGAGGGAGATGGAGAGAGGGTGTAATTTTCTCAAAATTCTTCATTATCCAAAATAAAAATTCTTGGCATGTATTTATAAGCCTTACAAGCTGTGAGTTCCCAAGCCACAGTCGATGTGGTACTAAAAATTAAAAAGAAAATATAACTACTAATAAAAATCAAAAAGTAAAAAGAAAAATACATGACAATCCTTGAATTGCTCGAATCAGATTAGAGTTGTGTGACTTCGTCTTCTTCGATTCACGCCCCATGGTTGGATGCCCGCATCAAATATGCATGTGGTTAGAAACATTTTAGAGACAAGTTTTCATAGGAATGGTTTACTTAGCTTAAGCTTGGATATACATGTGATTGCAGCTTTTTACATGTTCACAAGTGTTGGAAATATTTGGCAGAATTTTACAATTCCTAAAGTTATTGTCATGAAAATTTCTAACGATATAACTATTCAATTTCATGTTATTTCATCTAATTTTTATAATATTTTCGTTTTCTATCTCTTTTTTCTTTCAACTAATTAACTAGTTCAGATTCATGCCAGAAATCTGATTTTTTGTGTAAGTCACCCAACCATACTTTTCTTATGTACTAGTGTCAGATGATATTTATTGTTATATTTTCATTTGCTGAATAAAACATGCTGGTGGTGTTTTAGCACCTGTTTAAAAGAGTTCTATGAAACAGATCAGTGCCAGAACTCTTCATGTATGTAATTATTTTCTGTTCTTCAGACACATTATTTTTCTGGTTGGCAACAAATATTTCTCTCTATCAATGGTAAAATTCATTATATATATAAATATATGTATATATATATTCAGTTGTGTAATTTTTATAAAGATGGGTAGTGTGCGCACTCAATCAGTAAATCAGAGTGGTCTCTGGTATAATCATTTAGTAATTACATGTAAAGATTGGTTAGAAAAGAACACAACATGGCTTGTGCTGGTAATTTTTCTCCCCAAGTCGCAGAATTGTGTATGCCAGCTTCTCTGTAGTGCACATGCACCACCATGCTTGTGTTATGGACTAAAAACCCTTCTTGAGATAACACAATAGAAGATTCATTGGATAAGAATATTTATCATTACGCAGATGCAAACAGAGGTACATGCGCATGCATCTATAGGCATGTGTATACACTGCTGCTGCTGCTACTACTGCAAGTAGACTTAGATCTGTTGGGAATATGCCAAAGTAGATTACAGAAGTATTGTTTTAAATATCGCTGAGATACCGATATATCGGCCGAAATATCAATATTTTATCCAAAACGATACGCAAGTGCAAAAATTTACCGGATATCGTTTTGGACTGATATGGGCCCATATATCGCCACGTGGCCAATATATCGGCCGATATCCGAGATGAAATATCTGATATATTGGGCGATATAGTTACTTATTTGGATAATTATTATTATTTTTTACTTGAGAGATCATTTTATTTTATTCTATGCTCATTGTGGTATTTCAATGATATTTTTATATGATATTTGGATAATAACTTATTTCTTTTAATAATGTCTTATATATATATATGTTGAATATTGATTATCAACCGGTATTTAGTACCATATCACGATATATCACCCGGTATTCGGTATCCGGTATATAATTTTGCCAATCGGTATATCTCCGATATCCGATATTTAAAACACTGTGCAGAAGTCACAAGACTGCAAAAATATCTAATGGGTGTTTGGTAAAGTTAATTGTTTCTAATTTTCCAAAGCTATTTAGTTTTGGTGTGAATTTGTCCCTGTATGTGAAGAATGTTGAACTTCCGTGTCTCCTAACTAATATGGTCTGTTTGTTCTCTCTAACTAGATACTGGATAGAAACAAATAGTAGATAAATTATTGTTTTTTATTTTGATCAAAATCTATTTGACTGATAGATTCGTAGCACTTATGATTTTTTTTTTCAATACATCCCGTGCCTTATCTCCGAGTCCATGTCTAACATACTGTTCTAAATCACTCAGTTGAATACAAATTCTAAATATCATCTCCATTGTCTAAAAAAAGGTTCCATTTGAGATATAATAACTAAAAGTGTTGCATTGAATTTCCACAATGTTATAATAATGTAAAAGTTGTAATATTAAAGTGACCATTTATAAGAGAATGTTTTAAATTCCAAATTAGTGTTTGCTGAAATGTATTGCGCTTGCTGGCTGGGCTATTTGGTTTGTTCAAATGCATTTGCATCTTGCTATGTTGCACGGACTCGGCAATATTGAAATAGACGCGACACGTGGACACGTGGCAAATTCTTAAAAATACACACGTCATGTGTGGCCGACTCACGTGTTGGACACGTTTCGGACACGACACGGCTTCATGATAGAAGTGTTTGTGCTACATAGGTGTCTTGTAATAGTGCAACACCGAGTAGTGTTGTGCATTTGAGGTAAGTTTTGATGCAGGCTGGGGTGCTCGGCTGGTTGAAAGTCAAAAATGAATATTTTAATTTGGTTGTAACTAGTGGTAGCTCCAAATTCAATTCAAATGTTTGCTTGGGTGGAAATCATGATTCCCGTAAATGGTATAGTGATGTGTGAAATGCAGATGCGATTTGTACATTAAGAGGTTGCAAGTGATGTTGCAGCTGATTATTATCACTCCCCACTTTTTTGTTTCAATCTGCAACCCACTTGCAGGTCTTAAGCCCAATCAAATCAATCCAATCACCATAGCAGCATTGTAGCATGACCAATTGCAACCAACAGGGCCAGGCATGTAAGTGCTAAGAAACATTAATTGTATTTTAAATAGCCAAAAGAAATAGTCTAGGCATAACAATGACTATTTGTTATTTTTGTCAAACATTCACTACACATGCTTGTGCACTATATTGTTGTATTTTTTGCTAATTATCATACTTACATGTGTCTCTGTGTAATCAGTGATGTGTGATGGACTCACTCTACTATGATTCTCATTCATTAATTTCATTGTGATGGAAATGTCATTTCAAAATTCAAACCCAACTAAAAATAACTTGCAAAATCGTTAGTTCTTGGAAGAGTTACAAGGGAGGCTCCAAACTGCACATGCTTCATAATTTGATTTAGCATACTTACTAACTTTAATAGATATTAGACTGATTATCATTTTGTTTATGTCAATCGTATTTGACGGATTGTTATTGCCCTTAATCTTGTTGCCATTCTCACATGGACTTCTTCTTTTGTGTGTGATAGATGTCTGCAAAAGACATTGAATCATCACATTTACTGCCTTTATCATCACAAGGGAATACTATCTCCAGCAGTGCAGAAGTTGAAGCAGGCTGCATTTATCCAGGTATAGAACAAGGCCATCACTATGAAACAACAAGCAATCATGGTTACATGTACCTGGGTTAGTTTTCTTCAACTTCTGTTTGTCCGTATAATGCCAGTCTACTGAAGGTTTGGAATTGTGATCCTTTTATGGTTGCTTTTTGCAGGGTACGATGAGACCGGTCATCAGTGGGACAACCAGCCATATTTTGTTCCTCAAGAGAGATTACTGTTTCCACAGTCTGTGAGTAGTTTGATCAGTTAATTGGTTACTCATCTTTTGTCCGTGCTTACCGAACATTCAATCTGTGTTAGGCTGATTCCTCTCCCGTTTGGCACTTTTGTTTTCTGTTATCAAGACTGTACATACTTTTCCAAGTTAATGAAAATTTACAGTATTTTTTTTATCTTCCTTTTAGCAATTTTGAAAATTAATTCAAATGTCTACTATTCTGTTATCAAGACTGTACCATACTTTTCCAAGTTTATAAGCTTTCCCCAATCATATTCTAAGTATGTTACTGGATGCATATATTTTTCATTTATTCTTTTGATGGTCATAGTAGTGATGGGTTATTTTATGCAAGTTGTTTTGAAACATATTTGAGCCTTTTTTTCTTTTATGGTTTTGAGTTCTCATAGAATTCTCATTCTTTAGCAATGTATTATGTGCCGTGGACTTAATATCAGCTTGAAATAAATAAACATGCACAGTATGTATTATGATGAAACTGATTTACTAGTCAGCGCCCTTTTTAAAAACAGGTAAATGCGACAGTGATATCACCATTCATTATGCTCTATTGATTAATTAAATGTTAGAAATTTGATATGCGATCTTTATTGAAATTTGATCAATAAAATATTCTCTGGAAAAATTGAAAATTTAGTGTGACATAAAAAGAGAACTGTAGCTAGCATTAGGCAGCTTAGGGACACTTGAATGTTAATGTATGTTTTGTGTTGCATAGTTGTTCTACGGCTCCAGGCACAAGTTATGACTTTTTGTTATTTTTTATTCTTTTTTTGTTCATGGCATAAAGCCCAACCTGAATACAAGCATATTTAATACCATATTATGCTTCCGTTGTTGGCTTCTAATCATTGGTAGTTCTTGCAGGGTGTTCAACCGGAGAATGATTCTTCTGTCAACGGCATGCCTAGCCGCATTACATATTCCCCAGGGCAAGTGATGGCCTTTCAAGATCAATCTTCTTTCCAGCAGCCATACTTGTCTTCAGCAGGATCTTTTCAGCAGAATATTTCCAATCGGTCTGAAACAATGCCTGTTTATTCATGGGATTCAAATTTGGGTGCTGAAGATCCACAAGCGAACCCAAAAATTGGTAATGTGTCAGAAAGAAAAGCATCATCTTCAGGGGATGCTGGTCGTTCCAATTCTGAAGATCTGAAATCAGTGAAGTCTGACATTAAACATGAGATCAGAGCTTCCCTAAAAGAGCCTTTAGAGTCAAAGATACACCAGCTCACCTGCTCTTCTGATTTTTCTGTTCGATCTGTCAAACCCCTTAAGGTATTATACCTTATTTATTTACTGATTTATTTGTGCATCTTTCGGGTCATATACAATGAGACTGACTTACTAATGCTTGAATAGGGATGGAACAAGAAATCTTGTTTAGCTTCGGCAGTGAAGGCTGTCAGGGTGATAATATATATATATATATATATATATATAAGAAAAATGTATATCAGCCTGCAGCTGAGAGAACTATGTCAGCCTGCGGTGACGTGGCTCAAGATTTGTCACGCCACTAACTTGCGGCCCGCTTATAGGAAGAAGTTAAATTACTAGATACCCCTTATGAAAAGCTACTCTGTCGGTAAAAGACAGTGGATATGTATAGTTTATTATATTTTTATATTTTATGACGTTATTCAATTTTTGTGACAATTATCTTTTATAACTGCGGCCAAACTGCCAACATTTTTTTATTAAATCACGAAACTAATTTGAATGCTTCTTTAATCACGAAACTAATCACGAAACTAGTATTATTTTATATTTTTTGTTCTTCATTTCTGACTGTTGTCTGATCCATCCTTCATTTCTGACTGTTGTCTGATCCTCCTATGAACTATTAAATTGGTTTTTACATATGGTATGCGATCATGGACTACGACTATGGTCGCACTACTGCGACTATGGTCGCAGTACTTAACGAGAGCGATAGTATAATCGCAGTTTACGTATTATTCTATATTTTTTTGTTCTTCATTTCTGACTGTTGTCTGATCCTCCTATGAACTATTAAATTGGTTTTTACATATAGTATGCGATCATGGACTGCGACTATGGTCGCACTACCGCGACTATGGTCGCAGTATTAACGAGAGTGATAGTATAATCGCAGTTTACGTATTATTTTATATTTTTGTTCTTCATTTCTGACTGTTGTCTGATCCATCCTTCATTTCTGACTGTTGTCTGATCCTCCTATGAACTATTAAATTGGTTTTTACATATGGTATGCGATCATGGACTGCGACTATGGTAGTACTACTGCGACTATGGTCGCAGTACTTAACGAGAGCGATAGTATAATCACAGTTTATGTATTATTCTATATTTTTTTGTTCTTCATTTCTGACTGTTGTCTGATCCGCCTATGAACTATTAAATTGGTTTTTACATATAGTATGCGATCATGGACTGCGACTATGGTCGCACTACCGCGACTATGGTCGCAGTATTAACGAGAGTGATAGTATAATCGCAGTTTACGTATTATTTTATATTTTTTGTTCTTCATTTCTGACTGTTGTCTGATCCATCCTTCATTTCTGACTGTTTTCTGATCCTCTTATGAACTATTAAATTGGTTTTTACATATGATATGCGATCATGAACTGCGACTATGGTCGCACTACCGCGACTATAGTCGCAGTATTAACGAGAGTGATAGTATAATCGCGATCATGGACTGCGACTATGGTCGCAGTACCCTCGACTGCATATTTCTTGATGATTTTTTTTGCTAAGTTAAATGTAATAACGGTGAATAAGTACTGATTCTATAGTCGCAGTTTACGTATGTTTTTATATGTTTTGCTTATAAAGTATGAATTATTTTTACTTATTGCTTGCGTAGTAGCACTGCGACTATGGTCGCAGTGTTTAAGAACAGCAGTCGCAGTTTGATATGTAATTAAAAGAGCTTATAAGTTCATATAGTGAGAAAGAGACCTTACAAAAAAAGAGAATTAAAAGCTTTTAAAAGAAGACAAAATAAGGTTGAATATCAGATGCTCAGGAAATCCTAATCCTCGTCATTATCACCATCATAAGCAGATTCGTCGTCTTCATTCTTCTACTCTTCCTGTTCATCACTTATTTTCTCATCTTCCTGTTTTTGAGGTTTTTTTGTTTCACCGATAAACTTCCAGAATGGATCGTCTCTATCAAGCTTTTCGTCTGATCCGTTGCGAGAAAGCGAGCCTACAGCATCAGAGGACATGCTTTCATCAAGCATGTCTCCGTCAAGTGGCAGAGGAATAATGTCTTCCTCACTAACCCACATGAAATCTTCATTATCCTCATGAATAGGAGGATCAGTTAATACATTATTTGATGTAGTGAGATAGTCAAAAGGAGTGAAGTCCAGACTGGTATCAGATTCACTAGAATATCCTGAAGAAAAAGGACCGGTGGGGGAACGATTGAAGTTGAAATCCAAGTGTTCAGAGGAAGAAGATGGTGAAGACATGATTCAAGAATGAATTGTTTTTTGGAAGTTTTTGAAATCAAATTGAAAAGGAAGAGCAAAAATATAGTTTTCAGGTATGAGATAATATATTAGTTACAAGCATTATATAAAGGTCAATATTGTAGAAGAACATGAATAGTAATAATAATTGTTACAGGTGAGGGTTGAGTATGGTAGGAAGTAGTAAAAAAAAATTAAATATTTAATTGAAGATTTATTGCGGGAGAATCCGAAGAGTTTCTTTTTGCCAGTGGTTTAATACTTGAAGTACAAATTAACTTTTTATAGAATTGTTTGCCTATATCTTTAGATTACGTATGGTGCACATCTTTCCTTTATCGATATTAACATTATTGCATCTCTTTTTTCTAGACTGTTGTTGTATCAAGGTAGAGAGAATATTAATTACTTTCATTTAATACATAAGGCATGCGAAAGAAGATTGCGACTTTGGTCGCAGTGCTGAAGGAGGTCGCATTGCTGTGCGATAGAATTCGACTAGAAAAAAGTTTTGTTATACTATGACTGCGACTAGTGACTGCGACTGTGTCGCAGTTTTCATATAAAATTGAAAGTTATATTGTATTAAGTCTGCGACCATGGCATGTTTTTTAAATTTTCAATGCTTCTGCTTATTTTACATTATGTTGATCCAAAATTTTTTTTAATTATATTTTTCGACGTAGTAAAATTATGAATTTTATAACTGTAGATATATTCAACTGAAATTTTATTTGTTGATGACTTTATTCCAGTTTAGAATTAAAAAGGGGTATTTTTGTCAATTTGTTTCACGATTGTTTAGGCGGGATCTTTTTTGATTTTTTTGGCGCCTACACTCTGCGGCCGATATGTGGCATATATTTAGCCACGTCCTGCCGGCTGAGAAACTCTCTCAGCCTGCCGGCTGAGGTACAGTAACCCCTATATATATATATATATATATATATATATATATATATATATATATATATATATATATATATATAATCACCCTGTATATATATTACAATAATATTCTTTTTTTTCTAAATGAAAATATTTTTTAATTATCACATATTTTGCTGTCCTTTACCTTAATTTTTCATAATAATTAAATGATTATGTTCACCCAACAATCATCTGTTATACACGAGCATATAAAATATGTTTAAAAGGTTTCGATACTATTCATAACTTGAAAATTCATTTCGAGAAAAAAAATGATGATAACAATGCCAACGAAGCCTTTATCCCAAATTCTGTGGTTGGTTATATGAATACTTCTCTTACTTTCAGCTATTTAAGGGCCATTTTCTCAGTTAAACCAAGCACCAGCGCTTCTAGCCAAGTTCGCTTAGGTTTCCCTTTGCACTTATTGCTCCATTAATTGTGATCCTTTCACTTTTCTTAATTGGTGCACTTATTGATCCCCATTGCACACATGGAGGAAAACGATGGGTTTGATAGATTAGGAAACATACAATTCCTGTAGATTTAATTGATAAGTATATAATATTCTGAAAGGAAGGAGTGAAAGGACTGTCTAGGAATACAAAATTAGTGACATTGATAATAAATCCACATACTGTAATCATATCTTGTTTAGTAGAGTAACACTATCCCTTCCAAACTTGTAACACCATAGTATACGGGTGGAAAAGTGAGCATCAAGTTGAGTTGACATCACATGTTGTGGTACATTAAGTAGCTTGGAACTATGTCCATTAAGAAAAATTGTGAAACATTTTATTACTTTTTGTTAAATGAAAGCATCTATTTAAACCGATAAGTAGGAGTGACATTTATCAGAAAGTGTAACAAATAATTCATAGACAGGAACTTTCTAATTAAGTTAAGCTGTCATGTTTCTAGAACTTACGAGAAACATGACCATTTCCTCGTTTGAAGAACCCCAACAAGCTTTTTTTTTGTGTGCATAATCTCAGACCTGCCATGTATGCATCCCTGTTTCAATGGGGCACTCATCTGTAACTTTAACTATATCAAGTAGTTTATTGTGGATATTCAGAAAGATAGTGGGCAGTTTACCTTCATACTCTGAACTTCTGATGGCTATGTCAAATTACTAATTCTTTTTACTCCATTAAGTGAATATCTTAATTACATCTGTTGTAATTTGTATATGGTCCTATTTCAACTTTGAGCTATTGTTTTACTGATCTTGTGAAATGTTATGATATCCATAATCTTATGAAAAGTTATGTTCTGCAAAGGTTTCCTTCTCTAGAGTTAACTACTTCTAATTTCAGATCAACTGCTAACATCACTTGATTATGTAATTGTTTCAGGGCTCGCAGGTGCCTCCTGCAGTTCAACCAGTCAGATTTTCCCAGGGATACCACCATTCGACCAAGATATCTTCCTCTCCTTGTCAAGGACAGAATTTTCCCTTTCCTAGAAATGCTCTCTCTGGATCCAGGTCAAGTTATCCAATTGTAAATGATAACTACCGCTTTCAGATGAGGGATAAGTCCAACTTGAACAAGAGTTATGGGGTTCCTAATGAGCTAGTTCGTGGACCTCGTGCCACTAGAGTGAAGCCTCCTTCAAGTGCATCTGCGGAGAAAGATAGTTTGAACTCTTATGCACGGAGAGAAGGTTATAATAAACCTGACTTTCAGATTATGTATGAACAGGCAAAATTCTTTATGATAAAGTCATACAGTGAGGATGACGTACATAAGAGCATCAAATATAGTGTTTGGGCAAGCACTCCAAATGGGAACAATAAGTTGGATGCTGCTTTTCGGAAGGCAGAGATGGAAAAGATTGAGAAGGGCATTCTCTGTCCAATTTTTCTTTTCTTCTCGGTGAGTTATAATATATCTGCTTTTCTTTCTGTATCAAAATGTTCAAAATAGCCTTTCTTTTCCTCCTAAATTATTTTCTTTCCATGGTGCCACGTTTAGTACAAACTCACTTTACAAATTTCCATAAAACTATAGGGAGATTCTTTTCTCTTGATAACTAGAAGTCTAGAACTTATAGAGGACCCTAGAACGTCAAATTATGGATTTTGACTTTTTAGTGTCCTTTCTTTCGAATCTTTGATAGCTTGCACTACAATGATATAGTAACAATTATTAGGCCTAATTTTGCAGTCAATTAATGCAATTTGTTAAAATCTTCAAATTCAATGTTGTATATTAGTTATTTGTATTTTCAAAATTCACAGAGGCTCAAAATATGACACTATTTTTTAATTGGTTTAGCATTCCAAAGAATTAGGATTTTGTAAAGGAGTGGGTCAGGAATCTGTTTTATTGCCAGTGAAAAATATTCCACTGTGTTCTAGAGTCCTATTTTAGTACCAGTAGTAGTAGGGGCAGTAGTAGGAGTGTTATTAGGACCTCATGTGATTGTATACTGTCGCCCGTGCACCTCAACCTTATTCTGGTTGAATTGAATTATATATGTATATAAGTTCAGGATGTTTTAAGGTTTTTAAGGTTTTAATAGGTCTCTCTCTCTCTCTCTCACCCCCCAACCCCGTGCCATGTGTGCACCTGTCTCTTTCCCTTTTGTCTCCTACTGTCCGTTCTTCTTCCATCCTTATTCTTGTACTGTTTCCTTTCCTATTGACTTCTTTATGTTCATACTTTAAAGTTCATCCTATTTCGCCCCTTGTTTGACTCATCTCGTCCCAATTCTTATTCTTCACGTTTGCCTTTTCTCTCTCTTATCTACAGTATATTTCTGGTCTACCCCTTTTCTATTCTTGTATAGCTCCTTTTCCACTTTTTTCTATTATGTTGTCTTGGGAGGCAGACAGGTGTTCTTTGTGGTGTCAGGATCATATGATGACATTATGTTTCCTTCTCTCTGATGCTGTTTGTCAATTTTCCTATACTTTCTTGCCACCCATAAGCAGTTTGTATAGGTATCCAAGTGAGTTTGATGTCCTTGAAAATTTTCAAATGCTCTGTGTCTTATTTAATTTTGTAGAAGATATGCAATTCCCCTATCATATTATCTTCCACCCCTCAACCCCCGAATCATGACTGACTCTCAACTGAGCAGTATTTTGGCGGGTTTCCTTTTGTTGTATGGCCTTAATTCCTGGCAAATGAGATATGTTCCCCAATGATGCTCATAGTTTTGTTGGATATAATTTAGCATCATAATGGAGAAAGCTTCTGAAGGAGAAGAATGTTTGAGGAAGTAGGGGAAATAAGCGAGACGATTGGGAACCTGGGCCCAACTAATCAGTCAATAACAAAATCTCAATCTTAATTCATTCAATCATCTGATTACACCACTCCATTCTATAGTAGGGAAAAACTAAGCTAAAATCAAAGGTTAACTAACCTTATCTAGAAACACACAAAAAAATGACTACTGTTCAAAGCAAGTCTCTAATTCGTAATCTTAAAAGAGATGAGATAAGATTAATTGGCAATAAATCAAATCTACCAACTAAAAATCCTACTAATTGGAAGCCAAAGAATCTGGTAAATCGCCAAGATAATCCACTGCATGTGGCAGAAATCCGTGGATATCTACTTCATGATGATGTCGAGGAAGTCCTACTTGATAAAATCACAAATAAAATTAGTTGGCTTTTCATGGGACTTTGAGCATTGATTAATAGCACCTCCTCACCATCATGATATAGCAACCTCTTAGCGATTTAATTATGATGGATTCTACCGGAAAAACAATAAGTTTGATTCTTGTCCTGGTACTAGTTTAACAGGTTTAAGGCTTTTTATACCTTCATATCTCGGTGGATTTTCTAAAATGAAAATTCACCCTGTGAGTGGATGTAACAATGGAGACAACACCATCTTGAGTGCATTTTATTCCCATTTTATTAAATTGACAGCTTTTCATTTCTTCTCTTACAGGCTCAAAGTTCATTTTGCTTGCTCTAAATTACAATATGGAATTGTTTATTTATTATTTCTCATCCAAGCTCATGCCTACTTGGATATCACCATTGACTTCGTTGATAAATAAGGTTCTCGAGACACAGAGAGGTCTTTAGGCAGACACCAATAACAATGTGGAAAATATGTCACCTATGGTTATGTTTTACTTTGACAACTTGATCTTGAGGGTTTGTTTTGATATCAACCAATAACCTGTTTGTTCCCGTACAACCAGGGTCTACTTGACTCTGGATGTGTGCCGCATGTTTGTGGGGGGAGCGGGCCCTTGTTATATTGTCTAGTACAAGATTTCCACTTGACATAATAATTTTTTTTGGAACTTTTGTGTTAACTTATTTTTTAACTGTATCAGATCTAAATGACTGCATTTCTTTTTTGGGCATTTTTTTCTCTTTATAGTCCTGATCTTAATCTGTTGCAAGAAGTGGAACATAGGAAATTCATCTTCTTTTCGAGTGAATTTAACATTTCCAATAATTCTGTTCAGTGTTTTAAATATCGGATATCGATGATATACCGATTGACAAAATTATATACCGGATACCGGGTGATATATCGCGTATGGTACTAAATACCTTTTGATATATCAGTAGTCAATACATATAAGACATTATTAAAAGAAATAAGTTATTATCCAAATATCATATAAAAATATCATTGAAATACCACAATGAATATAGAATAAAATAAAAAGATCTCTCATGCAAAAAAAAATTATCCAAAGAAGTAACTATATAGGCCGATATCGGATATTTCATCTCGGATATCAGCCGATATATCGGCCACGTGACGATATATCGGCCCATATCAGTCCAAAATGATATCTGATAAATTTTTGCGCTTATCGTATCATTTTGGATAAAATACTGATATCTCGGTCGATATACCGGTATATCGGCCGATATTTAACACAACGATTCTGTTAAAGCTATAAAGTAACATCATTGGTAAAGATAGATTACTATTTCTCTGTCGTGCCACAAATTTTGCTTTGGATATATTTTTTGAGCGAGGAATCGATTTGTATGTTTGTTTATGCAAAAGGATGAGTAATCAATTCCAGAGCACTTCTTGTATCTTCGCCAGAAATTTCTGGTCTCTCCCTTAGATCTCAGAGGGCATATACTCAGATGACTTTGATTCTTGAATTTCTTCATGATTCGTATAAAGATGATTTCATCTCCACTTTCCGAAGAATCTATTTCTAGTATTTGGTTAATATCAGAATCATCTTCAGTGCATAAATGTAAATAAATATATTCTTCCTGGTCTGTGAGTTGATGGGGAGATATCTCTTCAATGTCATAACCTAATTTTTAAAGGTCACAAGAATCAATCACCTTAATGCCTTGATGGTGTTTGGGACAATTATTTGCATAGTGACCTATTTCATTAACAAAAGTAATTACACTTTGCACCTTGTTTTGATCTCGTAAAACGTTTTGGTTTGTTGGATTGTATTGCTTTTTTGTAAAATTACTTTTTATAACTTTCAAATTCTTTTGAGAGTATATATTAATGTGTTGAACACTCTCCTTTTCCTTGATTTGATTCTTGATTGTTGGTTACAACCAATATCTAGCTGTTGTCATATGAGTTTATAACGCCTAGATTTACCAAGCTTTAGAGTATTGAAGTTGTTTTCTCACTTGCTTGATGGCTTCTGTACTATTACACTGCAGCTGCAAGTAATTGTACAAACTTTGATCCTTTTTACAATAAGATCCTTTTCTGTAGGGATGGTTACTCTATAGACATTTTGCTTCTTTGACTAAAGATACCACAGGATTGGAGTTTATCAAAGAATGTATCAAACCATTTGCATAACTTACTATTGGGCAATCAGAAAAGCAATTTAAGTTTTTGCATATTCATAGGTTTCGCGAATGTTGACGGTCTAATCTTTGGTTAAATTGGACTACTTCAGATTTAACTTTTCTATGTCAGCTCCTGTCAGATCAATGAATCATCTGAGTGCTTCTCTTGTATTTAGTAGTCAGAATTCTCTTATGGCTTGTAACCTCCTTTCGAATGCTCTATGCTTTTTAATTATGCTTTTCGGCAATGCAAACATGTTCCCAAATGAAAGGAAGCAGCATAACCAATTCTGTCACCGTCTAGCCACGATAAAGATTTATCATTTAGGATGCATGTTGACCCCATTGAAGGAGTATATCCGTTATCCCTTGTATGTATCTGACCCGCTAGAGAAATCATTATGATGGACAGATAGAGAGATTTTATATGAAAAGAACAAGCAGATTTATAGTTTGCTTATTTTTTTTATTTTTATTTTTTCAAAAATGTGGTCTTGGCTTAAAATTAAAGAAGAGCTCTCTTGTTTTCCTAGGGGCTAGGAGCCTCAAGGGATACTTGGTGGTGCCCACTTCAATTACCAATTGCCAAATTCTTTTTCACTTGCCTGATTTTCCCATTAGAACTAGAAATCTTTGCTAGAGAGATTGTATGCTCCTTATTGAAAATGTTGGAAAAAAGAACTAGATGGTTGAAGGGTAAACCTTTGTCACCTGGAGGAGGATCACTCTACTCAACTTGGTTCTTCTCGGCACTCCTAACAATACATCTTTCTTTGAACTTCTTCAAGCGGTTATAAAGTGCATTGATGGTGTATGGACATTCCTTGGCAAGGGACACAATTGTGCAGAAAGGGTTACCCACCGCTTAAATTGAACCAATTTGTAAGACAAAAGAGGGTGAAAGCCTGAGAGTCACCAACCTGAAAGTTATGAATTTAGATCTTGTAGGTTAACAATGGTAGAGAATTTACACAAACCCAAGCTCAAGTAAAGTATCCGAGCGTTCTTATGCGGATTTTGAAAAGCTATGTCTACAGCAACGTAAGAATTGAGTTAGTATGCCTGACTATTGCAATGGTGTTTCATGTGTCCTCATTTTGAATGAAATAACTCCACTCTAAGGAGATGCCGGAGGCACTAGTTTTTAAGATGTCTGTTGGGAGCTATGTTTGCATGGACATGGACAAGCCAATAGGGGTCCGACACAACACTGACACATTGACACAATTGATTCTAAAATGTAGCTATGAAATAGGAGAAGTATTGTATGCTATATGTGTGTCCGACATATGTCTTGACATGACAAGTCTCCCATCTTTAAAGTGTCCGTGCTACCTAGGTTGGGAGTTTCATCTACAATACCAATCACATACCCTATTTCAGCATGCATGGGATGATGGTGACACGGTGGCCAAACAGTGTAGAAGGAATGGATGGTGCTTCAGGCTTAAAAAGTAGATTCAGAATGAAGAAAAAGAAATCTTTATTATAACTGGCTGAATCTATCAATAATTACGCAATGAATCCGAGGAGCTATAATGGAAATGGAAAACTATTAGGGATTCTCTTTGAAAACTGTTGAGGTGAGAAGATGAAGAAAAGACCATGCCCTTTTAATTAGGGAATGATCATTTATTTATATAAAAAAATGAAATACATGCCTAATAAGACTAGGATAATACACAATGTTCAACTTGGAGTTGGAAACCCAATTAAAGAAACTAAAATAAAGAAAAATCATATTTCTACTCTAAAACATAGATATCAATCATGCCCAGCTTGCTACACAAAATTGAATAACTCTTTCTAGGTAAAGCTTTAGTGAAGATATCTTTAAGTTGACTACTCAATGTGACAAACGAAGTAACTATGCAATGTGTTGTATCTCGGATAAAGTGGCAGTCGATTTTAATATGCTTTGTTCGCTCATGAAAAATAAGATTATTGGCAATATACATAGCCGCTTGATGGTCACAATACATCACCATTGGCTTGTTGTAGATAACGCCTATTTCAGAAAGAAAGATTGAATCCACATCAATTCACAAGCTGGATGAGTCATGGCTCTATACTCGACCTCAGCACTAGATCGAGGAACAACATTTTATTTTTTACATCGCCATGTCATCAAATTGCCTATAACAAAAGTGCAATAATCAGAAGTAGAACGACAATCAATAGGATCACCAACCTAATACGCATCAGAGTATCCTATACTATTCAAATGAGAGGAAGGACGATAATACAACTCTTTACTTAGAGCCCCTTTAAGAGACCACAAGATACAGACAATAGTCCAATAAAGTTGATACGAACTCTGCATATATTGACTTAGCGCGCACACACAACAAATGAAATATCAGGTCGAGTGATAGTTAAATAAATTAATTTACCAATTAATTTTTTGTACTTATCAGAATTAGCAAGTAGCTCTTAGGTTTTGATCAAAATAAATATTAAGATCCATAGGAGTATTAATAGGTTTAGATCCTAATGTACCAATTTCTTTTAATAAATCAGTAAGATATTTTCTTTGAGACGATACTGACCTTTCGGAGAGCAAGCAAACTCGATCTCTAGAAAATGCCTCAAGAGACCAAGGTCTTTCATATGAAAATAAGAACTCAAATAAGCTTTCAAGTGAATGATACATTGATAATCATCTCCAGTGATAACAATATCAACAGAAACTGTAAAAATAATAGTACCAATAGAAGAATGTTGTACAAATATAGAGTGATCAGCATGGTGTGCAACAACAAAACTGAATTTGTCAAACCATACTTGTGGAGACTGTTTCAAACCATAAATTGTCATTTTGAGTTTGCAGACCTTTTGTCTCCCCTTGAATCTTATAACAAGGGGGAGGCTGAAGCATATACACTTCCTCTTGAAGATCTATGTAAAAATGCATTTTTAATATCTAACTAATACAAAGGTTATTGCTTCACCACTGCAACTGATAAAAGAATGCGAATAGAATGCAGACGAGCTACTAGAAGATAGTCTCAAAATAATCAACACCATAAGTCTTTGTGTAGCCCTTGGCAACCAATTGTGCTTTCAAGCTCTCAATCTGTCCATCAAGGAGAAATTTGACAGTCAACAATGAACAATTTATTTTTATGGTGGTAAAGAAGTTAATTTTCATGTTTCATTAGCACACTAAGTAGTTATCTCTTCATCCGTAGCACTTTTCATTCAGGATCCAACATAACATCACGATATGATTTTGGGAGAGACAGAAGACAATTTGGTTGTAAAACTGAAGTATGTAAGAGATAAATAAGAAAAAGATAATACTTTATCTATATGATGTTGAGTGCAAGAATGTGTACCTTTTCGAAAAGCTATGGGAAAGCTCAGACACTTCATGAGAAGCAACTGATGAGGAGGTAAGCTGTCAATATCAGTAGTAAGCTTCTTGCGCCGTTTATAAACTTGAAGTGTAAGTGAGTTTTCTAGTGGTACATGAAGAGTAATAGGAGTGGCTGTAGTGGAACTCACAGAGGTTAAAAAGTAAGGTGTATTCTCAAATAAAGTGACATCCGCACAAATACTTCTTTTTTTTTTAAGAGAACTAGAGCTATGATTTTGGTGAAAAGAAAAAGCTAATGTTTAGAATTTTGATCTGATACCATGTTGAGGTGAAGAAGATGAAGAGAAGACTGTCCCTTAATTAAGGAGTGGTCATTTATTTATAGAGAAAAAGTACATATTCTAATAAGACTAGGATAATACATAATGTTCAACTTGGAGTAGAAAATAAAAATAAAGAAATAAAAATAAAGAAATAAAAATAAAGAAAGAAGTGCTATTTATGCTCTAATAAAATCATTATATCAAGTTTTAAACTTTGAGGACACATGTTATACCTATTTTAAATATGTCAGGAAAATCGGTGTTCTTATCCAGGTGAAAGACTTTATTATGTTTACAATTACGGATGTTATACTCACTGGGGAAAACTTCATTACGAAAAGTGTCATGGAATCAATATATATGTCAATTATCTGTATACCTCAACCAATGTTTAAAATAACGATAACGTAACGATAACGTTTTTCTTCTGTTATGTTAACATAGGTTATAATGTAACACATAACGTAGGTTACACGATTTAATATTTATTTAATAAAAATAAATATATATACTATATTTAAGATTTTTTTATAAATAGACAAATACTTTTAAAAAATTTAAAAATATATCAAAACAATATATAACACATTTAGCAAGTCTCACAATAATTTTTAGCAAGTATCACAATAATTTTCACATTCACAAGTTATGATTCATAATTTTATCTACACAAATAACAATATGATCTGCATATTTCATTATAATTCATAATTTTTAGCCATGCTATTCAATCTATACAAAGATTCATAATTCAATTTACAATAATTCATAATTCAATTATAATTCATAATTTTTTTAGTCCTGCTATTCATTATAATTCATATTTCAGTTTACCATATGCTATTTAATTATACCCCCCGTGTCTTTCACTCTCTCCGATATTTTACTACCAGTGTCTCTTTGCTTTTTCCCCCATCACTCTCTCTGCTTTCTCTCCCCCTCCCTATCTCTCTGCTTTCTCTTTTCTGAACCTGTAAAATAAAATTAAGAAATTTTGTGCTTTCTCTTTTCTCTCCCCCTCCCGAGGGAGAGAGCAGAGAGAGATCGGGAGAGAAAGCAAAGAGAGAGATCGAGAGAGGGAGAAAGATCCGAAAGAGATCGGGAGGGGGAAAGCAGAGAGAGTGATTAGGGGGAGAGAGCAGAGAGAGATCCGGGGGAGACTGGAGAGAGAGAGAAGAGAGAGGATCGGGGAGAGAGAGCTTACATGTGCTTGGACACGAAGAACCACTGCTTGGAGATGACGCCTGTGAGAACCACGACGACGGAGAACCACCAGAGCTAGGTTTTCTTCTTCTTTTGTTGTCGATCAGAGAGGGGTACGTCTTCTTTCTTCTTCTCGGCGCTGACGAGGAGACGACGAGCGAGCGAGCGAATTTGGGGGGATTTTTTTTTGCCCTAGACCGGGAGAATATAGGGGGTTTATAAAAGTCGACTTGCACTGTAACACAAGATATGGTGCATTACATTAATAACGTAACGTAAGTTACATGTAAAATAATAGTTATCAAACATTGCATTTTTTAGACATGTTACATAACGATTGGTCAGCGTTACGTTATATAACGAGTTATAACGGGTTTTTTAAAACACTGACCTCAACATTCCTAGTTTACAAAATTTCTTAATTTTATTTTACAGGTTCAGAAAACTTCTCCAAAAATTTTAAATTTTTTCTAAAAGAACGCATCCTTTCTTTGTTGGGTAAAAGGTTTACTAATTTATTTGTGGGATTCACAATACTTCTCTAATACTTTGCTAAATGAAAATCTTTTTACTTGTTTTGAGTTTTGATGTCCTTTCAAATGATGCTAAACATTTCTCAGCTTGGCACTAAAGTTGTAATCCTTGTATTTTCATTCTTTCTGTTTTTTCAAATTTCTGCTCTTCCTAGTTTTACCAACATTTAGTGTGCAGATTATCTACTGGACCGTTACGCAATTGCCCTTTCTAGTTTTCAACATTACAGTTCTTGTATACCTTGTCCTTGAGAGCGTACACAATATTCTGATGTTTCAGTTGTGAAATGATCATTAAACACTAGAGGAGCATGACAGATACCATTTTGCGTTTTTTTACTTTCTAATTCAACTGGGAACTGGAAAGCCTGCTTTTATGACTTCTTAATGAAAATTGTTGTTTCTTTTCATAATTTTCTTAGTTACAATTGATTGTTTTATAATCGATTGCTAAAATTTCTTTATACCGATGTCAGGTGAATGCAAGCGGGCAGTTTGTAGGGCTGGCAGAGATGATTGGGCCTGTTGATTTCAAGAAGAGCATGGACTTCTGGCAGCAAGATAAATGGAATGGCTTTTTCCCAGTAAAATGGCACATAATAAAGGACATTCCAAACAAGAATTTCCAGCATATCACTCTTGAAAACAATGATAACAAGGCTGTAACGTTCAGTAGGGATACACAAGAGGTACTTCTTTTTTCTGCCTCACTATGACCATTTGATGTTTTGCAGTTTCCAGCTAGTTGTCCTTTGTGATGAGTGCTTAAAGAAATGAAAATTTTCTGAACATTAGAAAGTGGAAATGACCATTATGTATTATAGATTTTTTATTGTGTGCATTATTTTTATGATCAAATTTTCAACAGATGAAAATAAAGGGAAAAAAAAAACAATCACTTTTTCATTTTTCCTCCCGAGAGCACATGTGGGAAGGGAAACCCTAACCCATCCCCCACTTTTGGGAGCAAAATTTCTCCTATCATTGGCATTCTTCGAGCCTTGAAACTATGACCACTTTTGTCATCGTCAAGTGCCTCATCAACTTGCTCCGAGCTACTAGTTGGTAGCATTCACTAATTGTATTATGAACCTTTTCATAATAGAATATCTGCTATGTTTACATATAAATAACTAATATGTTTTGATGCAATCTTTCTTGTAGATAAGACTTCCCCAAGGTCTGAGTATGCTTCAGATTTTCAAGGCTTACCAATCGGCATTGTCAATGCTAGATGATTTTGATTTCTATGAAGAGAAGGAAAAGGGAAAGTCACTGTGTGCCTCAAGGAGCAATCAACCACCATTGACACCTTCAAATGCGGATTTAGTTGATGACAGTTCTATGGTAAAAATAATGACCTTATTTAAATATTCTGGATTGTTTCCTGATTGTATTTGTTGTTTATCTGGTTGACTGAAAGAACTTCAACTATAATCTGAGGGTTAATGCGTTTCAGATGTCTTCCGTTAGTTGATATTTACTTCTATATAGTAACACTGTGAATAGTGTTTTGCAATAGAGAAGTAATGCATCTAATCAACTTAATTCTGTAGTCTCTCCAGCTAGGTTCCAGCTGATCATCACAGTTTATTAGAATCAACTGGGAAAGAATGATAATAGGAGCTATTTACTTTTCATTATTATTGGTATAAAAGAATACCACAGATTATTGACGCCCTTAAATATAATTGGCAATCCTTTAATGAAATTGATTTTGACAACCATGGAAATCATGTGTTTTTTTTCTAGCCTTCCGTCATTCTTCTGCTGAGTTCTGTATGGTCTTATTTGGTCTGATATTATCTGCAGAGGCATTTGGAATCATCATTTGGAAATATGAGCGTGCCTGCAAGAGCCAGGAAGTCATATGCTGATTCACAGTATCCTGGCAGTAACTTAACCAGGAGACCGTCTGTCAATGGCCGTTTGCCTATGAACCGAAGTTAGTATTGCAGCTTCTCAATTTCCTGACCAGATAGTTAATTATGGTGGTGCTGGCTATATCACTCTTTTTCCAGCTCACAGACAACCATCATTCAGTAGTTGCTCCAATCAAAACCGTCAGTAGGTTGCTCAGATGTTTTTGGGCTTCATTTTCCGTAACACCTATAAGAGGGGGAACATGCATTTGCCGCCTTCATTCTTACATACATTTGTCTTGGTGTCTTTGGTTCTTCCGCTTAAATATAGATTGAGTGTAAAGAGGTTGATGTTGTAATCACGACAGACAATGCGATATTGATTAAACAATGTCGACAGAACCTATGAGCAACAATCAAACATAAAGGCAAAACAAATCATGCCTTGAGCTTCTTAGACCTCTGAAACTGTCCATACTACAATACTGGCTTTAAATATAATGAATCATGTAGAGATGCTTTTCTACAATTTAATTCAATGATTTTCATGCTATCCTAAATAAGTTTTCTATGTTAGAATTCAATGATTTTACAGATTTATTCATTATTGAATGGTGCATGATTTCATCCTTGTAAACATTATTGACGTTAAATGTATTGTTAGACTATTATACACTTTTGTGTTAACAGGCCACTTCTCTAAAGTGGTCAGTTAACATGGTCTTTTGTCAAGCAATTCATGCAGGGAAACGAGGGTTTTTGGGGTTCTTTTCATCTTGGATTCTTGGCTACAAGTTTTTACAGTATGTCACTATGTCTTGATAATGTATTTGGTGAGGGTTCGAGAATTTGATGCAAAAAGAATTTTGGGAGGAGGTTACTGTGCTTCTTGTCTTGACTCAATCAACTGCCAGACTCAAGTGGGGAAATGACCTAGGACATGGCAATTTTAGACTTACCAATGCTTAGTTCTCGTCTTTGTGGGGCTGTTTCATCTTGGAACAGCAGAATGTAGTGGAATTTGAGCAGCTCAAGCCCAATTTGAACCGAATAAGGATTTTACTAAGGAAGTTGAAAGCTGATAGAGATTGGCAAGCATTGCGCGAATCTTTTCATTTATGCACAATGCTTCGCTATATGAGTTGTTGAATTGTTAAAACTGTTGTTAAGTTTGCTCGATATCTGTTGTCAGTCAGAACCTATTAGGTTAAGCTTTATAGTTTTTTGAAGACTGTATTTTGGTGCGCGGCAGAAAACAATAGTAGATATGGAGGAAGTTCTGTTGCCAATTATTGACAGAGCTCTAAGGCATGTACCAATCTGAATCTGAGGGCGAGTACATCTTTTGAAAGAAGCTTTGAGGACAATCGATTTTTAGAACACTGTTTGTTAACGGTTGGAAATCTCAATCAAACTGTTGAGGATAGAGAGAAACTTGTATGTGAGTCCTAAATTGGAGTGAGTCAACAGTGAGTCTCGCACTTAGCCTTTTGAAGGTTGCAGGGTTGGAAAAGTTCTTTCTGAGGCAGCTGCTGAGCCTAAATCAGTCAGTTCTGGTGACTGTGACTTCGTTGCATTTTCTGTCACACTCACAAATAT
Organism: Agave tequilana; assembly: GCA_038442645.1. Taxonomy (NCBI): domain Eukaryota; kingdom Viridiplantae; phylum Streptophyta; class Magnoliopsida; order Asparagales; family Asparagaceae; genus Agave; species Agave tequilana. Next base: position 30,691 of record JAVJIF010006932.1, on the reverse strand, counting down.
ATTCCCTTGTACTGTTTACAAGTTAGAGGCACATTGTTTATATAATTAGTGTATTTTGATGACTACTTATTCGCACATTTTATTTTATATAGTGAAGCAAATTTCTCAAAATATGTTGACAGCATGTCTTGAACTTTGTGAATATTGCGAGACCAACAAGCAGTTATTTCATCATAAATGTATTCTTTTGTACCACTTACAAGTTAGAGGGATGTTGTTTGTATACTTTGGTGTATTGATGAGTAGCTATCGGAACATTTTCCTCCCTACAGTAAAGCAAATTTCTCAAAATATGTTGACGATTTGTCTTGAACTTGTGACTTGTTGCGAGTGCAGATGCTTCTCACCTGTCCAACTTGCTCTTACAGCGTCGAGTCCACTGCAATTTGTACATATGTTGCATGCAAAATCTTGAACGTACATACATACATATATGTGGAATCTGTACCTCAGCTGGTGTAACATGACTGAATTTCAATCACAATTTTGAGTGCTGCTACGATGATCGCAGTTTTATATGAGGACTGTGATTAAGTCGCAGTGTTTTAATGAGAACTGCTATCATGGTCGTAGTCTTTCTCTGAATAATGCGACTAAGGTCGCAGTCTTTTTCTGAGAACTACTACCATGGTCACAATCCTAATTACACTGAAAATATATGATTTTAGGACTGCGACCATGTTACAGTGGACCGCGACAATGTTGCAATAAGTTTGCGACCATATTGAAGTGACAGCTGAGAGAGTCTCTCTCAGCTAGCGGCTGAGGTACATCTCTCTCTCTCTCTCTCTCTCTCTATATATATATATATATATATATATATATATATATATATATATATATATATATATATATATATATATATCAAGTGATTTTACTCATTGATCTAATCGTTCCATTTTGTTCTATTGTTAAAAACCGTTAATGTTTGAACCGAAAGAAAATGGAGTAAACAAATTTCAAATCACTTGATTTTTTATATATGTATATCTTAGAATATGAAGATGATAATGTGCGGTCGGATCTTGAAAATTTACTCGGAAAATTGATTTTTGAGTGCGACATAGGAGGGAGTTGCCTCTTGTGTCAGCTGATTTACATTTCTCTCTCTCTATATATATGTATATATTGTTTATGTCCCTTTAGTACATGGTCCATGAGTTGAGGAAAAAGAGCAAGAGGGTGGGTCACTAAGAGAGAGAGCAGCACAGCCCAAGGCTGCAATGAAAAGAGAGAGCACAAGGTAGGGGAAACAAAAGATGAAAGCAATGGGAGAGAACAGGGGGGAGATTATAAGAGAGAAGAAGAGACCCCAATCAAGTCAAGAACATGCACTGAGAGAGAGATACAATCAATCTCCACTTTGATTTCCTACTCTTCTCCTCCCCTCTCGTAAGCTTGAGCCCGAGTACTGCCACTTGGGAAAAGACAAGACAGCACGAGCAAAAAAGTGCAAGATCCCTCTGCCCTCTCTCGTTTTGCGCTGATGAGCAGAATAGATACTGACATGATGGCTCTCACTCTGTAGAAAATCTCACCAACCCCCCCACCCCCCCCCCCCCCCCCCCCCTCTTCTATCTCTGGGACTTGGCATCTGGTCCATTTTTTTGTGAGCTTGGGTCCAGTGCTGATGACCCACTTCCCTCTTAATCTCACAAGCCATGGCTCAAGGGACAAAGGGCCCTTGTATGGATTGAACATGTGAGACAAATCATTTGTAACAACAAGGTTCCTTTCTATGGTTGACTGCATTAGATTAATGTGTGGAAAGAAACTTTTGGTTTTTCGTATCAATATCGGTCCTAATATAATATGTATCTCAAAACCTAATACGATATTATTAATGTATATTAGAATCGATAAGTATCAGAAATTATGCTTAATTACAAACATTAGCAATTCTATAGCTTTGAGTCTTTCCACATTCTTCTTTACAATGACCCATCTCATTCTGTATCACTTCATCACCTTTGCACGCCTGGGAAGAAAAAAGCTACAAGATAAAAGGAAAAAGAGGACAGAGGAGAGGAACTGAACATTTAGGATTTTGCATGCATGCTTCAAAGTGATTGAGTAGAAAGCTTTTTCAACTGCAAAGAAGTGTATTTTTACAATTGGGTAGTTGAAAGTTTGTGTGTGATTTTTTGTAGCATTAGGGGTGGGCCTAAGAAAAAAAAATATGTTGAAGGAGCTTGGGAGTTATGATTGTTGTAGGGTAGTTTACATGACACTCCCCCTCCCTTATTTTTTTAAATAATCATGACTCACCTTTGCACTTTAGCTTGCTCATCACATCATGGCAACAACACTCTGCCATCCCCACACACATACACACAAGAAGAGGGGAATGATTGTCAAATTTGAAGTGATTTTCATTTGTTTTGTCATATCAATCTACAAGAAAGCCAAAAGCAAGAGACATGCAGTGGGGTGCTGGGAGCCTTGGGGCATTTTGATCCCAAGTTTATGTTTGCTTTGGAGTGAAAGTGGGGAAGGACGGAAGTGAGAAAACTTATTTTTTATTTCTGGTGTTTGTTTGGAACGGGAAAAAAAAGTTGGAAAATTTTTTTTTCTTTTCCATTTTCTCTTTTACACTTTTCTTTTACACTATCATTTTCTGACTTGTAGGATGTTATAGTTAACTTTTATGGTAATGTAAATCTCACTTATAATAAGATGTAAGTCAAAACAACTAATTTTGTGGTCATGTAAATCTCATTTGCATTCTAATTATAGTCTAAATTTTTTTCATAATTAATATTTATTTTAATATTATTTTGAGATCAACTTTGTGATCAACTTTTCACGTCCACTTTCACATTACTAATCAAACACTGAAAAACGCAATATATACTTTTTCATTTATACTTTCACATTACAATCAAACACAGAAAAACTTACTTGCATAAATTTCAATTTCCTACATTTTTTCACATTTTCCTTCATATTTCTCACTTACACTTTTTTCTCCCACTCGCATGTGTTGTCTTTTAATTGACGAGCCATTCAATGAGGCACTCATGAGCCTCTCTACCCTTTTGTCAACCTAATGGGTTTCCAAATAAAAATATGAGCCCTTTCCCTTTATATGAATTCTTGTGTTTTTCTTGAAGGGGAGAAAATGAAAGCTAGGCCGACTAGTTTGATTGCAACAAGGGACCACAATGAGGAGAGCAAGAGGTTGATGGTGTTTCTATCTCTATAATTTTATATATTATTCATTTGTACTTTGATTTTGATCTCAAATTATTACATGGCAATGAAGGGTCCTTTCTTCTTAAAACTTTCATGTAATGGGCTGATTGCCAGGTGACAGTGGATCCACACACCCTGATCCAACTTGCAGCAAGGATGGAGTTTGCAGTCCCTGAATCATTGTTGATACTTGTTAGACTGTCATCTCACAAAATCAATGACTAATTAATGATTTTGCAAACTAATTTCTATGATTACGTATTGCAGTGGGTTATTCTTAAGAAATTAGTCTACGCGTCGTCAAGATAGAAAAGTAGATGTAATCAAATTACAGAAAAAACCAATCGCAAACATAGTGAATTACGGGTGTGTTTGGTTGCAAGGAAGTGGGCGGAAGTAAGGAAATGGGAAGTATAATTGCTCACTTCCCTATCTATCCAAACACTGGAAAAGGAAAATAAGAAAACTTCTTTTCCTTTTTTCTTCTCTCTTTTACACAATCATTTCCTCACTTTCAGAGTGCTACAGTAAATTTTGTGGTCATGTAAATCTCATTTATAATAAGTTGTAGTATAAAACAGTTAATTTTTTGATCATGTAAATCTCACTTGCATTCTAATTACAATCAATTTTTTATTTTTCTTAATTAATTTTATTTTAATATTATTTTATGGTCAACTTTGTGATCAACTTTTCCACTTCCACTTTCCATTACCATTCAAACACCGGAAAAGACATAACATTTTCCAAACCACACTTCCCAACAACATCCAAACACCGGAAAACTTACTAACCAATTCCCAAGTTCCAAAGGGAACTAATACCACTTCCTCACTTTCTTACTTCCTCACTTCTATCCTTAACCAAACAGGCCCTACGTGAAAAACCTGAAGATGAAAAAAAATCACGGAGAGGGAGGGAGAAGTTCCACTATGTCAATGGCGATTACAGTAGGGTTTTCTAGATTCAAGTGAACGTGATCATCTTTCACGTTGGAAGGGATCTCCTGTTTATACAAGTCATATCAATTAGATAAAATTAGAAAATCCTGCTCAGTTTGAACACTCAAGTTTCTTATCTCGACAGCTGTTTGAGCTGAACACCCTAACTTGAATCGATATAGGAGAGAGCTCATCTCTATCTGGCGGTCTGTGCTTGGTTACAGATGAGGACGGAACTATTCCCGAGAGGTAACTACCTCGTTTGAATGAGGATTGAGCTTAGAGATGGAGATTTCTGTAACCAGATCTGAGTCTTCGAAATTCAAACTGGACGAAGGTACTACATTAGATGTTCTGAAAGTTATCACGCGTCGTACATCCGTCTGAAACTAGATAGACAAGTGTCACGATCTTGAGCGGGTCAGAAAGTGACCACTACACGTCTGTTTCTCTCAGCAGTCGGTTCAGCTGAATTCACTTGGCTCAAAAATTATCATTTTGAAGATTGACTGATGGAAATTATCAAGCGTTTTGGTGATGCATACTTCAATTCTTAGCACAAACAGAAGTGCGTATCAACATGCACTGTTGAACTTTTGGAGGGAGTGCCTGCTTTGATTCCACAGAGGTCTAATCTCAGTGATGAGAGATGTAGAATTTGCACTTAATTTCCTTGTAGACTAGGTTGAGTATGCTATGATCTTTAAAAAGATCCAGTTCCTTTACTTTCAAATCGTGTTTCTTTTGAGTTTTTGAGTGCGCAGAAACCTCTCAGTGCTCTCATACACCTGTTGCAGTTCTCTGATGAACGAGTGCTGATGATCAATCTGAGCTTCTTGTTGCATCTTCCATTATTTGATTGAACAAATAATGGGACTTGAACATAGGATTTCACTTATGCCATCCTTAGCCCTCTCTTTTTACCAGATTAAATTCGAGACTTCATTTCTCAAATGTAGTCATAATTGCAGGTCCAGTTGCGATAAAACTTATGCGTGCGCGAACAAACACAACACACCAACACATGACAAATTCTAGATAATACATAAAAAAAACTATCATGATGTCTAACGCTCGTGTCTGACGTGCATGTTTAATATGTATCCAACACAACACAAGCGCACATTTGAACTATACATGCTTCCTAGGATGAAACAAACCGTCCCTAATGAAAATGTAAGATTTTGATTCGGACAATGACGGAGGCGAAGTTAGTTGTCAGTTAGTCTATGAGTAAATTACAGGTTACTATTAATGATTTTTAGAAAAGAAACTCCTGTTCTATTCTACTGAAATGAATAAAAACCACCCTCGTGTTTTAAGTTTCTTTCAAATCTAAGATAGTACGTTAAATCTTAGACAGTACCAACGTGTTCCTCTTAAACCAAAAAGAAAATAAAGATTTCAATCATGAAGGAAAACATCATCCTCCCCAAGAGAGATTCAAATGCATGACACGAGACCAATTTTCCGCGCAAAACTGACTTCAATGATACTATTATCGCCCTCGTGCCAGCAGCCTCAGTGATTTCATCCTTAAAATAATCCATTAATTAAAAGCTCTCTAATGACCTTTAAAAGGTTAACCAAACTTAAGGAAAATCTCAACCCATTTGCCTAAAAGAGAGTGTTTAAACCTAAAACCTACTCATGATAAACACGTGCAACCCTCAATTAATTTAATCACAAAACCTTAAAATCACAATCACAACCTTTGAAGAGCCCAACCTAATAATAACTCTTAGTTTTATTTTGGTAATGATGCAAGGGTTGGCAAAAAAGTGTGTTAGTTTGTGGTGGATCTCTTCTTTAAAAAAATAAATAAAAATTTAAAAAAGAAGAAAAAATTAGAGTTAAGCATAAAGAGGAGAGATTCTAGTCATTATTAAAGATGTTTGCAAGAGGACCCAAGATATCATTTCTCACTGTTAGCCACAAATCCAAGTTGATATAAAGTGTTTTTTTTGCATATATAGCAGTGAGAGGTGATAAGGATGAGCACAACATTTGTTACATATCAGCAAGCCATAATGATTCCAAAGCTTGGTTAGCCTATAATATTGTTTAATCACTGAATCATGTAAGTTTGCTGATGTGTTCACTTTGATAAAGCTTGGAAGGGGAAGCAAAAGTCTCTCTCACTTTGCCTAGGGCTTTCCCATTTAGGCTTCACATGGCAGAGTAATTTTAGCTTGAAGTGAAAGATTCAATTAGTTAGAAGTAGTATATTTCTTTGTTAGATCAAAGGTCTTAGTTAAAACTTTGCGTATATACTTGAATTGAATATAACACGGTATCTCGCTTTTCTTTAGAGGAAAGGTATATCACTTTTACGCTCGCGTCTGTCTATTTTTCTTACTATAAAATGTCTGCAGCCAGTTCAAGGGTATGATAACGTGCACTGCACGTGCCGATAGAAGCTAGGGCATCTCAAGGCCACCCATTCAGTAGGCAAGTACTCATCCATCACAGGCAGACGATTGCCAGATAATTAGAAGGTGATTAAGAGGCCAACATTTGTACCCAGTCCCATCACAGTAGCAATAAGTAGGCATCAAAGCTACTCCTACAGTATTTAAAGTGAAAAAGGAAACCCTTGGATTTTTTAGCATCAATGAGAGTTAGTTGATACACTTACTTTCTTAAGATAAGATTGTGTCATGATAATTAATTGCACTTTCTTGAGATGCTTCCTGCCTCAACAAGTGCATTCTATTTTTCCTTTAAAAGAAAAACAGATAATGTATGTAGAGAAAAATGTACCTCAATGCGGCTAAATCTCAGCCACATATCCTGATCGCTACGCTACCATGGTCGCAGTATTTTTGTGAGGACTACTACCAACGACCATGGCTGTGTGTTTTGCGAGGACTGTTACGATGATGACAGTGTTAATTAAACTGAGAATATCTGAAAATTTTAAGGACTGTCAGCTGAGAGAGCTCTCTCAGCTGACGGCTAAGATACAAATATCTCATGTATGAAATCAGTGCAACTTTGGATCTCAAGCCTTGTTACAAATCCACCTTAATCTCCATAAAACTGGTTCGGATCTGGTGAACCATGCAATATGTACTCCACATAATATATGAAGTCACACCTTGCATCTAAAGAGGTCTTTATATGTCTTAGAAAAACTGATAACGCAAAATATATACCTTGAGGTATGCTTCGTAGATCAACAGTGAAGGAAGTGCGTTATTTTTCTAAAATAAAGAATAGAAAAGGAGAAAAAAAAAAAACCAATGTAACCTTAAATCTCAAAACTTGCATACTATCTCACTTTATTCAAAATATGTTCGGATTTGGTTAACCATGGAATATGTGATCTGCTGAATCAAACAATACTCGGGTCACACGTGTCTAAAGCTGTTCTTGCAAATATCAAGAAGATGTGAATAGTTATTGCATCTCTTGTTGTGAGAATGTTTCGTTAAAACCTTATTAATGAAACGCGAGAAACCTTTCTGATTCATCACATTCTCTAAAAAAAAAAATATAGCCAACAAAATTCTGTGAAACGTGTGCTCCCAAATCTGAGTCCCTACAAAAAGCAAATCTGATGCTGAGAGGGGAAGCGAACAATGCCGGATAGATCTCGTTCTAGTGCCAACGGACTCTGGAGAAAACCTTAAAGTAGGAAAGTATTTGAATCCACGAGCAATTTACTTGAATCCACGAGAAAAGGATAGCAATTCGAATCCATGAGCAATAAGAGAGATAAACTCAATTTTAGTTGAATAATTGTTAGATAAAAGATGATTACAAAATAAAAATACAAGGCTTACAAAAGAGTACTATTCCTACTTGAAAAATATAAGCTATTTCTAAAAGAAACAAAAAGAATTAAAAGAGTCATAATCTATCTCGGTAATCTAAATTTAAAATAAAGAAACACAAGATCAATTAGAATCTAATTTGAACCTAATAACAGAGTCCTAATTAAATTCAAAATCTTGTTATGCAGCAGACCTGTCAACAGTTGAACAGGCTTGTCAATAGGGCTGTAGTGGCTCAACTTTCAGAAACATCTTGTCGAAGGCTATCTGTCGATAGCAAAATTGGGCTGTCGACAGCTGATATTGGCTGTCGAGAGTTTAGGCTCAAAATTAACCTGCTATCTTGATTGTCTTCCTATATTAGTCCCTCTCTCTTCAAAAGAACTCGTTCTCGAGTTTCAATCTGGATTTAATTGCTCGGTAGGGACTCTTTTAGTTGGGATTCTTTTTCTCCTAAAATACTTCAACATTATATCTTCTTCCTCAAAAAGTTTCTGTCACCTCTTCTTATCAGCTGCTGCCTGATACTTCTTATTGATCTTCTTAATCTTCAATAGAACTTCTTTTTGTACATCCTTTGAATCGCAAACTGTATTATTGTACGAAACTCTGCTTGAGGCAAAGTTTGATCCTACGACCTTGATCTGCCTTGAAGGTTTTCATCATAATCCATGTAGCTCAATGAGGGATAATGCTTTCGTTGCTTCCATGTACCAATAGTAGGTGAAATGAATTTGAAGAATTGAAAACTTTTATCTTTTGAAATCATGACGAATCGATGTACCATGATGCTGAATGTCTCTCATGGGTGGTAATCTTTTCGTAAGCTCATCATGAACTTTGAAATCCTCCAATGATTGGTTCTATCTTCTTTAGAATTTCAGCAGTTGGAGAAATTCCTTCTAAAGCAAGTGCTTACTCTATTTCTTTTGGCTCCGCGAAGAGCTCGCCTTGATTGCATATGGCATGAAATTTATCTTCACTTCTTTCGGACTAAGAATAAGTAGCATAGGCTAATTGTTGGTTGCAGGTAGGTCAATCAATGATGAAGCTTCCTGGGTTAACGACTCTTTAATTGGTGGTTGTTGTTGTTGATTTGCTGTCTCATTCGATCAATTCGATTTCAAGAATGGTCGGTATCGAATCTCCATCTCTTCTTCCTCCAAAGTAAGAATGCAGGCTTGTAAGAGTCTTTTCATTCATCTCTACATTTTTATAGGTGGCTTGTCATGGTATATACAGATGTTTTGCAACTTATTCTTTCATATCACTGCTCTTCTTTTAAATGTGTAGGTTACAAACTTGACATGTTTTATTATGTGAATATACCACATGTCAAACAAATTATCAATTTCAACTATCTAAAGCAAAGTTGACTCAACATCAAGACTCCCAATCAAAAAAAAGAATAGAATTAGTAACCTCATCAAGATTTCAGTATCCTTCACCTTTGTAACAAATAAAATTAGAAAACTTGCTTCTTCTATTAGGGTTCAGAAATCCACCTCTCCTATTAGGGTTAAGGTTAGCGAACCTCTTTCGCCTTTCTTAGAAGATCTCTTCATCTTTATAATTATCTTCGAAATCATTGTAGTGATAGATGAGATTTCACAATTTCTCATCATAGAAAAATTCAGTAAATTGAGAATGTTGCAGATGATACCTTGGTGATGGATGATGTCATGGTGCATGATACGATTGACGATCATATCTGCTTCGGTATGTACTATCGGCTAGATTTCAATCATCAATTCTAAGAGATATCCTTTTGATGGTGTTCCTCTCCTTCCAGCTGTGTCTATTCTTATAAAAAGATCTTGCAATCCATCCCCGTGTTCTGGAATCGTCGGAAAGTTGCCGAGGCTCTGATACTAATTGACGCAAAGCGGGAATCGAACGAGTCTGGTTAGATCTCATTTTAGCGCCAACGAATCTTGGAGAGAACCTTCTGGTAGGAAAGTACTCGAATTAAAGTGCACAGCTCTCAAATCCATGAGGAATTTACTTGAATCCATCAGTAAAGGACAGCAACTTGAATCCGTGAGCAATAAGAGAGATATACTCAATTTTAGTTGAATATTATAAGGGTCTTTTTATAGGCTTACAAAAATATTAGTCCTACATGGAAACTATAACCGATTTCTAAAAGAAATAAAAGAATTAAAAGACTCCTAATCTATCTAGGTAATCTAAATTCAAAATAAAAAAATGCAAAATCAATTAGAATCTACTTGGACCTAATAACAAAATCCTAAATAAACTCAGAATCCTGTTACGCAACAGGTGAACAAGCATGTCGACATGACTATAGTGGCTCAACTCTCAGAAAAAAAAAAATCATGTCGAAGACTATTTGTCGACAACAAAATTGAGCTATCAGAGATTCAAAATTAACCTGCTGCCTTGATTCGCTTCCCATCGAACCCCCCGCTGGTGCAGTCCCCACAAAGCCTCCACCCTTTTAAGTCTGCAACCAGTTATTAAATTATTATTAATTTTTCTCCGATAATTATTGTTGCTGTTGTTGTATTGCTGCCCCCGCAAACATAAATTAAAGAGACTCCTCCACTCACCTCCATTCTCCCTTCATTCCCCCCCTTCATCTCAACAAGTTGCACAACAAAAACAAAGCCATGAAGTCCACACTCCTAGAAACACATGCACCAAAACAAGAGGAAGGAGGAGGAGGAGGCCTTAGAGATTGGCTACAAGATAACAAATCGAAGGAAACAACACCAACCTCCGTCCAAAACAACCTAGAGCTCAGCCTTGGCATCCCTTTGACCACCACCACCGCCACCACCACCACCAGAGATGTGATCATGAGCATGAGCGCTGCCAGTTGTGGTGGTGGTGAACCAAAAGCTGCAGCAGCTAGCAGGTTCATGACTTCCCTTGATGGGCTGGTGCTCAATGGGCTGGCTGGGACCAAGAGACCGTGGTTCACTGATGCGGCCCCGAGTTGCAGTGTTGCTGCTGGCTTTATTCACCCATGGAGCCTCGCTGCTCGCCAGCAGAAGGCCGTCTTCGAGAAGGCTCACCAGAGATCAAACCCTTCCTCCAGTAATACTCCCGCGCTTCCAAGGTTTGTTGTTCTTGATTTTATTTATTTATTTATTTATTTTTCATGTGCACATATGTTTTCTTTTCTTTTCTTTTGAGCCATGCAAAGTGTTTCATATTATAGTTGGATTTTGTAATTTACGGAAGCTCAGAGCTCTGCTTTTAATATTTTGTGACATATTTGCAGGTCTTATAGACTTTGATAATTTGTAGTTAATTTGTAGAAGTTTAGGCTCTCTATTAATGTTTTGTGATATGATTTGCATCTCCAGATTCACATAAAATTGAATGGGGGATATTATGTAAAAACACTGTTTGGTTGTTTATATGAAATTTATTTAAAAATTTAAAGTTGAGAACACCAAAATTTATCAATAACGAACTTTCTATTATTATTGTTACTACTACTTATTATACTGTAATAAAGATTTAAGTTTGGACTTTGAATTTAGAATTTTCATAACTCATTCCCACGCATTTTTACTACTTAATCAGGCTTTAGCGAAAAAACAAGGAGCTGTATATACAATTATGTTTATAAATTTATTTATTTCTTATAAAACTCATATTATTTATTTCCCATAGACATCATGTTTACAAGAAAACTCATGTCTATTGGATACAATCATACATGTAGATAGAAAATATGAATATCATGTAGCTAGGATATGCAACCCATGGCTCTTAGGCCATGCCAAGAGAGTTACAAGCAACATAAATAGATAAAAAGTAGAGAGAAATTAAGAACTATATTTTTTTTTAGTTTTGATATATTTATGCATAAATTAACTTTTATAGTAATTAGTTTTGCAAAGAATTTATATGCTAGCTTTGGAATATAAGACTGGTGATGGTGATATAGCATGAGTGGGCAGCTTACATATTCGTTCTAGTAAGAGATATAAAGGGTGTGGGACAATTTATGGTTGTCTGTTGAAAGCAAAATGACTGTTGGGAGTGGGGGTAGCAAGAGTGATATGACTGAGGTGTAGTCCTTGTACATGATGTCTCTATATATTCCTTCACAAACTTTATTATTATTATTTTTTTAGGGACATATTTGGTTACAGGGAAGTGAGGGAGTGAGAAAATTTCCTTGCTTGTTTTGAATCAGAAATATGAGAAATGAAAAATTCCTTCTTTTTTTATGTTCTCTTTTATACTTTTTTTACTCTTTCATTTTCGCACTTTTAAAGTTCCATAGTTAATTTTATGGTCATGTAAATTTCACTTATTAATAAGTTGTATCTCAAAATAGTTAATTTTGATGTCATGTAAATCTCACGTGCAGTATAATTACAGTACTAAAACGTCACTTCAGAATTAATTTTTAATTTAATATTATTTTATGATCAACCTGTGGTCAATTTTATACTTCCACTTACGTATTACTAACCAAACACCAGAAAATACAATATACTTTTCTGCTTGCACTTCACATTATAATTAAATACCCAAAATGAGAATTACACAAATCTTAATTTTCCACTACAAGTTCACATTTTTCATCTTCATCCCACTTCCATCAAATCAATAGCAGGTTCTCACAGCGTAAACAGTGAACCCATAAGGCCCTCATGCTTTATCAATTCACAAACATAAAACTTTGTGTTTACGCGCGTGTGTGTAGAGAGAGATAGTTAACAATTTTATGGAGATTTTGCTTCCAATGTACTCATCAAATTTAATTTATATTATTTAGAGTATTTAGTAAGTTAAAGTCAAGAGTGAATATGAGTTTCCCAGCATGTGTATAAATAAATAGACATAAAATAAACGGCTTAAAACATTTTTTATCTTAATTTATTGTATAAAGTGTCCGTCCTCTTAATCCGAACATTAGACGCAACTAATGATCAATTATTAAGCGTCATTGTTAGAGTTATCAAGGCTTAACTAAGTGACAAGTTTGAATAAGTCCAAACCTGAAATGCATCTATTGTCAATTATTGCACGTTCATGATAGAGCTAGTGAGACTTGGCTTAGTGGCAAAGTGTGTGATTAGGCTACAGGTTCAAAATTTGGCTACAACCTTTGTTCAAAGAGTGAGAAAAAAAAGAGAAGAAGATCAATGTCCGAAATCCAACAAACTACACAACTACTTGGTTTGCTTGATTTGATGGAAGTGAGAGAAAAATGTGTAAGTGGGAAATAAAGATGAGAAATGTGGAAGTGTAGTGGAAAATTGAGATTCGTGTAGTTTTCATTGCCGGCGTGAGGTTGTAATGTGAAGCATAAGTAAAAAAATATATTTTATTTTCTAGTTTTGGGTTAGTAATGTGAAAGTGGAAGTAGAAAAATTGACCACAAAGTTGATTATAAGATAATATTAAATTAAATATTAATTCTGAAGTAACATTTTAGACTGTAATTGAACTGCAAGTGAAATTTACATTATATTAAAATTAACTGTTTTGACTAACAACTTATTGCAAGTGAGATTTACATGATCACAAAATTCACTATTCATTTTAAAAGAGAAGTGTAAAAGGAAAAATGAAAATGAGTTTTCTCATTTTTCATTCCAGTTTAAAATAAATAAAATAAGTGAGAAATGAGTTTTCTCACTTCCTATTTTCCTCCCATTTCTATGAATCCAAACACGCCCAAAGTCACAAAGATTCCGAGTTACCTCCCTTGTAGTTGGGCTGATGGGCCCCAAATTTACCCACGGGCCATCCATCCTAAAATCCTAAAAGGCCCAGTAACTCATGCATGCTCTCAAAACCCACCAACTCCTGATCAATTAACCACAGAATTAGCAACCCCACCACGCAATCTCTCCATACCAACGGATTCAACCATGCAAAATATTTACATAGATACACTGAAGATTCGCTCAACTAATGCCAATCCATCATTCATGGTTTTTTTTCATTCCCACCAAAAAAAATAAAATAAAATAATAATGGTTTTATTGCTATCCTCCTCATTAAATTCTCATCCCTTTTTTGGCCAATTCTCATCTATAAATACCCAACAAAATCATATTCTGATTTCTATATATTAACTTCTTACAATATGAATTACGTAGAAACAAAACATAAATACTAAGACAGCGGCCGCGCTGTTCACTACTGTCTGCCAGATTCACCGCGCCCACGCCGCCCCCGATCGTGGGCTGGCCGCCGGTCCGGGCGTCTCGGAGGAACTTGGCGAGCCCGGCGAAGCCCGAAACGGACGGCGAAAAGGAGGCGAAGATGGACGACGACGGCGAGAGGATGAAAACGCTTGATGAGGTCAGGCCGGCGGCGATGTTCGTGAAGGTGAACATGGAAGGGTTCGCCGTGGGGCGAAAGATCAACCTCAAGGCGCATGATAGCTACGAGTCGCTCTCGCGCGCTCTTCAGAAAATGTTCACCAATTTCCTCTCTAGTAAGTGAAGTTGGATTCATCCTATTAATTAATTTTCATGCGTGGCTTGTTGATGATTTCCTTTTGCTTTATCTAATTGAAAACAGCTGGTAATATTTACGTAGTTAATTTGTGCCTGTGAAAGATAGTAACTGTGCTTGTTTTTCCTATGGGAGGGTGACATTTAAATTTCATCTTTTCAGGGTTTATGAAACTTTTAAGGGTCTGTTTTTGGTTTTGAGTTTTAGTTTTCTAAAATATAGTTTTCTACGGATAAATCCACAAACTCTAAAAAATCAAATAGAGATCTATTTTATTAGTTTTTTTTTTTGAGGGTAAGGTGGGGTCTTGGCTCCGAATTAATATTATTAAAGTAATAAAAATTGAAGTTTCAAGAGTTAAGAGGAAAGAAAATGACAGGGGATGAGGGGATGTCGAGATTGCTACAAGTACAATCAATAATAACCAAGACGTCGGAAAAGACAACGAACTATAGCGGCTTGCTATGAAGTGGGAAGTGAGATCGCCATAGCGCAACCAATGATGAGATCCGCCTTCCAAGCTCCACAATAGAAGATGATTTCGCTAGAAAAACTCTTTGATTTTGTTCATACCACACTACCTATATAGGAGCATTCACCACACAATCTCATCGATTAACTTCACTTCATAGGATATTGGAAAGGCTCCAATCACTCCAAAGAGATGCAATGAAAGATGACCACGAAGATAATGCTAAGTGATCTCATTCCAGTGCCCAAAATTTCAAAATAAAAGGATAATGAAGGAAGATATGGCCAACGGTTTCCGGATTAACTCCAAAAAGTATGCACATTGTGGGGATGTGAATACCTCTTTTGACAAGATTGTCCGCCGTTAAGAGCCGTTCATGAAATGAGATCTACATGTGCACCTTAGTCTTTAATGGAGTTTGTGTAGTCCAAATCTATCGAAAGCAATTACTTTTTTTATGGTAATCGGTAAGGCTTCTATAAATATAGTTGACGGTGAAGAGATCACTTTGATTAAGCCTCCAATGCCGTAGTATACTAAAACACATTTAGCTACCTTGCCTTAACTATAGCTTAGAAAAATCCATTCAAAGTAGATTTTTTTTTCAACTCCAAAAGTTGTTCACTTGTTTAACTAATAAAACTACATATTAGAAAACTACAGTTACAGGTTTGCAAACCTCTAATCACAACTTAAACAAGTTAACTACATTTTAAAAACCTTGAGGCCAAGCAGGACCTGATTGCAAGCATATCTAAGTTTCATTCTGATTTTATTGATTTGTCACAAGAGTTCCTTAATGTATTGATCAATTTAACAAACAATTTGAACTCAAGTATTTGTTTTTTTATTCATTTCTATCTTGGTAATTTTAATAAATGCGTTTCCTTTTTAGTAAAATTAATTTTTTTGTTACACATAGGCTTTTTTCCCTCTGAAATATATAGGCCGTAGCCTGGTGCAAACGGGATTTGAACCCTCATATTTCTTGTCAGTACCAAAGAGATTTTATCACTGTGCTACAATGATACTTGCTTTATTATACATAATTAGATATATTTGAGTTGTAAACTTAGATTTCACTATTTTTTTGTTGAACAAAATTATATATATAGTACAATTTAGTTATCTTCATTTATCCTTCATTAATGTTTTTTTTTTAATTTCTTCAGCTAATTACTCCAACTCTGCACAAGAAGAGCAAGACGAGGATCCCAATTCCGACTACATTCTTCTTTATGAAGATAATGAAGGAGACCGTATGCTTGTTGGTGATGTGCCCTGGGAGTAAGTTAATTTAATTTTATAGGGTTTGGTTAATAAATAAAATTATTATTTATCAATCAAATAAGAACATATCTTCTTCAATTATCAAAAAATCTAATGCAAGGAAATTGTGCAGGCTGTTCATAACCTCTGTGAAAAGGCTATACATTGCTCATAACCCCAAAACGCCGAAAAGTGGTATACTTACTATAATTTGAGAAAAAAAAATTTAATTTTTTTTCAGTTTCTTTTAATGAAATTAACAAAGTCTAATTTCTTGATGCACTGGTGTGAAATTTTCAGATGATGAAAAAGCAACAGATGAGCAGAACTGAGCAAGAGCTACATTTCTAACCAAAATGAAGAGGATGAGGAGATCAAGGGATTATGTGTGATAGACTATGTTTTTCTTTTTGTTAATTATGTGCAGTACTCTAGGTTGATGAGTAGAGCTTGAGGATTGGTGCTATTAATTCTACCATGTTTTGTAATGTTTTGTGATGGTTGGAGATATCCAAATCTTCTGACATCTTTTTCTAAACAATGAAATAATTTCTTCTCCGATCTAATGGTGTTTTGAAAGAGTTCAGCCCTGAAGGTTTTATTGAGTATATTAGAAATTTAAAGATATTATTATGCGGATTTGAGTTGGCTTCAGGTCTTAAGATAAATTTCGACAAAAGCTCAGCAATTGTTCTGACAGAAAATCCTCAACTTCAATTGGAAAATTGCTAGCATGTTGAATTGTAAATGTGGTTCTTTCCCAGTAACATATTTGGGAGTGGTCTTGAAATCAAGTAAATTGCTTAATAAAGATTGACAGAAGATTAGCTGGTTGGAAAGATAATAATTTGACGAGAGGAAAATTAATACTAGCTAACTCCATTCTATCATCCATGCCTCTGTATGTAATGTCATTTCATAAATTTCTTGCCTGGATTGTTGATCAGAATGATAAACTGAGGAGTTTCTTTTGGAAAAGAGGAAGAGACGTAACACCTGGTGCTTGCTTAGTCAGATGGGATGAGATTTGTCAGAGGAAGGATTATGGGGGATTTGGCATTCTAAATCTTAAACAAATCAGGCCTTATTGGGAAAATGGATTTGGAGATATTTTACTCATGCAGAATTGAGTTGGAGAAAGTTGATTCTGCTGGATGTGTTTTGAGTTTGGAGGGAAAACTTGAGTTTCCCTCTTATTTGCCTTAGAGTTTAGTCCCACATTGGATAGGTGATGGGAGATTGGATAGTATATATACCAACTTCTCCCATGTCTATTGTTATGAGTGTTGGGCCATGAGCCACATCCCCACACGCGTGCACACACGTCGAATCGAACCTGGCTGGGTGGCGCTCGCCCACGACCCGCAGACACGAATGCAGTTCGATTCAGAGGCTTGTATCAATTTTTAAAATTTGGGGGTATTTTATTTGCTGCAGCTAAAATTGTTGGAAATACAGGTAGAGGACACTACCCCTCCTTACTTATATAGCTAAAGAAACCACGAAGAAAAGAAAATCAAAAACACCTAATTCGGATCAGAAACGAATTTAGAATCAGATTTGGAAACAGGCCGCGCAACAGTAATAAGTCGACTAATAACTTCTATTAGTCGACTAGTCTGAAACAGACTTGCCAACTCTCTATATCTAATCATTAGTCGACTAAGCCATTGCCCTAATCGACTAGTCTGTAGTAAAACAGATTTTCAACTCTCTATTTGTATCATTAGTCGACTAGTCTTGGTTTCTCTTATGCAATCCAACTTTGATACGATCGACACGCTCTCGTATTCGACACCATTGATTGCATCGATTTTTGGCTAACCACCAACAGAGTTTAAAAAACTCTTTTAACAAGATTTTTACCTTCTTTCCCTACAATTCTCCACTTCAGTGAAGATTTCTCAAATCTGAGCCTAACACAACATAGCACCATGTCGACTCCAATTGGCTGCACCATTGTGGTTGCCTACGTACCCATGCCCAACGGGATCAAACCACACGTAGTTCATCCAAACGAGCTGCATCGAGCTCAAGCAACTGTGATTAAATTTTTAGCAGCAAACTGAACTGGCTGAGTCATATGAACCTCCTTACTAATACCATTATGGAGAACAACGGCCTTCAATTTGAGCTTGTCATCACAATATGCAAATCTCACTCCTAACTCAGATAGGAGTAGCTGAAAGCCGTGCTTGGAAGCAGTTAGTCCAGTAAGGCGAATAGGAAAAAGAGATCATCGTTGGGGTTAAGGTAGAAGAAAATAAGCTCAGAACCGAAAAGTCGACAAGGCGCACGCCATAAGCATCTTTCCAAGCTAAAAGAAAAGACACACAGGCGACAAAGACAAAGTCTCCCTCTAAATCCCAACTGGCTAGAGGGGGTAGCTCTTCAAGTCAGCCATGAGCCAACAAGCTGTACTCTTTCAAGGATGAGCATGTCAATTTGTTGTTAAAGTTACTTAACAAGAGCAACAGACTGAAACTTTCTAAAGGTAGACGTCCTGAGGAGGTGGGCAATACCGACAACCCCAATTATTACTTATACCATAGGATGTTCGGGCACCCCACCAAGAGCTGTTATGTTTTCAAAGACATTCTCCAAGTTTTGATTGATGCGGAGGTGCCCAAGCTTCGCCCTGAGCAAAAGAAAGTAACGTCTAATATGACGTCATTTCTTCAGTTCGGGGTACAACCTCCAATGCCGGCCGGAGTAGTTCCCATCTTGAAAGGGGTACTAAAGGTACTCAATATAGATCCACACCACCAGCAGGAGAAAGGTCTCGTACCTGTTCCTAATCCTCAAGGAGAGATCATGTGGGTTCATCCTGACCTTGTGGATAGCCAGCAGTGGACTACTGTTACCAACAGGAAGTCTAGGGGTAAAGCAAAAGCTTTGCCTTGCAATGTGGTG
Source organism: Agave tequilana (assembly GCA_038442645.1). NCBI lineage: Eukaryota > Viridiplantae > Streptophyta > Magnoliopsida > Asparagales > Asparagaceae > Agave > Agave tequilana. The sequence continues at coordinate 11,663 of JAVJIF010006932.1, read as the reverse complement.
TGTGCTTCCTCCCGGGAAGCAGAAACCGATGCTTTCTCACTAATTGATTCGGAGGAGGAGACAATCGTCCTTGCTGCAGAACTGAATGCGTCGCTCGTAGCAGGGACCCGCTCGGGTTAGTCATACTTGAAGAAGTATGATGAAATGGTGGTAAGTCCACCTAAACCGATCCCAGAGCCAAACAATCACTCTATGAAGCAACCCGTGGAGAAGCGAAAAGTGTTTTGATATGCCAAGGCCCTCCGAAGGACAAAGCGGAAGGATCTTCAGCACCTTACCGCTTTGATGTCTTAGCTCAACTGACCAACGTCCCAGCCCGGATCACTTTTTATGAGCTCTTGAGACTATCAAAGTCAACAAGGGGAGCTTTGAGAGAAGTTTTAGCAGATGTTGAGGTCTGCATGGCCCGAGTTCCAGCTGAACCACAGGAGTAAGATGAAGAAAACTGCCTCGATACCTCTCAACATACCCCCTGCATAATCTTCACGCCAGACGATATGCATGTTAAAGCGAAACATGACAGGCCTGTGTACTTCACAGGGTATATTGGATCGTTTTAAAGTGAGTCACACTCAGGTGGATCCAGGATCCGCATTGAGCATCATGCCCCACCGGGACATGCATCACTTGAGAATCCCCACTCACCGATTAAGCACTACTCAAACTACCATTTACAGTTTCAACGCCACCGGTATGCGCCCAATGGGGAAGATTAAACTCAAATGTCAGATTGGGGACCTAAGATCTGAGATGACATACTATGTAATTGACGTTGACACTTCACATAATTTGCTGCTGGGATGACCATGGATTCATCGCAACTCCATCGTCCCCTTTACTCTCCGTTAGGTCATGAAGTATATTGACGAAGATGGAAAAGTCCGAACGTTGATTGCTGAAAGACATCCGTTCAAGGGGGTAGAGTACTACTTTACAGACTCCTCCTGTATCAGGATTCTCTGAAGGCAGACGAGAATCTCCAGCCAGAGAAACTAGACTCTAGTAATGAGCTGATATCGAGCCAGAGGCGGAAGAAGCATGTCTTTGGGAGTTGAACCACTTGTAACGAGCGTTAATAACCTCGATGTCAATAACACTGTCAATGTGTAGGCGAGTGGTATATTAATGAGGAGTTAGATTTGGCTTACTTTTCTGTGTTTGTTTCTGATTCTGTGCCATCAGATACTAATACCGATGTAGATGATGACCCCTGATCGATAATAGATGCCCTGAGATCATTGCATGTACGGTGAGATTATCTCTTACGGTATATCAAAGCGTCGGTGATGCTCAAGGATCTTTCTTCGAGGTCCCAACAAGACACAAAGGCCAAAAATTGACCCTTTTGGAAGAGCTGAGTCCAAACCAACAACTTACGAAGACTCAAAAAGCGAGACTGAACTTCGTCAATTCTCTCATTACAAGTCAAATGTACTTAGAATGATGGAGAACATGGGATATGACCTAACAAGTGTTATGGCTTGAACTTCGGCAAAGGAAGGAGAACACTGCTTCGATCCTTAATTTCAAAAGGAAAAGCCCCTGATTATTATCATCAAACTCGTAGGGGGTTGGGCTATGTATCAACTCTAATCCCGTCAGCCTCTGAATCTGAAGAGTCATTATACTATAATCACTCATTAGGCACGTCATCGTGGGAGTCAGATGTCAGTGTCGGTAACATCTTCAAAGACCTTTCGATAAACATGATTTCAACAAGCCACCCAGAAGATAGAGATGAAGAAAAGATCTGGGCAGATACAGATCCTTGGATCAAACACCTAAATACTTTCTGGGATATTCACTTTGAACAACGCGAACCGCCCACAGAAGATATGGTAATCCAGATTAATCTGGGAGATGAGGCTAATCCCAAGCCCATCTTTCTCAGCGAAAGTTTATCACCCCCCGAGAAGGAAAATTGATCGGTCACATATATTGCATATATATTGTCACATTACCATATTTATTATCTAATAAATCCTATTAATAAGTCTTATTTTTCTTTATAAAATGTAGGCCCATTGCTAAAAGAAAGGGAGGAGAAATGAGCCCAAAAGCCCATCAGAATTTTGATTTAATTCCGAATTAATTCGAAATTAGAAAATTAGGGCAGATCATGGCAAATCAGAGAAGTTGAAAACTGGTTAAAATAAATCTTCCCAAATCAATCAGTTAAAGCCAAAGATCAAAGGCAGTTTCGTCAAATCTTGGAGCTGAAATGGAAAAACCAGCAGGAGATAAAGACATATCAGTAAACCATGGAGTACCACCAACCAGATGTGGCCACCTGTCCACACCATGGCCGCGGAATGTGGCCAAGCCGCGTTTTCGCTGCTTGGTTAAAGCTGTTGAGGAGCGTTTGCTCCCCTATCTTCGTACGCCTTCCCCTATTTGCTTTTTGCCTATAAATACTGAGTGTTTCAGAGAAAAAGAGAGCGGAGACTAGGATTAGAATTCTTGTTCATTTTTAGGATTTTAGGAGTATTGTTAGATAGTTCTGAGAAATTGTATCTCATTTTTACTTTTCAGTTTAGACCAGTAAAGAGAGAAGAGTGGAATTGAGCGTGTAATTCATCCTTGAAGTGACAATCAAAGGAGATTCAACTCGCTTATTCAACTCGACTCAATTCGGTATGTCTATGTTTTATTTTTATTCTCTTATTTGTCTTCTCTTTATCATGAGTAACTAAATTATCTTCTGGGCTCACTAATCAATCTTTTCTACCTCCTTTCTCTTGATTGATTGTTATGAAAGAAACTCCCTTGAATCATAATAATGCCTGAGTTAAAACTTTGTTCTTGAAAGCACATGAGGATGTTTTGCTTTTAAACTTGGACTTTCAAAGCACAAATATTTTTAAATTATTTTTATTCCATACTTGCTTCTTCGCGCTTGATGGTTTAACATTCTATTTTTAATGATGTGTTAAGAAAGGCCTTAAAACCAAAATCATCTTATTTGTTTTATTTGAACATTAAAAGAAACTTAAGGTTTTTGCCTATGATAAAAGTGATGCACCAAAATGTTCTTGAGATAAGTAAGTAGTTGAGTAAAAAATTAGTGAGCCTGGATCCTTTTCATAATTTAGATCACAGCCATGACACTCTCAAATCATTTTCTAAAAGATCATCTTCTCCAAAGCCTTTTTCAAGTTTTAAATTTTTTCTTAAATCACTTCTCTTCTCTCCATTCTCCTTTCAACTAAAAAAAGAGGCACTGACACCATTCTTTGCTTTTTAACAAAAATACCAAAAAGCTTTCATCGCATTCGTCCTCATGGACATGATGCGTTAGCCCAGAGCTAGGCGATAACTCTCACTGCTTTCACTTTCAATCAATTTTTGGCGCCGTTGCCAGGGAGGGAATGGGGTAATTATTTTCTAACAAGTTTGGTATCTTGTTTCAAGGACGTCAAGAAATCAGATTTAGCACTCAAGCTTTGCAGGAGAAGACTTGCTATTCTGTGCCCCTACTCTCGAAAGTAGGAAACAGAATTTCAAGAAATTGCAGCACAAAAGCTTGAAATTTTTTGGACTACTAAAAACACTTTTTTGCAGGACATATTGCTTTGCAAAAATACAGTTTTTGTGTGTTATTTTTACTATATCTGATATTCACACTCCCTATTTTTAATTAGTAATTTGTTTGATTGCCAATTGCTTAAAAAACGTTTAGACTTGCATTCTAGGCATTTGTCTAATTACATTTCTTTTACGATTACTGTTGAAAATAACTGAAGACAAGATATGTATGCATAGCATATAGTTAGGAAACATTCTTGGATGATTATTTTCTTGTTGAATGTTACTTTTCTATATCTTGCACACTTTGCACAATCAATCTTAAGGGCAAACCCAAATCAAGATAAGGTGGAAAAGTCATTACCCTTCCTTATCCCACAAGCCATCTCCAAGCACGCACAACCTAAGCCTAATTTAAAATCTAATAGACGTTGGCCTTAGGAAAATCTCGAACTCATTAGGAGATTATCCTAAGGGGCAAGGTGTTAGAATTTGACTCCTGTCAAATTAGTGTCTAAGGAAAGGGATTGAGGGGCGAAACCCCGAAGGCTGATGGTTTGACTTAATTAGGCCCGTCGCTTTTGCGTGGATACTGTTGGCCCAAAGGCCCATCACTCTAGTTTTGATGATGATCAACTCATGTAGTTATGTTTACTAATGATCTTGTGTTTAATTAGTGACAGATTTGTTATCAAGATCTTAGTAGGTGTGGAGCTTCAACAAAGGATTTAAAGACATATTTTGGAGCTAGCACCGGTTGATTCAAGAGCTTGTGCATCAAGGTCACATCAGTACTCAAGAGGAGTCGAGCTCGTTGGATGCATTTGGACCAAGTCAAGATGATGAGAAGACTTCAAGGGAAGACTTCAAGATCAAAACTTGTGTCTAGGTTTGTTTAGTAAGATTTTGTTTTTAGTTAAAATGTAAAGGATAGAGTAGTTGGTGGATTGCTCAAGTATATATACACACACACACTCTTGATTTAGTTGTCTTTTTATAAAAGAATTTTCAGTTTAGAAAAGACTTTCATTTTGGAAAATACTTTGGTTTTTGGAATTCCTATATACATATCTTTTAAACCAAAACCATATTTAGAGCTTAATGTCAAAAACTTAGATATTTCATCTTATTTGTGTAGTGGATCATATCCATACACACTATGCTTTAATGAGTTCAAAATATCTAGTTTTTATTTAAAGGAGTTTTGAAAAAACAAGATTTTGGTTTTAAATTGAGCCAATATTTCCATATTACAAAAATAGTCTAAATCCTTTATAACATGCCTTGATTTTGTGCAAGCATGTTTGTTTATCATACTATATTGGTAAAACTATTTTTGTAGATTTTCTAAGTATTTATGGGATTTTATTTCAACCAAAAGACTTAGTTTTAAATCCCAGAAAAACTGTTTTCAGGCTTCAGATAGTCGACTTACTACCTTGCTAGTCGGCTAACTCTGAAGTCGGTCGACCGGCTGGGTCGACCGACGTGCACAGCGTGCACGCCTTGACCTGGCAGATGGCCGGTTGATCGACCGAGTCGACCGGAACTGAGAGCAGTGCTCTCTGTTCTTTTGGGTCGACCGCGGAGGCTCCAACGGTCGGATTTTTGTCCGTTGGCGGTCGACCGGATGGTCGACCGACAGGTCTGACAAAGCCCAACGGCTAGTTTTTGACAGCCTATAAATTTGGGGTTTGGTCATTGTTTTGATACAAGATTTTAGGAGAGCTTTGGACCAGTTTTTCTTATCTGTTTAAAAGAGTTTTCTCCACATATTTGAGAGCAAATACTTCCAATTAAAAGGAGAGTTTATCAAGAGTGTTTAAAAGAGATTCTTTGAGTTTTCCTCCACCATTCTCTTCCTTGTTTTTCTCACACAAACACTTGAGCCTTTCATTGCTATTCATCTTATAGGAGTGTTGTAGTGAGATAGTTTTTAGGTGATCAAAGTGTTGTGATCACCAATGACTTGTTCTTTGTTCTTTGAGGAGGCGGACGTGTGTGTTCGCATTGTTTCGGGTCCTAGTGTGGACTTGCTTGTTTCGGGTTCGGGTGCGAACTCTTGTTTGAGGTGCGGCCTCGGCGAGCCGGTGGGCTTGCGGTGTGTACGGACTAGGGAGTCCGAGAGTTGTAGGTGTTGCGGCACCGGGTGATCCATTGGGATCGATCATAGTGGAAATCCTTCGTGTGTCGAAGGCGGGGATGTAGAGCAAGGGTGCTCGAACCTCGAAACAAATCCCTTGTGTTTGCGATTGCTCACTCTCTCTCTCTTTGTCTCTTTTATATCTTGCAAGCTTCTATTGTGTCTATCTTACATGCTTGATATATATTATGTGCTTATTTGATATATTGCTTGTGATTGTTTGCTAACACTTATATTCAACCAAGAGAGCCAACGCAGCACCTCAACCCATTCAAGGGGAATCTAGAGGAGTTTGTCCAGAGCCCTTCACGGGGAATCGGCAACACTCTTGTATTATACGTGGTGTTTAGTGTAAAAATTTTATTTGGTCATAATTGTTTTTAGCTTCCGCATTATTTGGCATTAAGTGACCATTAGATTAGCCATCACCTATTCACCCCCCCTCTAGGTGAACCTTCAATTGGTATCAGAGCTTGGTACTCTGATTTGGGTCTAACAACCTAGAGTTAAAGATCCTCATTTTAGGCTAATCACAATATTTTGTACACACACCATGGACTTCATGTCACCACCCATGTTTGACATTCTTAACATTCATATATGGAAGGTGAAGATGTCCTTGTAACTCAAGGCCCTAGGCATTCATGTTTATCTTGCTACCACTAATGATTCATATGTTAATAATAGCAAGTACATTGAGGCTAATGCAAAAGCCCTTAATGCTTTAAAGTCTACCCTAGATGATGTTTATTTATCCAGAGTTTCTAACTTTGATTCGGCTTTTGTAGTATGGAATACCCTCATCTCCCTTGGCGAAAATGATCAATACTATGCGGGGAGCGATTCGGACGTTGGAAGCAGCACCTCTAACTTGTGCTACATGGTCCAAGGGGATAACCCCCTTGAGGTAACTACCGAATCTGAGGATGAGGACATGTCATATGATGAGCTTACCACTTTTTGTCAACTCCTACTTGAGAAATATGACATGATTAAAAAGGAAAATAAAAATTTGAAAAATAAATTTGAGTGCATGCATATAGAACATGATTCATTTAGAAATAATATTGCATGTTTAGAAAAAGAAAATGAAATTTTGAAAAATGAGAATGTTTCCCTCATGTCTAAATTGAATGATCTTTGTGAAGGAAACACAAGTTTGAAAAATGAAATTATTTGGTGGGAAAACAAAAGGAAATTTTTGCAAGAAAATAAATCTTTAAAAGAAAATTTGTTGAAAAAGAAAAAGAAAATGTTTTTCAAAAGAAAAAGAAAAATGATTCTATATCTCGCCGTGCTTTACATGCCACCACTAGTGAGATTATGTTTTGCAAAATAAAATGGATTGTTTGAGTTCAACTTTGAACTCGTGTGCATTCAACCATTCTAGATTGGAATCCTTGTTTCAAAAGAAACAAGTTCCCCATGTTCATGCACACTCACATCATGCATTTGCTTATGTTGCACAACATGATCACAAAACGTTCACATAAGCATCCTAAGGTGTACACATGTACACATTGTGACCGCAAAGGCCATTTAGCAAAATTTTATTTTGACAAGTTGCATTCTTTAAATTTTGCTAATAAAAATTTTTGGGTTCCTTACAAGACTAACCCCAAAGGACCCAAGAAAATATGGGTACCAAAACCCCCACCCCATGTTTTTGATGTAGGTGAGGGATCTCTCAAGACGTGAGAGATTTGGTGCCTTGATGGTGGATGCAAATGGATATGATGGACACACTTATTGATGCATCACTATCAAGGAGTTTTGGTGGGATGACCACCATGTTTGGAGCTTTGGAGTTGGTAACAATCTCTAAACTCCTACTTTTCATTTACATGCTTATTCTTTTGTAATATCATATAGCATGTTCATGTTTTTGTGCTTCATGTGGTAAATACTTGTTTAAATGTAGTTTTTATCAAAACTTAGATTTATACATGTACAAATAGTGAGCAACAAATTGACTTATATATGTTTGCACTTCATGCTCATTTGTACCTACTATATGCACATGTATAGGCTAGTTTTGATGATTCTTCCATTTATATATGCTTTGCCAAATTTTATGATTTTACTTCATGTATATGTATTTTTAATTCAAATCTAATAAATATACATGTATACCCGTGAGTCTCTTGCCTTCATGCAAATATATTTGATAGACTCTTTTATGTTTGGGATATGTATGTGTATTTTTAGGATTGGATAAATCATACATATACCTAGAAGTGTGCTTTGTTTTTATGAAAAAAAATGAATTTTTATGATTTAAAAATGATACTCACACTTTTTGAGCTTCAATGTCTATTTTCATGAAAATGCTATTTACATGACTTTTGAACACTCACACTTTATTTATTTTGTCATGACTTTGATTCATGAACATATTTTTGAGCTTCATAGATCGAATGTCAATTCTTGTATTTGGTATGATTCATGAAATATATATGCTTTGATTTCATGTTTTGAAGGATCTTTAACTAGTTTTTCAAAATTATTTTAACTAGTTAATTGTTCTTCATTTGGTAGAGTTTTTCAAACAAAGCTTATTTTTCAAATCTATTTTTGAAAACCCCTACCATCGAAGGGAGGATGGATGGGAGATCATGTTCATGTATGCTTTAAAGTGAAAATCATTTAAACTTGAACCATGATTGGGTGGTAGTTATATGAGATATACACTTGATCTTATTGTTATGTCAATTGGTATCATTGGATTCTTTCAATTGGTATCTAAATTGATAATTTTTGTATATACTCATATTTTGTTTTCTTATATATGTATGTATCAATGTCAATTGGTATACTCATTTCATAAATATATTCTCATTTCATAAATATATATATGATTTTCATGTGCTTAACTTTCAATTGATTCACATTTTTAAAAGCACAAAGTTTATGATGAAAATTTTTTTTTTTGATCATTATGTTACTATTGGTATCAATATGTTTCAACTTCATATTTGTTAAATTTTAATTGGTATCAATATGATTTACAATAATGATTATATTCAATTTGGTATCTTAAAATTTGTCTGTTTTACAAAAGCTCTGATACCTTTAAAAATTTTGTTTAAGAAAAATTAAAAAAAAAACATTTTTTTTGATTTGTATTGCCTATATGCAAGGAGAGCTTAACATCTCTTCTACATATAGATTCATGTTGAGTGTATTGTATATTGAGGAGCTTGACAACTCTTCTTTATGTGGTACACGTGTGTAGGGAGAGCTTCACATCTCCTCTTATACATTACATAATATGTGTTATGTGAATTGGGGCTTGTCATCCCTTCTTCATGTAATGCATATGTGTAGGGAAGCTAACTTAACGTCTTCCTCTCCATGAATGTATATCGCATATAACCTTTTATTGATATATTTGATTTGACCCTTATTGATCTCTTTGTTTATGACAAAAAGGGGGAGAAAAATTTGTTGATTGTGTTTTTACCCCTTTGTTGATGATTGACAAAAAGGGGGAGAAAGATTTTGGATTTATATGCATGTTTTGTGAAAAAGGATTGTTTATGCATATATGTTTGTTTTGCAAATAGGAGAAAAAGAATTTGATTTGTCTTATGCTTGATTAGCATGTTTACTCCTACATTTGCATACATGTTTTTGTGCCTCATTGCATATTTATTTTTTTATTTGTTATGCATGAGTTAAGGGGGAGCTTCTTTGAAGCATTACTTTAATCCATGCATATATAACTTCATGAGTTTTGTCATCATCAAAAAGGGGGAGATTGTTGGCCCAAAGGCCCATCACTCTAGTTTTGATGATGATCAACTCATGTAGTTATGTTTACTAATGATCTTGTGTTTAATTAGTGACAGATTTGTTATCAAGATCTTAGTAGGTGTGGAGCTTCAACAAAAGATTTAAAGACATATTTTGGAGCTAGCACCGGTTGATTCAAGAGCTTGTGCATCAAGATCACATCAAGTACTCAAGAGGAGTCGAGCTCGTTGGATTGCATTTGGACCAAGTCAAGATGATGAGAAGACTTCAAGGGAAGACTTCAAGATCAAGACTTGTGTCTAGGTTTGTTTAGTAAGATTTTGTTTTTAGTTAAAATGTAAAGGATAGAGTAATTGGTGGATTGCTCAAGTATATATACACACACACTCTTGATTTAGTTGTCTTTTCATAAAAGAATTTTCAGTTTAGAAAAGACTTTCATTTTGGAAAATACTTTGATTTTTGGAATTCCTATATACATATCTTTTAAACCAAAACCATATTTAGAGCTTAAAAAACTTAGATATTTCATCTTATTTGTGTAGTGGATCATATCCATACACACTATGCTTTAATGAGTTTAAAATATCTAGTTTTTATTTAAAGGAGTTTTGGAAAAATAACATTTTGGTTTTAAATTGAGCCAATATTTCCATATTACAAAAATAGTCCAAATCCTTTATAACATGCCTTGATTTTGTGCAAGCATGTTTGTTTATCATAGTATATTGGTAAAACTATTTTTGTAGATTTTTTAAGTATTTATGGGATTTTATTTCAACCAAAAGACTTAGTTTTAAATCCCAGAAAAACTGTTTTCAGGCTTCAGATAGTCGACTTACTACCTTGCTAGTCGACTAACTCTGAAGTCGGTCGACCGGCTGGGTCGACCGACGTGCACAGCGTGCACGCCTTGACCTGGCAGATGGCCGGTCGACCGACCGAGTCGACCAGAACTAAGAGCAGTGCTCTCTGTTCTTTTGGGTCGACCGGGCAGTCGACTGGAGGCTCCAACGATCGGATTTTTGCCCGTTGGCGGTCGACCGGACGGTTGACCGACAGGTCTGACAGACCCCAACGGCTAATTTTTGACAGCCTATAAATTTGGGGGTTTGGTCATTGTTTTGATACAAGATTTTAGGAGAGCCTTGGGCCAGTTTTTCTTATCTGTTTAAAAGAGTTTTCTCCACATATTTGAGAGCAAATACTTCCAATTAAAAGGAGAGTTTATCAAGAGTGTTAAAAGAGATTCTTTGAGTTTTCCTCTACCATTCTCTTCCTTGTTTTTCTCACACAAACACTTGAGCCTTCCATTGCTATTCATCTTATAGGAGTGTTGTAGTGAGATAGTTTTTAGGTGATCAAAGTGTTGTGATCACCAAAGACTTGTTCTTTGTTCTTTGAGGAGGCGGACGTGTGTGTTCGCATTGTTTCGGGTCCTAGTGTGGACTCACTTGTTTCGGGTTCGGGTGCGAACTCTTGTTTGAGGTGCGGCCTCGGCGAGCCGGTGGGCTTGCGGTGTGTACGGACTAGGGAGTCCGAGAGTTGTAGGTGTTGCGGCACCGGGTGATCCATTGGGATCGATCATAGTGGAAATCCTTCGTGTGTCGAAGGCGGAGATGTAGAGCAAGGGTGCTCGAACCTCGAAACAAATTCCTTGTGTTTGCGATTGCTCACTCTCTCTCTCTCTCTGTCTCTTTTATATCTTGCATGCTTCTATTGTGTTTATCTTTACATGCTTGATATATATTGTGTGCTTATTTCATATACTTGCTTGTGATTGTTTGCTAACACTTGTATTCAACCAAGAGAGCCAACGCGGCACCTCAACCCATTCAAGGGGAATCTAGAGGAGTTTGTCCAGAGCCCTTCACGGGGAATTCGGCAACACTCTTGTGTTATACGTGGTGTTTAGTGTAAAAGTTTTATTTGGTCATAATTGTTTTTAGCTTCCGCATTATTTGGCATTAAGTGACCATTAAATTAGCCATCACCTATTCACCCCCTCTAGGTGAACCTTCAGATACCTCCCACCAATCTTGCCGTGGCCTGGCTGATTAGCTTGTGGGCAAAGTCTGCATTATACCGCTTGTGGACAATCAACCAGTTAGGAGTTGTCTAGGTCAAGATTATCTTAGACTAGGCTTGGTTGTTTCCTCTTGTTGACTATTGGTGACCTTGTTTATGATTGTGTTTGTGTATGCAAGTGTGGTCAAGAGACCCTAATTCCTCTAGGTTA
>JAVJIF010006931.1:0-58272 GCA_038442645.1 Agave tequilana | reverse complement strand
CTCAATGCATCGTGATATATGTATGCATGAAATAGGTAAGAGGTAAGAAACTTTTATTTACAAAAAGTGCAAAAAATTATTTACAAAGAGTATATACAAGTGTAACCATTACCTAGGTTTGGTCGTTTTCCTCTGGCCCGTTTCCCATCGTTCCAGTGCGTCTGCTTTCGTGAGCTCAGTTGGGAAACGGTTTGAATTATTTTAGCCCTAGGTGTTTTCAGATTCAATTGTTTATTATTATCATTCACCCTCATTCCACCACATTGTTCACTAAAAAATTCCTTATCACCACTCTCACTCTGAATCTCATCACTTCCAATGTTAAGGAATTTCAGCTCCTCTCCATACAATTCTTCAAAACGAAGGTCAACATCCGGAAGTGTGCAATCAGTTAGTTGACCCCGAGTTGACTCATCTAGACACATGATCTCATCAGCAAACAGGTCTTCAAAGGATATATCAATCGGAGGTTCGAATACAGTCAGAGTTGGCTCATTGAAAGTGAAAATATCCAAATCAACTTTCCCCTTTTGAAAGGGTACTCGGATAAGAGAATCACAAGATTGTGACTCATCTTTTGGATCTTCACCTTCTTCCTCACAATTGTTAATAATGAAACTAACCTCAAATGTTTGATCTTTTGTTTTACGAGGTTGTGTGTGGAAGACATTGTGTTCATGAGTCATGTTACCAAAGGTTAACCTCATTGATCCATTCCGGCAATTAATGATGGCATTTGCAGTAGCCAGGAATGGTCGTCCCAAAATGACAGGAATTTGAGCCCTTTGATTGGAATTTGACACAGGTTTTATTTCAAGGACTACAAAGTCAACAGGATAAATGAATTCCCCAACTTTGACAAGGACATCGTGAATTTTCCCCTGGGTCTAGTGACAGAGCGATCAGCCAATTGTATGGTCATTTGGGTAGGGAGAAGATCGCCTAACCCTAATTGTTGGTACACAGAAAAAGGTAGGAGATTGATGCTGGCCCCTAAATCAAGCAGTGCCCTATTGATGGTAGTCTGTCCTATGATGCATGAAATGGTGGGGCTCCCTGGGTCTTTGTATTTAACAGGAATTGGACCAGTGAGCAACTCGCTAATGGTTGATGCTAGGAAGACTTTCTTAGGGACTTGTGTTTTCCTCTTCTTGGTGCACATTTCCTTCAAGAATTTGGCATATGATGGTACTTGTTGTATGGCATCAAGAAGAGGGACATTGATTTGGACCTTATTAAACATTTCTCTTATGTTCTCCATATGAGCATTTGTCTTGTTATTTATAAGCCTATTTGGAAATGGTATACTAGGCTTATAAGGTTGCTCATCTACCTTTTCTTTACCCTTGGCTTTTGAAGTGGTTGGCTCTGAACTAGAGGATGGTTTGTCAGAAGTTGGTTGCATTGGGACAGGAGGTGTTGGTTTTGGTACTGGATGGGATGATTGACTAGAAACCTTATTGTCTACTTGTTTTCCAGAGCTCAGGGTATGAATAGCATGACATTGACTGGGTCCTGAATCTTCCACTTCATTCAAAGGGAAGTGATGTTTGGGATTTGGCAATGGCTGGCTTGGGAACATTCCATTTTGTCTCTCATCCAATTGCCTGATTTGGACCTTAACCTGATTCATATCCTGATGATAGTTCTTTGTAAAGGGTTCTAACATTTTCCTCAACTCTGATATTTCTGAATTATTCTGGGGTGGATGTTGATAATACGGAGGCTGGAATTGTGATTGGTAGTGTGGTGGGTTCTGATATGGTTGTGAATGTGGTGGACTTTGAGATGGATGAACATACAGTGAATTATGATTGAAACTGGATGTGTGAGACTGAGCATTATATGGATATGGAAGTGGTGGTTTATGATGCTCAGGACCAGACTGACTCCACGAAAAATTTGGATGGTTCTGCCATCCTGAATTGTAAGTGTTGGAGTATGGGGGTCTGGTAAATGCTGCATTCAAGTTCTCCTGATATGATTGGGTCTGATACAAAGGACACTCCTCAAAGACATGGTTAAGGTCATGACAGTAGGTGCAACCGGTTTAATCACAGGCAATGGGTTGACCTGATTTACAACAGAATTTCCCCTAGACTCAAACAGTTCTATCCTCTTCATTAATTGTGTGATCTTGGCTCCTGCGGCTATAGAGGATTCTATGGAGTGCATACCAGTTCTGGAAGTGGTGGGAGTGGGTTTATCAGGGCATGACTCCCACTGAATGGTTTTCTCAGCTAAGGTTTCAAAGAGATCCCACCCCTGATGTTCATCTTTCTTCAAAAATTCCCTTGACACATGGATTCAAGAAGGGTTTTCGTTTGGTAATCTAGACCGTCATAGATAATCTGGCATAAATGCCATTTCTCTATGCCGTGATGAGGACACAGGGCTAGAAGGTCTTTGAAACGCTCAAGATACTTCCAGAAAGGTTCATTTGGTTCCTGCTTGAATTGCATGATATTCTTTCGCATGAGGGCTGTTTTGTGGATAGGATAGAATTTCTTAAGAAAGACCTTAACAAAATTATCCCAAGAAGAAATGGAACTGACGGGAAGATTGTAAAGCCACTTCTTAGCTAAATCCTTAAGTGCAAACGGTATGAACCTTAACCTAACAGCATCCTCGGTCAGTTGGGAAATTTCTCATTTGGCATACCTCTTCAAACTCACGAATAAAGAGGTACGCGTCCTCAGACTCTAGACCATGAAATCGGGGAAGTGTATTAATGAATTGCGGTTTCAGCTCAAAGTGATTTCCATTTGGTTCGGGGAGAAGAATGCACGATGGAAGGGAGGTGCGAATCGGATAGAATCGATCTTGAAGTGAAACGTTGTTTTCCATTGTGTCAAGTGATTGTGTAAGTGCAGAAAGTCTAACAAGTCTTGCAGAATTAGGATGACGGAACCACTCTTGCATATACAGTCACAAACAACGTGCACCGATCACACCAGCGAAAAATAAAAATAAAATAACAAACAATAAAAGAAAAAATCAATCCAAGCTATCTAGGATTCCTGGACCTAGACGACTCCTAACTGATTAGACCGTCCACAGGAGGTTTAGTGTAGACTTTGACCACAAGCTAATCAGCCAGGAAAGGGCAAGGTTGGTGGGAGGTTTTCCGTCAAAGACGTTCCTTAATTAAGTAACCAGCAACCTTCGAGCTTTCGGCCCTCAATCCCTTTCCTAAACACTGATTTTGCAAAAGTCAATTTCCAACACTTTTCCCCCTTAGGATAATCTCCTAAGTGAGTCCGGATGTCCCTAGGGCCAACGTCTATCAGTTTTTATTAGAAGCTTAGGATTGTGAGTGCTGGAATGGTGGTTTTTGGGCTAAGGAAGGGGTGATGAAATCCCCACCTTATCTTATTTACTGGGTATGCCCTTAAAGTCAATTTTGTGCAAGTGTATGATTAAACAAACAAGGTTCACTCAAAGCTATAAAAATCAAACAAGGAATGAGTCCTAGTCAATATGCAATGCGCACGTACCTTGCCTCCAGCACTCTTCAACAGTAAAAGTAAATGTATTGAAAAGACACGTGCCTAGAATGCAAATGTCTAATCAATTTTTAATTTTGCAACCAATTTTTTACTGTTGATTATTAGCAGGAGTATGGTGAAGCATACAAGAAATTAAGTATTGCAGCAGCTGTATTTTACAAAGCCAGAGACCCTGCAGAAAAATTGTCAGTAGTCCTCTCCTCCTTGCCGCAAATCTGCGGCAAATGCCATGGAATTGCGGCAATTCAGAGGGCTTCTGGTTCTGCTTTCAAGAGCAGAAGCCCAGAGCCACTTATATGTCACTGCAATGCAAATTTTTCTATTTCTTCAACCTGTAACCTGCAACAGAGAAGAAAATTCGTTTAGTTCTTCACTTTAAATCAAAAACCGTTGCTCTCCCGGCAACGGCGCCAAAAATGATTGAAGAAAAGATTAGTGTGATTGTTGTGAAGTATTTGCACAGATATTAAATGAAAGAGAGAAGGTTTAGAATTAACCTCAAGTGCTTTGATCACTCCACAATGTATTTATATGATTAATGTATCCTTTCTAATCTCCGTTATAGCATGGGCTATACCGAGTCGATTCTCAGGGAGAGCTTGCGATGGAAGCGTTACGGTTCATTGTGAAGATAGAAAACGAAGATTCTTCTTTGTCTTAAAAGAATGAATAAAACATGGAAAAAGAAATGAAAGAATCGGTGGATATGTTCATGATGGAAAATGAAAAGAAATCAAAACAAGATTGGCTTTTGGATTAACACTAAAAAGAAAAGAAAACTTGTAAAAGATTTGAAGATGGAGAAAACCATGACTAGCTAACCTTACTACCTTACTAAAAACTTACTAAACTCCGTGATGGTGAATGCGTGCCTCATGTTGATTCATCGGCAAAGATTTGTCTTGCGTGTTGGTCTAATTACTTTCCCACTTGAATGATGGGTGATCACTCTTGGACTTGTCTTGTAGACTCATAGATGTCATAGGCCTACAAGATAGACTTTCAATAATGGAATCAAAAGAGCGACACTCAAGGGATGCTAAGGAAGAAGATACAACATTCATTAATTGAAGTAAAGAAGTTGTACAACAAATAGCAGATGTTTGGTGATCCATCTCCATGTTCCATCAAGGCACTTGTTCTAAAGACAAGGCTCTAAATGAGGCACACATGAATCATATGGAATTACAACAAGAACTTGCCAAGCAATGAAAGTAACCCATCGGAGAAGAGAAGACCATACAACTTGCAAGATTAAGGAAGCAATCACCCATGAGTTAGTAGTTAGCAAGGTTAGTGGTTAGCTAGTTCATGTTAGAAAGAGTTAGCTACTAGCCATAAGAAAAGAAAAGCAAAGCATGAATTAAAGTGCAAGTAAAGTAAAGCTAGAATTAAAGAAAGCAAGTAATACTAGAAAATGCTCAAGTAGAGAGAAGAGAATGGATGAATCCTTGCTTCACAAGTTGTCACACCTTGGTCTACACAAGCTTTTCTCTTCTTACAACTCTCTTTGCAGAATTTCTAGGGAGGAAGAAGAAGATCTAAAGCACTAAAATCCTAGAGAAAAATTACAAAGCTTTATCCTCTAATCTCTCCTCTCTCCTCCTCAGTCTTTTTGCGAAGGCCCTGGTCCTGTATTTATAGGCCTCAGAGAGAAGTCTCCAGAACCGGACAGGTGGCAGGAATCTGGGGCTTAACAGCCGCAGATCTGCCGCAGATCTGCGGCATAGATTTGGAAAACGCGGCAAAGCTTGGTCCGTTGGATCCTAGATTTCTATTGAGAATTTGTTACAAGTTTATTAGCCACGTGACCTTCTGGAAGAGTGAGCTGGCGCGTAGAATTCTCCAGATCCTGGGCTCAAAGTTGGGCTCTCTTTTGGGCTTGAAATTAATTCCCTTTAATTATTGCTAATTAAAGGAATTTTGGGCCTTTTCTCTATTAGAATGTGGACCTGCAAAAAATAGAGAGAAGATGATTAAAAATCACATTTTTATTGTCAATATGCATGGGAATGATGTGGTAAAATATGCAAAATTAGATAACAATCATGAATTAAAATGAAAGTATTGATCGGATCTTGCCTTGTCTGTGTTAGTAATCGGCTTGTTGTTGTTGTTGGCCCAAAGGCCATTATCCCGGTTATTTTGATGATAGCAAAACATATTTAGTTATGTATTTAATAATCTTGATTTTAAAGTATTTCAGGTTCAAGAAACAGATTTTGACGACTCCGCTAAAAGACTCACAAATTTGGAGTTCGCCCAACATTTGCATTCCCAAGCTAAAGCACATAGGAAGCTTCGGAATTTGCGTTGAAGAAAAGTTCAAGAAGAAGATCAAGACTTGCTAAAGAATCCAAGAGTTGTACTTTGTTTATTTTCATTTTAGAATATTTTGTCAAAACTAAATAGTAGAAGTAGAGATATGGGATATCACACACACACATTTTCTAGAGTGGTTGATGGCTTCAAAATAATTTCTATTTCTATTTCCAAACTCAGTTTTAGTTGAACATATCTACTTTTGAAATACGTTTTTAGAGAGACTAGTTTTGGGAAAAACATTTTATTGAAAATCAAGTTTTTATCAAAAGAATTTTTACCAAGTATTTTACCTTGATAGTAGTATGACACATGCTCATACTCTATGATTTTTCAAGACCAAAACATTTATCCAAGACCCAAAACCAAAACCCAAAATTGTCCAGGTCTGTGAATTCTGATTTTTCAGAAATTCACAGTGCCCGGTCGACCGGCAGTCGACCGGCACTCGACCGACATGCACAAATGTGCATGTGCGTATCAGTCGACCGGAGGTCGACCGATACTCGACCGGCCCCAACCTGCTGCTCTCTGGAAATTGCCAGTCGACCGACCCGGTCGACCGGTGAGCCCCAACGGTCGGATTTTTGACGTTGGCGGTCGACCGACCCGGTCGACCGGTAGTCTGTCAAAAATTCTGACAGACTCAACAGCTATTTTTCTGACTTTTTGACTTTTGGGATTTGTCTCCAACGAATCTCTTGAGCAGTTTTTGACCCCTATAAATAGGTGGTCACTTCATATGATATGACTAACAATTTTAGAGCTATCAAGTGCAATTTTACAAAAGTTTCAAAGATTCCAAAGTTTTCAAAAGAAAAGATTTTTCTCTCCAAAGCCTAAATTTCCATCACCTTTCTTGGAGCCTATTCCTCTACTTCTCTCTAGTTTTGCACTACACAATCCCATACTCTAAGTCTATTATTTGGTTCTAGGATTGTGCTTAGTGAGCTCTTTTGTAAAGTGGTCAAGTGTGATCACTTCCATTGTAATTGAGTGAAGTTGTAGAGGCATCGGCCTCAAGGCGAGCTAGTGTGCTCAAGGTGGTGAAGTGTCATCACGGGAGACGGACAAGTGTTGTCCTTGTATTGTTGATCCGGTGGGATCCTCAATAGTGGAAATCCTTCAAGTGTGAAGGCGGGGACGTAGAGCGTGGCTCGAACCTCGGAAACATATCGGCGTGTTTGCGTTTGCTCAAATTTCTCTAACTCTATCTCTTTTATTACTTGCAATTTTACATTGTCTTTTACTTGCAAGAAATATTGTATTGTGCTAATTGTTTAGAGTTAAATTTTTAAATTCCGCATAATTGCCATTATCATATAGCCATCACCTATTCACCCCCCTCTAGGTGATTTCAATTGGTATCAGAGCCTAACCCTACAACTTAGGTCTAACAACCTTAGGGAGATCCATACATTTGGCTATATTCATTTGTTGTATTTTATTTTGTGCATCTTATATATTGTGCATTCATGGCATCCATGGACTTTTCTAGCATTAAATCCCTCCCAAATTGATGGCTTGAACTTCCTATTTGGAAAGTCAAGATGAACTTGTTTTTGAAATCCTTAGGTGTTAGGGTAGCTAGGGCCATTACCAAAGACTTCATTGAACCAACTAGTGATGAGAGCACATGGTCCGAGGATACCACCAAAGACTATGAAGCAAATGCTAGGGCACAATATGCATTAACACAAGCACTTAATGAAGATGACCTTGCACGCATCATTAATTGTAAATCGGCATATGAAGTTTGGAACATGCTTATTGTGACTCATGAGGGAACGTCACAAGTCAAGAGAGCAAAAGTTGACTTGTTACGTTCTCAATATGAGAATTTTTACATGATTGATAATGAGAGCATTGATGACATGCTCACTCGCTTTACAAAAATAACTAATGCTCTTTCTTCCTTAGGCGACAAGATTGACAACGATCAAAAGATAAGGAAGGTGATTCGAGCTCTTCCCAAAGCTTGGGAAGTCAAGGCGACAACCCTCAAAGAGCTAAATGACAAAGAGGAGATGGACTTCTCCGGCTTCATCGGCAATCTCAAAACACATGAGATGGAGATGAAGGTACGAGAAGAAAGGGAGGCACCCAAGAAGAAATCAATAGCCTTCAAAGCCGCTCCAACAATACAAGACGAGGATGATTCATCGGACGAGTGCGATGAAGACTTCGCCATGCTCATCCGGAAGGTGGGCAAGATGTTCTACAAAAAGGGAAGACAAAGCAATTTCCGGCGAGGGAAACCTCAAGGGAGATTTGAAAGAAAAAGAGAGGAGCCCGGTCCTTGCTTTCATTGCAAGAAGATCGGTCACCTCATTGCCGATTGCCCCGCTCTACAAGCGACCACATCCAAGAACGGGCAAAGAAAGAAGAAAGCAATGGTGGCTACTTGGGATGACACGGAGTCGGAATCCGAAGAGGAAGTCGACGCCGCGCACATGTGTTTCATGGCACATGGGGAGGATGCACCAAAGGTAACTCTAGAAAACTCTTTAGATGAGGATGAGTTAACTATGGATGAACTTGCACACTTTTTTGAAGAATTGCAAAATAGGTATGAGATTTCACAATCTCAAAATAAGAAATTAAAAAGAGAAAATGAGGCTTTAAAATATAAAGTAGAATTAGTTGTTAAAGAAAAGGATGTTTTATCTAGTGCACTTGAAAATTTGAAAAATGATTTTGATAAGTATAAACTTGCAAATAAGGGTAAAACCACCATAGTTTCAATAGATAAAAATGATTTGTTGAGATCCAAAAGCGTGTTGATGCTTTGGACTCCACACTTAAAAATTGTGCATTTGATTTGAAAAAGATGGCTTCTAAATTTCCTAAGGGAACACCCCAAGGGAAACATGCACAACATGCACATACACATGCACGGAAACATGCTCACACTCACAAGCATGCATACATGTATAGTAGTGGTAGAATTTATGTTTGCACTCATTGTGGCCGCAAAGGCCATTTAGAAAAATTTTGTTATGCTAAATAATGTTAAGAATAAATATGTTTGGGTTCGCCCGGTACTAACCCTAAAGGACCCTCAAAGATTTGGGTACCAAAAGATCCTCCAAATGTAGGTGACACAGGTGGATCTACTTCCTCCAAGACTTAGGGGGAGACGGTGCCCGGGTGGTAGATGCAACTAAGCTCAAAGTTCAAATCTAGCTTGCATCGCTATCGTGGAGGCACCTATTTTTGGAGACTACCCGTAAATTGGTAACATCTCCATTTAAGAATTTTTAATTTTGTATATACAATTGTTGTAGGATTGCTAGTTTAGTTTTATGCTTCATTGATACATGATTAGTATAAACTTGCAACTCTAACATGATTGTATATGCCATGTTCAATTTTGAGTTCTTTTTGACATGTATACATATGTATAGAATTGTTAGTTTGTTTTGTTCATTATTGATACATGCTTATATAGAACTACCTTTCTATCATGTTGTGTACATGCATTGTATTAATTTCATATCTTGTATTGTTATGCCTTATGTCATACTTGTCCACATGTCCAATTTTTGTGTATCTACATGTATAGTTTAGATTTGTGATTATATACTTGTATACATATAGATCTATTTTCATAAATAAAATAAAACTTTTTGAAAATTTCATAGTTGAGCAAATACCTTAAAGATGGCAATTGCGCACCTCAACTCATTCAAGAGGAATCATGAGGATGAAGTTCAGAACCCGTCACTGGGTATTCGGCTTCAACATCTTTATATCTTTGTTTAAATATGTAAAATAAAATTAAATCATTTTGTGTGAAGTTTTGTTGATATGATCACTAAATGAAGATTTAAAAATAATTGTTGTATCCCTGAATATTATAATATAACATATTTTATTTGTTATAATTTTTATTTAAATTTTTTTTTTTGGTCAGAATCTGGTAGCAAAATTTTCAGACTTACCGGTCGACCGGCCCCTAACCCCAGTCGACCGGCTCTGTCTGAGGAAAAATTTTGTATTTTTTTGTGCTACCGGTCGGCTGTTGGTATAGGACCAGTCGACCGATCAGAATGCAGGACTCTCTGTATCTTTTCGGTCGACCGGTCCCTCAATCCCAGTCGACCGATAGTCGTATTCTGGCGTATATCTGGACCTTTTCTTCACTGTTTCGGCTCTCTCTCTCATTTTCTCTCACAGCGACCGCAGGAGCTCCCCCCTCTCAAAATTTCCTACTTCAAATCCGTCCACCCGATCTTAAATTCCTTCAAAAACCCATTTCATACTCCTCATTTCTAATTCGGATCTTCAATCTCAAGCCGATCCGTCCGTCAGATTCTCAGAATTTCTGGATTTTCAAGCTAGGGTTTCAGATTGTTTCAAAGGTAAAAATTTCGGATTTTTCACTTGTTCTTCCTTTCTAGCTTAGAGATATCACTTCTTTTGTCTTCATATTAGGTTGATTAATCATCTAGATCGTGCCTTTACCTGCAAAACCCTAAAAATTTGATTTTTGTCATGGCTCCTAAAAGACATCGTTCTGAGAAGGGAAAGGGCACTGCCCAATCCTCATCTCAAGCCCCTAGGACTGATCCTGTGTTCCGTAACGATCTTGCCTCTGATCGTTACACACATTTAGCCCCTAGGAATACTATTTCGGGTAGATATGTGGCTATCCAAGACTTTGAACATTTAGATATCCCCCACATACTCCGTGCTAACAATCTTGTGGATTTTCTCTCCATCCGGGAGAAGGTTTACACTTCTTTGGTTCCCTATTTCTATGCCAATTTTGAATTTAGTGGGAACCGGATTATTTCCCGTGTGATGGGTAGGGACATAAACATTTCCCTAGGTCAATTTGCTAGGATTCTTCATCTTTCCACTGATGGAATAGATGTTTACTCTTATGACCTACATGATTTTCCTGAATATCCGGAGGGTGAGTCTTCACTCACCGCATCCACTCTTCTTCACCGGGATGACAATCCCGATCTAGTGAGGAATGAGATTGTGAGTCAGTATTCCCTCCAATCTCAGGTCCTTGCTAAGATTATCTTTCATAATATCGTGCCCAAATCCGGTGAATTTAGCCATGCTCGAGGCCCTGTTCCCCTGATTATCTATTGCCTCCTTAAAGGCATTAGGATAAATTTCCCTCGAGTGATCGCTTCTCACATGAGTGGTGATCAGATTCGTACTGCTGGTAGGAGTCTGCCTTACGGCATGCTCATTACCCATCTGCTTAGGGCTTTAGACTTCGATCTTTCTGGTCAAGCCTCTTCAAAACCCTCTTCTGATATCAACACTGCTGCCTTGAAGATGATGGAAGCTCAGTTGCGTCGACACGCAGCTGTGCAACCACCACCTGTTCCTGCAGCTGATCCAGCTCCAGCTCCACCTCCTGTTTTTCCTGCTCCTGAGTTTCAGGGTGCTTCTTCTTCTGAGCTCCGCTCGCAGATCGAGGCACATCAGGCCTGGGTCGGTGAGCAAGTCTCTGCACTTCGTGCAGATATGGCTGCTCGTGATGCTTCTCTTCGGGCAGATATGGAGGCTCGTGCTGCGATGGATGCTGCTTTTCGGGCGGAGGTCCGTAACGACTTGTCCTATATGGCTGAATCCATGAGATTTGTGGATGTTCAGTTCCAGTCTTTGTTCACTAAATTGAACATAGTCGTTCCTGATGGGACTCCGGGTGCTCGTCGTCTCCTGCCGCTGGTCCTCCTTTCCCTCCCAGAGCTCGCGTCTCTGTTCCACCACCGCGCCCCAGAGTTGATGCCGTGGATACAGAGGAGGTAGATTCCTCTTCTTCCTCAGATGATGGTGATGACCAGACGATGGCCGAGGGCTCTGATGATGACGAGGAGGAGGATGACGAGGCGACTGAGTGATGCTGATGTGTGACCTCCCCTTTATTGATGATGTCAAAAAGGGGAGAGAGATGTTTGGAGAGAGATATTTTGTTATGACTCTTTTGTTATTTTGTTATGTACTTGACTTATTTTGTTGTGTTGGACACCTTTTATTTTTGTGTTGTGGACATGTCTTGTGTGGTATGTATTTGTGGTATGTATTTATGTCATGTTGAGACTCATTTCCTTTTATCTATGATATGACTTGTGTAGTTGAGATTTTTCTATGGGCATGGATATATGATGTTTATGATTTAGCAATTGTGATAATATGCCTGAGTATGATTTTTTTTATATATGCATATGTTGAGGGGGAGCTTCATTTGAAGACTCTACCCAAAATATCTTGTGATAACTACATATGTTTTGCCATCATCAAAAAGGGGGAGATTGTTGGCCCAAAGGCCATTATCCGGTTATTTTGATGATAGCAAAACATATTTAGTTATGTATTTAATAATCTTGATTTTAAAGTATTTCAGGTTCAAGAAACAGATTTTGACGACTCCGCTAAAAGACTCACAAATTTGGAGTTCGCCCAACATTTGCATTCCCAAGCTAAAGCACATAGGAAGCTTCGGAATTTGCGTTGAAGAAAAGTTCAAGAAGAAGATCAAGACTTGCTAAAGAATCCAAGAGTTGTACTTTGTTTATTTTCATTTTAGAATATTTTGTCAAAACTAAATAGTAGAAGTAGAGATATGGGATATCACACACACACATTTTCTAGAGTGGTGATGGCTTCAAAATAATTTCTATTTCTATTCCAAACTCAGTTTTAGTTGAACATATCTACTTTTGAAATACGTTTTTAGAGAGACTAGTTTTTGGGGAAAAACATTTTATTGAAAATCAAGTTTTTATCAAAAGAATTTTTACCAAGTATTTTACCTTGATAGTAGTATGACACATGCTCATACTCTATGATTTTTCAAGACCAAAACATTTTATCTAAGACCCAAAACCAAAACCCAAAATTGTCCAGGTCTGTGAATTCTGATTTTTCAGAAATTCACAGTGCCCGGTCGACCGGCAGTCGACCGGCACTCGACCGACATGCACAAATGTGCATGTGCGTATCAGTCGACCGGAGGTCGACCGATACTCGACCGGCCCCAACCTGCTGCTCTCTGGAAATTGCCAGTCGACCGACCCGGTCGACCGGTGAGCCCCAACGGTCGGATTTTTGACCGTTGGCGGTCGACCGACCCGGTCGACCGGTAGTCTGTCAAAAATTCTGACAGACTCAACAGCTATTTTTTCTGACTTTTTGACTTTTGGGATTTGTCTCCAACGAATCTCTTGAGCAGTTTTTGACCCCTATAAATAGGTGGTCACTTCATATGATATGACTAACAATTTTAGAGCTATCAAGTGCAATTTTACAAAAGTTTCAAAGATTTCCAAAGTTTTCAAAAGAAAAGATTTTCTCTCCAAAGCCTAAATTTCCATCACCTTTCTTGGAGCCTATTCCTCTACTTCTCTCTAGTTTTGCACTACACAATCCCATACTCTAAGTCTATTATTTGGTTCTAGGATTGTGCTTAGTGAGCTCTTTTGTAAAGTGGTCAAGTGTGATCACTTCCATTGTAATTGAGTGAAGTTGTAGAGGCATCGGCCTCAAGGCGAGCTAGTGTGCTCAAGGTGGTGAAGTGTCATCACGGGAGACGGACAAGTGTTGTCCTTGTATTGTTGATCCGGTGGGATCCTCAATAGTGGAAATCCTTCAAGTGTGAAGGCGGGGACGTAGAGCGTGGCTCGAACCTCGGAAACATATCGGCGTGTTTGCGTTTGCTCAAATTTCTCTAACTCTATCTCTTTTATTACTTGCAATTTTACATTGTCTTTTACTTGCAAGAAATATTGTATTGTGCTAATTGTTTAGAGTTAAATTTTTAAATTCCGCATAATTGCCATTATCATATAGCCATCACCTATTCACCCCCCCTCTAGGTGATTTCAGTTGTGTCTCCTCGAGGAGCTGTTTTTGTACCTAAGTGTTTGAACTGATTTGTCATGTAGTTCTGAAAGTACACCTAGAGGGGGGTGAATAGGTGTAGTGCTAATCTATCTGACAAATAATGCGGAATTAAAAACAAATGCACTAGATGATGAACAGTGACTCAAAATAAGAAGTGAAGCCGGATTCTCCGTGAAGGACACTATTAGAACTTTACCTCTATATTTCTTCTAGATTAGGATTCAAGCTACTCAATTGCCTTCCTATTGAAATGAGTGAAACCGACAAGTTGAATGAGAAATGTAATGCAATTAATGAGTAACAAATGAAATAGACGCAAATACACAAATGTGTGTACACAAACAATATCAAGCAAAATAGATATAACAATGATAGCAATGTGTAATATAAAGAGTTGAGAGAGAAAGATCCAAATGTAAATACCAAGATATGTTTCGAGGTTCGAGCCACCGCTCTATGTCCCTGCCTTCACACAGAAGGATTTCCACTATGTCCACCAAGGACCTTCCACAAAGGTGAAAAACACCTAGAGGGGGGGTGAATAGGTGTAAGTGCTAATTTAGAAACTAAATGCGCTAAATGCGGAAGCTTAACACAATTTTGCAATCACACTTAATACAACCAACAAGTGTAGCCGAATTCCCTGTGAAGGGCTCTGGACTAACTCCTCTTGATTCCCCTAGATATGGGTTGAGGTGCTATATGAAGCTCTTGTGGTTAAGTACAAGTGAGGCACACACACAAGCAAGCCAAGCATATAAAGATGAGCAATATGAAATAATGCAAGGCACAAATGCAAGCAATATGATATGAATAAATGAATGATGCTTTGCACAAATGTAAGAGAGAGAGTTAGAGAGACAATGGATCAAACGCAACACAATGATATGTTCCGAGGTTCGAGCCCCTAGCTCTACGTTCCTGCCTTCACCGAGAAGGATTTCTAAATCCACTATCTTGTCCACCGAGGACTCCCACCGAGGGAACCTTCACCAAGAAGGATTTGTAAAACTGGGAGTACCGAACTCCTCTCTCAAACACCGCCTCACAACCGAGGGGTAGGCCCGTAGCTAATACAACCAACAAACACCTCTACCGAAGAGGGTTACAAACCAATACCACTCCGATCAACCTCTACCAAAGAGGGATACAACAATATAAGGAGGGTTTACAACTTTGGAGGTTTCCACAACCTCAAACAATCTCTCTTTTTCACAAACGAGATCCTAATAGAATAGGATAGAAAATAAGCTCAAGTGGATATCAAAGTATTTTTGGAAAGCAAATAACAAAGAAAAACTACTTGGGAAATCTCTTGTAGATGATAGAAATGAAAATCCAAACAATATCCCAAAAACCTAGTTTTCTTTGATTTTCCAAAACCCTTGAAAAAACAATAAAAATGAAATCTTTGAAGCTCTAAAACACTTTTTAAAATTTTAAAAACACTTCAGAAAAGTAGGAATTTTTGCTCTTAAAAATCTTGGCCAAAATCCCAAAGAAATGGGGTTTATATAGGCCAAACAGAAAACTAGCCGTTAGGCTGATCTGGCAGCCTGACAGGCCTGCGGTCGACCGGCCCGGTCGACCGCCAACGGTCATAAATATGACCGTTGGGGCATCCGGTCGACCGCACGGCCCGACCGCCCAGATACAGAGAGCAGACTTCTCTGCTCCGGTCGACCGCCCAGATACAGAGAGTAAGGCTCTCGATCCGGTCGGCCGACCGGCCGACCGGCCCACTGTGCCAGCAGACGTGCACAGGTCTGTGCACGTCGGTCGACCGCCCGGTCGACGACAAGGCCTGTCAGCACAGTTTTGGGTCAAAAACACTTGTTAAAATATTTCTAAAAATCTTTTAAGTCTTGTAAAAATCTCCAAAAATAGTTTTATCATTTTGCATTGATACATAAACATGTGATAAACATTTTAACTCAAATATCAAGCATATGAAACCATTTTTGTGTTTTAACATTTTTACCAAAAAACTAGTATTTATCAAACTTGGATTTTTCAATAGGAAACACATGAATAGACATATCAAAATAAGTTTGTTTAAGATATGAAGCATGTATGTATATTGAACACATCTAATATACATTAAAAACCATTTAAACTTGTTTTGATCTAAACTATTCATGAAAACCAAAATCCATAAAACGTGTGTGTTGTGCACTTGAGCATATCAACTATACTTATCTTTACAAATGGATCTAAACACACTAAACTAAAACTAGGATACCTAAGTCTTCTTAATGATCTTCCATCTTCAAGCCGACTCGATCCCAAACGTGATCCTCCGAGTGCAAAGGTAAGATCTTGATGCTCGGGCACTAGAATCACCAAGTGAAGGCTTCCAAAACTCCTCTTTTTGAAGCAATCACCAACTAATATCTTGTTACATGATCTGAAACTAAAATCACAAGATTATTAGTAAACATAACTACATGAGTTAATCATCATCAAAACTAGAGAGGAAGGCCTCCGGGCCAACAATCTCCCCCTTTTTGATGATGACAAAACTCATGGAGTTATATATGCATGGATTAAAGTTAAGCTTCAAAGAAGCTCCCCCTTAACTCATGCATAAACAAATAAACATAATGAATATGCAATGAAGGCTCTTAAACATGAATGCATAGATATGCATAAACAAAAAAAAGGCTCTAGATACCAATGAAATGTTCAAAAACAAAACATGCTCTAGATACCAATTAAAATTAAAACTAAATTAAACTTAATATATGCAAAACATAAATATGCATATATCAAACTCAAAATCTTTCTCCCCCTTTTTGTCAATCATCAACAAAGGGGTAAAAAAAATCAAAACAAAACAAAATCTTCTCCCCCTTTTTAATACAAAGAAAACAATCATCAATAAGGGGTAAAAGTAAAACTAAATCAATAAATTTTCTCCCTTTTTTTGTTCGAAACAATGAATAAATAAAGGGTTAATGAAAACAAAGTTCTCCCCCTTTTTGTCTAAAACAAAAACAAAAACCAAATAGGGGTGACAATCAATTAAGGTACCAATTGAAACTATGTCAAAGTAGCATCTTGATACCAATTGAAAGTAAACATAGATCAACAAATAAACGGTATATGCTATATACATTCATGAAGAGGAAGATGTGAAGCTTCCCTACATAGATACATTACATGAAGAAGGGATGACAAGCCCTAATTCACATAACGTACACTATGTAATGCATAAGAGGAGATGTGAAGCTCCCCCTACACACGTGTACCACATAAAGAATAGATGTCAAGCTCCTCAATACAAGATACACTCAACATGAATCTATATGTAGAAGAGATGTTAAGCTCTCCTTGCATATAGGCAATACAAATAAAAAAACTTTTGTATATTTTCTTTAAACAAAATTTTTGTGATACCAATTTAAAACATATTCAAATAAACATCTTGATATCAAAATAGAGTATTTTTCTTTTTAAGTATATGATATCAAATGAAATGACTATTTTCTATCATAAAACAAGAAGTGAAAATACAAATACTAATTGAAATATGAAAATCGAATTTTCTCCCCCTTTATGAAATACCAACAAAACACATGCATAAGCTTGTTTAAGAAACCAATTGAAAATTGAATCAATTGAAACAAAGTTGAAGCTCAAGCTTAGCATAAACAAAATATATATGTATGAAAAATTTTAATACCAATCGAAATTGATACTATTGAAATTGAAAAACAACATACATACAAACATATATGAGTATACAAGAAAGGTCAAAATTGATACCAATTGAAAGAATTTCAATGATACCAATTGAAATAACAATAATGATCAAAGTATAACTCATATAACCTATCCTCCAATCATGTTCAAGTTTAAAATGATTTTCAATATAAAGCATACATGAGCATGATCGCCCATCCATCCGCCCGTAGATGGTAGGGGTTTTCAAAAATAGATATGAAAATAAGGTTTGTTTGAAAAAAAACTCTACCAAATGAAGAATATCCCAACTAGTTATATGAATTGTAAACTAGTACGAAATCCTTCAAGCAAGGAATAAAAATAAATTGTTTTTCATGAAACATGAAATCCACATGATAATCAACACTCAAGTCAATTAAGCACAAATATGACTCATGAAAACAAAATATGAGTAAACAATAAATGTGAGTGTACAAATAAGATGTGAAAATCACAATCATAAAAAAATGTACCATTAAGTTCAATATTCCTTGAAACAAGAAAACATGAAATTCATCAAAACTATTTAATCTTCAAGGTACATGTATGTCCTATACAAACTAAAGTATACATACATATCCAAACACAACGAGTCCACAAAGATATATGCATGAAGGCACGTGGCTCAAAGGATGTATATGTATAACAATAATTTGGATAAAATAGACATATACATGAAGTTAAACATATAAACATAAAACAAATCCAAAAATAGGAATACAAGTTTAAAATGTATGAATCATCAAAACTAGACTATACTAGCACATCTAATGGGTTCAAATAAGCATTCAAGTTCAAACATATATAGATTTATTTGTGGCCCACTCTATGCACAAGTATAAATCTTAGTCTTAATGAAAACTAACATTTAAACATATATTCAAAGCATGAAGCATAAAACAAGACAAAAATCATCATGATAAACAAAAACATGATTATTATGTAAATCCACATGTTATTAAACCTATGATAGACATGATAGATAAACAAAGGTGAGAACACTAAATATGGGTCCATATAAGCATGGGTGTCTCAAATACTATACATGTAAGTCATAAGCCTAATAAACATGGCATTTACACAATAATCTACAAACAATAAAACATGCTATAAACAATGAATATGAAAGCATGAAAATAATAATAAGGAGTAAGAGACTGTTACCAAAACCTATGAGGTAACTCTCCATGACTCCAAAACATGGTGGTCTTCTCCACCAAACTTTCCCTTGAAAGTGATGCATCCAAATGATCTCCTTTAAGTACGGAACACATCCACTCCAAGGTACCACTACTCTCACGTCATGTGAGAGCCCACACCTACATCATAAACAAGAGGGGTGGTCTTTGGTACCCACATTCTATTGGGTCCATGGGGGTTAGTACCTTCTCTAACCCAAACAAAATTAGTTGCTAAATTTGAAACATGTATTCTATCATAACAAAATTTAGCAAGGTGGCCCTTACGTCCACAATGTGTACAAGTGTACACATGAGCATACATGTGATGGGTGTGTCCGTGAGGAGCATGTGTATGCCGTGGATGGTGTGCATGCATAGATGGAACTTGTTTCTTTCGAAACAAAGTTTCCAAATGTGTATGGCTCTTGGCACATTGGCTCAAAGTGGAGCCCAAACAAATCATATTCTTCTTTAACATGGATATATCATTGTTAATTAAAGAAGAAATGGTACATGCAATAGGTGAAGTGTGTGATACTACCCTAGCATGGCAAACATGTGAAGAAATATCATTTTTCAAAGATTTATTTTTATTTAAACAAATTTCTAATTCTTTTGTAATAAAAACAATTTCATTTTTTAAAGAATCATTATCTCTTAAAACAAAATCAACTTTTGAAGACAAATTTTCATTTTTCTTCAAAAAAGTTTCACAATCATTTCTAGATTTTAAAACTTTATTTTTTTAGTGCAAGATCAAGTTGTGACCTTAATGAATCCCTCTCATTAGAAATCTCCTCTTTTCTTGCAAAATATTGTTAAGTCTAGAAATCAAATTTTTATTATCATTGTTAAGGCCTGGACTTTTCTTTTTCAAAATGTTATATTTTTCTATTAGTTTTTCACAAACAATAGAAAGTTCTTCATTTAAAACATTAGGATCTACATAGTCATCACATGAAGAACTAGCATTATCACTATCTAGTTGAAGTTCCGATTGTACCTCAAGGGAGTCATTCCCTTGGACCATATAGCATTGAGAATCGGATTCTCCACTAGATTCCTCCGGTTGGATCGGCAATTTAAGCTTGGAGGTGGTGGTGGTTGTCAAAATGTTCCACGCTGCAAAGGCGGAATCAATGTTAGAAACATGCATAAGATAATCTTAGGAAGTGTGCTTCTAATAGCCTCAAGGGCTTGTGCATTGGCCCCTATATGGTTGCGGTTACCAAGATAGCATTTTTGGTAGCGGCAAGAAAGACATGCAAACCTAGGGTCTTCAAATAACAACTCATCATAACCTTCCAAATTTCAAGTCTAGAAATATCAAATATAGGAGGGCTATCCATGAGGGCAAACTATATGCGTGCAAGTAAACAAATGTGCAAATGCAAATGGTAAATTAGCAAACAAGGATCTCACTCTTAGGATGTTAAGCCTAAAGTATCAGGAGCGTAGGCTCTGATACCAATTGAAAAACACCTAGAGGGGGGTGAATAGGTGTAAGTGCTAATCTAGAAACTAAATGCGCTAAATGCGGAAGGTTAACACAATTTTGCAATCACACTTAATACAACCAACAAGTGTAGCCGAATTCCCCGTGAATGGCTCTGGACTAACTCCTCTTGATTCCCCTAGATATGGGTTGAGGTGCTATATGAAGCTCTTGTGGTTAAGTACAAGTGAGGCACACACACAAGCAAGCCAAGCATATAAAGATGAGCAATATGAAATAATGCAAGGCACAAATGCAAGCAATAAGATATGAATAAATGAATGATGCTTTGCACAAATGTAAGAGAGAGAGTTAGAGAGACAATGGATCAAACGCAAACACAATGATATGTTCCGAGGTTCGAGCCCCTAGCTCTACGTCCCCCCGCCTTCACCGAGAAGGATTTCTAATCCACTATCTTGTCCACCGAGGACTCCCACCGAGGGAACCTTCACCGAGAAGGATTTGTACAACCGGAGTACCGAACTCCTCTCTCAAACACCACCTCACAACCGAGGGGTAGGCCCGTAGCCAATACAACCAACAAACACCTCTACCGAAGAGGGTTACAAATCAATACCACTCCGATCAACCTCTACCAAAGAGGGATACAACAATATAAGGAGGGTTTACAACTTTGGAGGTTTCCACAACCTCAAACAATCTCTCTTTTCCACAAAATGAGATCCTAATAGAATAGGATAGAAGATAAGCTTAAGTGGATATCAAGGTGTTTTGGAAAGCAAATAACAAAGAAAAACTACTTGGGAAATCTCTTATAGATGATAGAAATGAAAATCCAAACAATATCCCAAAAACCTAGTTTTCTTTGATTTTTCAAAACCTTGAAAAAATAATAAAAATGAAATCTTTAAAGCTCTAAAACAATTTTTTAAAATTTTAAAAAACTTCAGAAAAGTAGGAATTTTTACTCTTAAAAATCTTGGCCAAAATCTCAAAGAAATGGGGTTTATATAGGCCAAACAGAAAACTAGTCGTTAGGCTGATCTGGCAGCCTGACAGGCCTGCGGTCGACCGGCCCGGTAGATCGCCAACGGTCATAAATATGACCGTTGGGGCATCCGGTCGACTGCATGGCCGACCGCCCAGATACAGAGAGCAGACTTCTCTGCTCCGGTCGACCGCTCGGTTGACCGCCCAGATACAGAGAGCAAGGCTCTCTGATCCGGTCGGCCGACCGGCCGACCGGTCCACTGTGCCAGCAGACGTGCACAGGTCTGTGCACGTCGGTCGACCGCCCGGTCGACCGGCAAGGCCTGTCAGCACAGTTCTGGGTCAGAAACACTTGTTAAAATATTTCTAAAAATCTTTTAAGTCTTGTAAAAATCTCCAAAAAATAGTTTTATCATTTTGCATTGATACATAAACATGTGATAAACATTTTAACTCAAATATCAAGCATATGAAATCATTTTTGTGTTTTAACATTTTTACCAAAAATCAAAAACTAGTATTTTATCAAACTTGGATTTTTCAATAGGAAACAGATGAATAGACATATCAAAATAAGTTTGTTTAAGATATGAAGCATGTATGCATATTGAACACATCTAATATACATAAAAACTATTTAAACTGTTTTGATCTAAACTATTCATGAAAACCAAAATCCATAAAACGTGTGTGTTGTGCACTTGAGCATATCAACTATACTTATCTTTACAAATGGATCTAAACACACTAAACTAAAATTAGGATACCTAAGTCTTCTTGATGATCTTCCATCTTCAAGTCGACTCGATCCCAAACGTGATCCTCCGAGTGCAAAGGTAAGATCTGATGCTCGGGCACTAGAATCACCAAGTGAAGGCTTCCAAAACTCCTCTTTTTGAAGCAATCAGCAACTAATATCTTGTTACATGATCTGAAACTAAAATCACAAGATTATTAGTAAACATAACTACATGAGTTAATCATCATCAAAACTAGAGAGGAAGGCCTCCGGGCCAACAAAAGGGACCTCCACCGAGGAATTACAATGATTACAAATCAGAGTAC
Organism: Agave tequilana; assembly: GCA_038442645.1. Taxonomy (NCBI): domain Eukaryota; kingdom Viridiplantae; phylum Streptophyta; class Magnoliopsida; order Asparagales; family Asparagaceae; genus Agave; species Agave tequilana. Next base: position 36,148 of record JAVJIF010006931.1, on the reverse strand, counting down.
ACAACTCCAACTCTCTCACACCTCCTACACAAGAGTGTAGGCACAAAGCCAAGCACAAAGTAAAGAAAGAGAATTATAACTTGGAGATCACAAAGATCACAAACAAGAACTTGGTGATTCAATGATCACAAATAAAACACCTCTCACAACACAAGATCCTAGAGGATAGATTTTGAAATGAATAGCTCCAGTATATGAGTGCATAAAGTTTTTGGAAAAGAAACACAAAGGAAAACACATGAAAATTTTCTTGAAATGATAAAGAATTTAAAGAATAGAAACTAGATTCCCAAAACTTGTTTTCTTTTGATTTTCCAAAACTTTGAAATAAGTAGAGATTTAAATTTTGAAGCCCTAAAAACTTGTTTAGAAATCTTGTTGAAAACTCAATTATAGATAAGAATTTTAGCTCTCAAAAACTATAACCAAAACTGGCCTCAAAAACCCAAATTATAGGCTAGATAGAATATAGCCGTTGAGGCTTAGAATCCAGACTAAATGGCCTACCAACCGCCCGGATGATCGGCCAACAATCAATTTTCTGACTGTTAGGGTTGTCGGTCGACCGCTCCCAAAGCACAGAGAGTTTAACTCTCTGTCGGTCGACCGGTACCCAAATAGAAACTTGGGTTGAGGTAGTCGGTGGACTGATCGGTCAACCGCCCATTGGGCTGTGCATGTGTGCACATCGGTCGACCGGTCGGTCGACCGACAGCAACCAAAAAAACCACTTTAAAAGGGATTTAAAACCAACTTGTTAAATCCATAAAAATTCAATTAAATTCTAATAAATTCCACAAAAATATGTTCATGTAAATAAATTGAAGTCCAAATATGTGTAATAAAAAATCAATACATTTTACAAACAAATGAACTATTTTTGAGGCATAGAAATTGAAGCATAAACCAAAACCCGTATTTTTCAAAAACCAAACTTCTAAATAGAAATCCGATTTCTCAATAAACTTGTATAAGTACAAAAATAAGATATTGAAGCACATGTGAAGTATAGTGTGTATGGATAGAATCCAATACATATAGTAAATGATATATACTTGTTTTTGACAATAAATACTAAATAAGTTTTGATAAAAATAAAACTTAAATACTTGAATTAGATACAGCAAAATAAGTTTTTCTAAACATATATCAACCATCAATATATATATGGATGAAATCCAATATACATATAAACCATGTAAACTTCTTTTGATGGAATCTATTTATAAAAACTGATATATATATATATATATATATATATATATATATATATATATATATATATATATATATATATATATATATATATAGACACACACCACACACACACACACACACACACATACTTGATATATTCAAAACACAAAACGTATATATGTTAAACTGAAATACAAAACTCATAAAAATAAGTTTTCCTAAACAATAAGCTTAAAACTGAACTTTTCATTTCTAAACTTAGTCTTTATTCAAAAACTTGTTATCAATCAAGGCAAATAGTCAAACTGTATTTCTCATCTAGTCTACTATTTTATCCTAAGTTATATGCACCTTTGTGACCGTAAAATTTTGACTCGGGGTTCTTTAACTCTCTTATGCCTTATTTTTTTCTTTTATTTTTTTATCTTTGATGATATTATTTCTTAGTTCTATTAGGCTTTCTAATCTGCCCATGTAACGAGCCTTTAATCGGTAACTCTCAAACCAAATGATTTTAGGACACCGGATGAGAAAATACCCTAAGGACTTAAGGACTCGAGCAAAACAAGGCCACAAAACTAAGGATTTTATTATATGAACAGTTTTTAGGTGTGAATACTTATGCTTTATGAGGCACATATACCCAGCTTAATCAAAGGATTTTTGATATATTATATATATAGATTTTTTTCTTTTTCCCTTTTTTATTTAATAAGGCCTAAGAATATTTGTTTTTGAACCCTAAGTGTAAGTGTATAAAGCATGCATATTTTATCAAGGTAAAAATCAAGACCAAATTATTTTTCTAAATTCCTTTCTAACTCTAGAAATCAAACAAATAATCTTATTTTGACCAAGTATAAGAAATCATCATTATGATTTCCTATTCTTTAAAATTAATTTAATTTCTTACAAAAAGTATGTCAGCGATTGCTCTCTATTCAAAAAGGTTCTTTCAAAAAAATGTTAATTTTTATTTTAAATAAAAAGAAAACCTATGTTATGTTAGAGCCCTTTCCCACACCTATCTCATGCATTGTCCTCAATGTATGAATGAATGTATGGATGCATGAAAAAGAAGAAAGGAAAGGAAAATATTACCTTAAGGTGGTGGTTCCGGTTGTGGTCAGATTGGATCGAGCTTTGCTACCCAATCATGATAATGTGGTGGTTAACGAAACCCACCTTTATTGACCTCTTTTCTATTTACATATTTATATTACCTAATATGAATAGGATCATGAAAGACTCTATCATGAAACTTATTCCCTTTACATGACCAGTCTTGAAAAATCATCACTGAGTCATTACGGTCAATACCTATGTCCAACAAAAGAATGTGACTTGGTGGAATGGTTTACTTGGGCTCAAGAATGATAGGTTCAGGAACCAATACTAGGGAAAATCAACTTTGGGTTCGAGTGTCAGTTTGGTTCAATAGTTTAGTTCAAATCTAAGAATTGAAATTCACATTCTTTTACCATCAATAAAATGTGACTCAGGGACGGGAAGCGATAGAAGCATTAACAGTTTATGTTCACGTCAGTTGTTAAAAAGTCTGCTTTGTTAAAAGAATTAGAAAAAGAAAATAAAGAAATTCAGAAGTGATAGGTGAGAAGATTATGAAAACATCGATGTGAAAACCAAAGAGGAGTAGTTTGGAAATAAAATAGAAAAGCAGATGAAACAAAGATGAACTAAGAGGATGGTAAAACAACGATAGAAAAAATGATAAAAGATTTTGGAATTGGTTTTTAAAACAAAGTAAAATAAAACTCATGGCTGCTAACTACTAATTGATCTACTAACTATGCTAACCTCTTAGTGATAGTTGCCTCACATAGATCCTTGGCCATCACTAATCCTTGGCTTCAAGAGACGATACAAAGCATGGCTCATAAGATTGTGCTTCTACATTCAAACCACATATCTGTAAGATAACCTAGAGGGGGGGGTGAATAGGTGATGGCTAATCTAATGGTCACTTATGAACAAATAATGCGGAATTAAAACTAAGTTGACCAAATTAAACTTCTTTTAATTTAAACACTTATGTATAACACAAGAGTGTTGCCGAATTCCCCTTGCGAGGCTCTGGACAAGCTCCTCTAGATTCCCCTTGAATGGGTTGAGGTGCCGCGTTGGCTCTCTTGGTTGAATACTAGTGTTAACAACAATCCCAAGCAAGTATAGCAATTTAAGCACAAGGGTGTATCAAGCATATAAGAGATAAAGACTATAAAGTAATGCAAGATATAAGTGAGACAAAAAGAGTAAGAGAGCAAGAGTGAGCAATCGCAAACACAAAGGGTTTGTTTCGAGGTTCGAGCACACTTGCTCTACATCCCCGCCTTCGACACACGAAGGATTTCCACTATGTAAGATCCCACCGGATCTCTCCTCGGTGCCGCAACACCTACAAGCTCTCGGACTCCAAAGTCCCTTACACACGCAAGTCCACCGACTCGCCGAGGCCGCACCTCAAACCACCAAGAGTTCACAACCGAACTCTAACCACCAACGAGCACACTTGCCCGTCTCCTCAAATACAAAGGAAATCTCTTTGGTGATCTAACACTTGATCACCAATTACAAACTCACTACAACACTCTCCCTATAGGATAGATATACAATGGAAGCTCAAGTGTAGTGTGAAAAAAAAACAAGGAAAGAAGGCTTTGATGGAAAACTCAAGAAATCACTTTAACACTCTCTTGATAAAATCCCTTTAAGATGGGAAGTATTTGCACTCAATTTTGTGGAGAAAACTCTTCTAAAAGTATCAGAAAAACTGGCTCAAGAGTCTCTAAAATCTTCTACCAAAAACAGTTGACAAGACCCCTTTTATAGGCTGACAGAAAATAGAGCCGTTGGGGTTCTGTCAGAGCTACCGGTCGACCGGTCCGGTCGACCGGCAACGGTCAAAAATCCGACCGTTGCAGCCTCCGGTCGACTGGCCCGGTCGACCGACTTCCTGGAGCAGAGAGCAAACTCTCTATCGGTCGACCGGCTCGGTCGACTGATATTTCCAGAGAGCAAAAGCTCTCCTGGTCGGTCGACCGACCGGTCGACCGGCCACTGTGCTGGCAGTGTGCACAAGGCTGTGCACATCGGTCGACCGGTCCGGTCGACCGACTTGGCCTGTCAGCCAATGTCCAGGTCTGAAAATAGGATTTAAAATCTATTTATAAAATCCTAAAAATACATAGAAATTCTACAAAAATAGTTTTACCAATATACTATGAAGGACAAACATGCTTGCACAAAATCAAGACATGTTATAGATGTTTTGGTCTATTTTATAACTTGGAAATATTAGCTCATAATAAAAACGTTTTTCTAAAACAACATGTTTTTCTAAAACTTGTTTTTCCATAACTTCATCAAATACAAAAATAAGATATACTTTAAAGCATAGTGTGTATGGATATGATCCACTACACAATCAAGATGACATATCTAGTTTTTGACATAAGGCACTAAACTTGGTTTTGAAATATCAACATGTTTTTCCAAACTTTCATCAAATACAAAAACAAGATATACTATAAAAGCATAGTGTGTATGGATATGATCCACTACACAATCAAGATGAAATATCTAGTTTTTGACAATAGGCTCTAAGCATGGTTTTGGATATAAGATATGTAAACTATGAAATACCAAAAATCAAAACCACTTAAATACAAATTTGGTTTTTGGTTAAAATTCTTTTCTAAAACAAAAATTCTTTTATGAAAACAATTCTATCAAGAGTGTGTGTGCATGGTATACTTGAGCAATCCACCAACTATCTATCCTTTACATTTTACTCTAAAACAAAAACAAAATCTTATACCTAGACACAAGTCTTCATCCTCTTGAAGTCTTCACTTGAAGGCTTCTCATCTTCTTGACTTGGTCCAAATGCAATCCACCGAGCTCATCTCTAGATGTGTTCTTGATGCATAGGCTCGTGAATCAACCGGTGCTAGCTTCCAACTTGACTTTAAATCCTTTGTTGAAGCTCCCACCTACTAAGATCTTGATAAGGAATCTGTCACTAATTAAACACAAGATCATTAGTAATCATAACTTCATGAGTTGATCATCATCAAAACTAGGGTGATAGGCCTTTGGGCCAACAATCTCCCCCTTTTTGATGATGACAAAACTCATGACGTTATATATGCATGTATTAAAGTAAAGCTTCAAAGAAGCTCCCCCTTAACTCATGCATACAAAATAATTAATAAATATGATCATGAAGCACATGAATATGGATGCAAATATGGAGATGCAACAAGCATAAATCAAAATCTTTTTACTCCTATTTGCATAAATCAAAACACATATGCATAAATACAAATCTTAATTCCCCTTAAGTAAGAAGGACAAATACTTCTCCCCCTTAAGCAAGGAAATCATGCATATATATCAAAACAAAAACACCAATACTTCTCCCCCTTTTTGTCAATCATCAACAAAGGGTTCAAAGTAAAATCAAATCAACAAATTTTCTCCCCCTTTATGTCAAAAATAAAGAAGTCAAGGAGGAGCAATACAAATCAAAAATTTTGAATTTGTCTCATCAAAACAAAATCATTAATTCTATTTTATCAAAACAAATTTTGAATTTTCTCTTTGATATCAAATAAAAAATATTGATACCATTTTAAAATCTAACGCATAAGCTTGAAAAATAAGATTTGAATTAAGCTTAGCATTAACAACACATGAAGAATTCGAACTAGTTAAATGAGAGTGTTTAACAACTAGTACGAAATCCTTCTATCAAGGAATAAATCTAAGGATTTTCATGAAATAGCAAGGAAACACAAAACACTCAAACACTCTAATCTATAAAGTCCAAATAGTTTCAAAAGAAGTGAGTGTACTAATGTTATGTGAAACATGGCATCATGAAAATGGCAATAAGGTACAATATTCCTTAGAAAATCATAAACATCAAAATCATCTCACATTTTTTATTAAATCATTTAAAACAAAATCTATATGTCAAGATATATGTATGTTTTGACAATACATGAAATATACATACATATCTCTTAAACTCAAGTGAGTCTATATGAATGGATTTGCATTGAAGGCAAAAGTCTCAAGAGTTATACATGTATATTTTAAGGTTTGGCAAAATACACATATACATGAAATAAAAGGCACATGATCATAAATCAAATCCAAAAGGTGAACATAAGTTTAAATATGTATGAATCATCAAAACTAAGCAATACAAGTATATTTCAAGGGTTCAAATAAGCATTTAAGCACACTTACTAATAGATCTTTTTGAGGCCCATGATATGTTCAAGTATAAATCCTAGTGTTGACAAAAACTAACATATAAACTAATATTCAAAACATGAAGTATTAAATTTTAAGAAAAATAGAATCATGTGACAATCTCAAAAACTATTTGAAGAATACATAACTAGTATAAATTGTTTTTGAAAACTAGTTAAAGATCCTTCAAATATGTCAAATCATATGTTTTTCATGAATTATACTAAATACATACAAGTTTAAGCACGCATAGTCCATAAAGCTCAAAAATTATTTTTTATTATAAAAGATGAGTGTTCAAAGGTTATGTAAATGGTATTTTCATGAAAATAGAAAGTGAAGCATGAATCTCATGAAAATCTTATTTTCATCTTAAAACAAATCATATATTTTTCATAAAGCATTGCTAAATACATAAAGATTTAATCACTCATGGTCTATAAAGCTCAAAATATTTTGTATCATAAAGATGAGTGTTCAAAAGATCATGTAAATAGCATTTTTATGAAAATAGTCATTCAAGCTCAAAAAGATCATAAATCACATTTTGTTGTACAAATCAAAAACATGAAAAATCATTTTTTTTATTATTATTTATTTAAAATACTAATCTTCATGGTATATGTATGATTTATCCAATTCTAACAATATGCATACATATCCCAAATATGAAAAGAGTCCAATATATATTGCATGAAGGCAAGTGACTCAAGGGTATACATGTATATTTATTAGATTTGAATTAAACACACATATACATGAAGTAAGATCAAAGATAGGCATAACAAGTATAAATGACCGAATCATCAAAACTAGCCTATACACATGCATATAGTGGATACAAATGAGCATGAAGTTCAAATATATATGAGTCAATTGTAGTTCACTATTCATATATGTATAAATGCAAGTTTTGACATATTCTACATTTAAGCATGTAAATGCCACATGAAGCACAAATCAAATAAAATCATGAACATGCTATGAGTATGACATATGTAAAAGCATGTACATAAAAGGTAGGAGTTTAGAAATTATTACCAACTCCAAAGCTCCAAATATGGTGGCCTTTCCCACCAAGATTCCTTGATAGCAATGCATCCCAATGTTTGTCCATCATGTCCATTGCATTGGCTACCAAGGCACCAATCCTCTCACGTCTTGTGAGAGCCCTCACCTACATCACAATCAAAAGGTGGGGGTTTTGGTACCCATGTTTTCTTGGGTCCTTTGGGGTTAGCATTGTTATAAGGAACCCAAAATCTATTATATTTAGCAAAATATAAGTATGGTTTCTTATCAAAACAATATTTTGCTAAATGGCCTTTGCGGCCACAATGTGTACATGTGTACACCTTAGCATGATGCTTATGAGTGTGATTGTGATCGTGATGTGCACCATAAGCATGAGCATGATGAGTATGTGCATGAGCATGGGGAACTTGTTTCTTTTGAAACAAAGATTCCAACTTAGAATGATTGAATGCACAAGAGTTCAAAGTTGAACTCAAATTATTCATTTTGTTTTTCCTATTCTTAATCTCATTAGATGTGGCATGAAAAGCATGATGAGATGAAGAATCATTTTTCTTTTTCTTTTTAGAAACAAAGTCTTTTTCCTTTTCAACAAATTTTCTTTTCAAAGTAATATTTTCTTGAAAAATATTTTCCTTTTGTTTTTCCACCAAAATGATCTTATCCTTCAAAATAGTGTTCCCTTCACAAAGATCATTCAATTTTGAAAGCAAGGAAACATTTTCATTTTTCAAATCTTTATTTTCTTTTTCTAAACATGCAAGTTTATTTCTAAAAGAATCATTTTCTACATGCATGCAATCAAATTTCTTTTTCCAACTTTCATTATCTTTTCTAAGCATGCAATGTTATTTCTAAAAGAGTCATGTTCTACATGCATGCAAGCAATATCCTTTTTCAAATTTTATTTTCCTTTTTAATTATGTCATATCTCTCAAGCAATAATTGGCAAAATGAATTTAGCTCATCATATGACATAGTAGCATCCTCATCCTCGGATTCGGAAGTTACCTCAAGGGGGTTATCCCCTTGGACCATGTAGCACTTGTTGGAGGTGTCGCTTCCAACATCCGAATCGCTCCCGGCATAATATAGATCCTTTTCGCCAAGGGAGGTGATGATGTTCCAAGCTACAAAAGCCGATTCAATGTTAGAAACCCTAGATAAATAATCATCATTTAGGGTATATTTAAGAGCATGAAGGGCTTTTGCATTAGCCTCAATATTCTTACCATCTATACAATATGCATTATTAGTAGTGGCAAGATAGACATGAATTCCTAAGGCCTTGAGGTACAATGACATCTTAACCTTCCAAGTTTGGATGTTAAGAATATCAAAGGTGGGTGGTGACATGAAGTCCATAGTGTGTGTACAAATAAAGTGATTAGCCTAAAAGAAGGATCTTAACTCTTAGGTTGTTAGACCCAATATCAAGAGCACTAGCTCTGATACCAATTGTAAGATCACCTAGAGGAGGGGGTGAATAGGTGATGGCTAATCTAATGGTCACTTATGAACAAATAATGCGGAATTAAAACTAAGTTGACCAAATTAAACTTCTTTTAATTTAAACACTTATGTATAACACAAGAGTGTTGCCGAATTCCCCTTGCGAGGCTCTGGACAAGCTCCTCTAGATTCCCCTTGAATGGGTTGAGGTGCCGCGTTGGCTCTCTTGGTTGAATACTAGTGTTAACAACAATCCCAAGCAAGTATAGCAATTTAAGCACAAGGGTGTATCAAGCATATAAGAGATAAAGACTATAAAGTAATGCAAGATATAAGTGAGACAAAAAGAGTAAGAGAGCAAGAGTGAGCAATCGCAAACACAAAGGGTTTGTTTCGAGGTTCGAGCACACTTGCTCTACATCCCCGCCTTCGACACACGAAGGATTTCCACTATGTAAGATCCCACCGGATCTCTCCTCGGTGCCCAACACCTACAAGCTCTCGGACTCCAAAGTCCCTTACACACGCAAGTCCACCGACTCGCCGAGGCCGCACCTCAAACCACCAAGAGTTCACAACCGAACTCTAACCACCAACGAGCACACTTGCCCGTCTCCTCAAATACAAAGGAAATCTCTTTGGTGATCTAACACTTGATCACCAATTACAAACTCACTACAAACACTCTCCCTATAGGATAGATATACAATGGAAGCTCAAGTGTAGTGTGAAAAAAAAAACAAGGAAAGAAGGCTTTGATGGAAAACTCAAGAAATCACTTTAACACTCTCTTGATAAAATCCCTTTAAGATGGGAAGTATTTGCACTCAATTTTGTGGAGAAAACTCTTCTAAAAGTATCAGAAAAACTGGCTCAAGAGTCTCTAAAATCTTCTACCAAAAACAGTTGACAAGACCCCCTTTTATAGGCTGACAGAAAATAGAGCCGTTGGGGTTCTGTCAGAGCTACCGGTCGACCGGCAACGGTCAAAAATCCGACCGTTGCAGCCTCCGGTCGACCGGCCCGGTCGACCGACTTCCTGGAGCAGAGAGCAAACTCTCTATCGGTCGACCGGCTCGGTCGACTGATATTTCCAGAGAGCAAAAGCTCTCCTGGTCGGTCGACCGACCCGGTCGACCGGCCACTGTGCTGGCAGTGTGCACAAGGCTGTGTACATCGGTCGACCGGTCCGGTCGACCGACTTGGCCTGTCAGCCAATGTCCAGGTCTGAAAACAGGATTTAAAATCTTTTTATAAAATCCTAAAAATACATAGAAATTCTACAAAAATAGTTTTACCAATATACTATGAAGGACAAACATGCTTGCACAAAATCAAGACATGTTATAGATGTTTTGGTCTATTTTTGTAACTTGGAAATATTAGCTCATAATAAAAACGTTTTTCTAAAACAACATGTTTTTCTAAAACTTGTTTTTCCATAACTTCATCAAATACAAAAACAAGATATACTTTAAAGCATAGTGTGTATGGATATGATCCACTACACAATCAAGATGACATATCTAGTTTTTGACATAAGGCACTAAACTTGGTTTTGAAATATCAACATGTTTTTCCAAACTTTCATCAAATACAAAAACAAGATATACTATAAAAGCATAGTGTGTATGGATATGATCCACTACACAATCAAGATGAAATATCTAGTTTTGACAATAGGCTCTAAGCATGGTTTTGGATATAAGATATGTAAACTATGAAATACCAAAAATCAAAACCACTTAAATACAAATTTGGTTTTTGGTTAAAATTCTTTTCTAAAACAAAAATTCTTTTATGAAAACAATTCTATCAAGAGTGTGTGTGCATGGTATACTTGAGCAATCCACCAACTATCTATCCTTTACATTTTACTCTAAAACAAAAACAAAATCTTATACCTAGACACAAGTCTTCATCCTCTTGAAGTCTTCACTTGAAGGCTTCTCATCTTCTTGACTTGGTCCAAATGCAATCCACCGAGCTCATCTATAGATGTGTTCTTGATGCATAGGCTCGTGAATCAACGGGTGCTAGCTTCCAACTTGACTTTAAATCCTTTGTTGAAGCTCCACACCTACTAAGATCTTGATAAGGAATCTGTCACTAATTAAACACAAGATCATTAGTAATCATAACTTCATGAGTTGATCATCATCAAAACTAGGGTGATAGGCCTTTGGGCCAACAATATCCATACCACACAACAAGTTGCAAGCTACTATTAATTCATCAAAATCGGTTAGAGGTGAGCATGAAATAATGAAGACATTGTAAGTTAGCAAGTTAGTGGGTTAGGTGTTAGAAATGTTAGAATGTTAGAATCCATCATCATGAGCCATCAATGGCTCTTGCAAGAGCAAGGCCTTGTAAAGCCTACTAGATTCATGTGGATTATCAAGTAAGGGGTTAGATGGTTAGTGGTTAGCAGTTAGATTGCCATGAGAAGAAAAGATTAGCTAAGCATCATGTAGAAGATGGAGAAGATTACAATAGAGAAGAAAGGAAACACCTTTACATAGATTGTCACCATCTATTACATCAATTTCTCTCTTTCTCTCTCTGAATCTCTCAGCCCTAATACATGATCTAAAAACAAAATAAAAATACAAAGAAAGAAGAACACCTACACTATACTACACTAAAAGATAGAAAACCTAGCATAAATCTCAAATCTCCTTGCATTTTGGGCCTCTGCAGGGCTTTATATAGGCAAACAGGGCCTCTAGAAGACGAGACGAGGCCACGCGTCGAAGATCGACGCGTGGCCCCACCATATTACCGCGAAAACGCGGCATTTGTCCCGTTTTCGCGGCAAAACCAGGAACTTAGGTCCCTGGATTTTGGCGAGTGATTCCCGTCGCTTCTAGGACCTTCTTGGTATACTCGGTTTTGGGTATATTCGTCCAAATCTTCGTCTGACATGCGCAAAGGTCTAGGTTCAATGCATCTTCTAGAAGTTCCCTTACTTGGTCTCCAAGAAATGCGGATTTAATTACCTGAAAATGGGTTTAATTAAGCTGTTATTACCCTTTTGTCCTCCTTGTCATTATTATCTGCAAGAGAGACCAAAATACGGTTTAGACTGATATTTTATTCAAAATCGGTGAAAAAATGTGATATAATAATGCAGAACTGTAGACTAGTCACACCCCCACACTTATCTTTTACTCGTCCCGAGCAAAACAGAAAAGAAAAACTATACTACAAATGTTATTACACTACTTCCCAGGGGACGCGATTGCACTGAGCGTGTGCAACAAGCCGTTAAACCTCTAGCTTTCCCCTAGAGGAGGAGTGTTGTCTCCTGAGGGTTTTCAGCGGATTTCAGCTGCAAAATCCATAAAGAAGACAAATGTTAGTATTTTGAAAATGTATTTGAAAGAGAGACAAGTTTACGAAATATTTTTGCAAAAATATAAGTGATCCAACGTCATAAGTCAACCAAAAATTAGTCTTCCTTAAACTTAATCTCTATGCAAGATCTTGTCTTCAATTAAGGTAAGAATTCAAAATTGGATTAAATATTTTATCCTTCATAAAACCTAGATAATATGCACTTTGTGATGTGAAGATTTCTGGGATTTCAACTCTAACCATCAAGCTATTTAGTATATATATATATATATATATATATATATATATATATATATAGCCATTTAGTTATATATATATATATATATATATATATATATATATATATATATATATATATATATATATATATATATATATATATATATATATATATATATTTCTTCTTCCTTAGCTTCATTAGGCTTTTTAGTTCATCCATGTAACGAGCCTTTAACCGATAAGTCCTAAACCAGACGGTCCTAGGGCACCAGATGAGAAAACATCCCTCGGGTTTAAGAACTCGAGTAAACAAGGCCGCAAAATTATGGGGGGTTATTTGTTTCTTTTGACCACCGTTAGGCGTGAATAATCATGCTTCTGAGGCATAATTATCCAGCTTAATAAGTGATTTTTTCTTCGTATATAATATATTTTTTCTTTTTATTTATTTTCTTTATGGCATTTTAGGTCTTTGTTTCCATCCCAAAAATTGTGTTTGTGTGAAGTGTATTATCTAAGGCAAAAAATTCAAGATAAAATTATCTCTCCAATTTATCTTACTTAGCCTATAATTTTAAATAAGATCCATTATTTTGACTAGGTTTAAGATGTCATATTTAAGGTTTCCTTAATTTCTAAGATCATCTTAATTTTCTTAAAAATAGATCAAAACATTATCTCTTATTTCAAAAAGTTTTTTAAAGAAAGAGAAAAAATCCTATACAAAGGAAAATTCTAAGAATATCCTAAAAGAAGTGCAAAGGAAAATTCTAAGAATATCCTAAAAGAAGTGTAAAAGAAAGAAAATCTAAAAGCTCTACATTAGTAAACCCTCCCCCACACTTATCTCATGCATTGTCCTCAATGCATCGTGAATATATGTATACATGAAACAAATAGAGAGAGAAGGAAAAATCACCTCAAGGTGGTAGTTCCGGTGGTAGTCTGATTGGTCTACGAAATGCTGCCCAATCCAATTTGCGTGGAGTTCGGAGGAACCCACCAGAAACCTCTATAATATAACCTATTATTATGATGTATATATGGATGATTTTTATTAAGAATTTTACCCCATCTAATTTTCAAATTAATTTCAGAGTCAATTTATCAACACCTTTGTCCCAAAATGGAGTGTGAAAAGATGGATGATTGATTTGGATCAGGAATGCAGAGCAGCAACGACACTGACTCAGGAATTTGACTTAAGTCATGTAAAGATTCAGGAGTCCAAGTTGGTTCAAGAATTCGGTCCAAATCAAGAAGTTGAAATTCAAATCCACATTCATTTTCCCACAATGGAATGTGACTTTCTAGGATTGGTGATTAAAGTTCAAGAATAATAGGGATGAGAATCAAAACTGACTCTAAAATATTGCTCAAGTTGGGTAACAAAACAGGAGTTAATATTGATTCAAGAATTTGAACTGAATCACAAATTTGAGGATCAAAGTCACATTCTTGTCTAAGTTCAATTTCATAAAAATGAGAACTTACCAATTTGTCAATGGGACTTTCAAAAGAATGAAATTGGTTAAGTCAATTTGTTGATCATAAAAGATTAGTGTTTCAATTTCACGATGGACTGGCACTGGATCCACTACTGACTCGGGAAAGGCCTAAAATCAGGTAAAAATATCTCAGTTATTATGGAATCAGCCAGTGAAATTGAATTACCAAGTTGAGGTTCAGGATCATATTTATGCTCAAGTTTAATCTTAGGAAAAGGATAACTTGCCAAAATGTCAATGGGATTTTCAACATTTGAAGTTAGGTCAAGTTTAGATGGGTATGCTGAAATTGAATCTTGGTTTTCAAAATGACAAGAGTTCTGGGTCAGATCAATAGAGTTAGGGATAGCTTAATTGGTTAAAAGTTGATAAGATAGAGTTTCCTCATTCCTATAAATGCTAACTAATGACTCACTTGTGTTTCCAACTTATTGATAGACTGGGTAGAAGATATTTAAAATTTTAGCGCGGACTCCTACAAGATTTCTATACTCTTTTCTAGATGTGATGTTTTTTCAAGTGGATGCTCTAGAATGGGAGTGTAGGAATCTTGGTTTATAAAACAACAAGAATCAAGGGTTAAATTGATAGAGTTAGAGATATTTGGATTGGTCAAAAGTTGATAAGAGAGAGTTTTCTCATTCCTATAAATATTGATCAATTGACTCAATTGTGTTTCCAACCTATCAATAGACTGAGAAGACGATTTTTGAAATTGTAACGCAGACTCCTGCAAGATTTTATACTCTTTTCTAGATGTGATTTTTCTTGAAGTGAATGTTCCAGAAAGGGAGTATAAAAATCTTAATTTTAGAATGATAGTGAAGATTGTGAGTCCAACATATTTTGAGATTGAAGCTCAGACTCACTAAAGCATTTCATACTCATTTTCAAGACAACGATTGGTCATTTTGAATATGTGAAACTAAGGATGAATCATTAAAATATTGTGGAATTGCTGAATTGAGCTTCTTTTGTTGGGACTCAAGCATGGCTTATATGGCTTCTATACTTTTTCGAACTCAGATTTTTCTTCAATGGGAGGTCCAGAAAAAGGAGTATAGGAAGCAAAAATGGGGAATGGAGATTGTGAAAATTATGAAAATTGTGGACAAGATGGTAGAAAATTTGACTCGGGGGAGGTAAATCCCCATTGACTCTGTGACGAGTTGAAATTATTTTTGAAATTATAGTCATAAGATTAGGGGTATGGGTTGTATTGATTCGGATAAGTCCAACTCGGTGTATTTGGTTGGTTCATATTGTAAAAAGCTGGGTTGGAATTATCCGAATCAAATAGGGTACGTGTGAAATATGGATTCATATTAGGATTGAGAGAATTATTATTGTTGAATTTCATTTCACAAACAATCACAAACAAAAAAGAAAAAGCAAACAATAAACAAAAAGAAAGAAAATCAAAAGCAAACCTATACTAAGGTTGACCTAGACGTAGACGACTCCTAACTGGTCGATTACCCGAGGGTGGTTTTTGTATGAATCCGACTACAAGCTAATCGGCCAGATAGGGGAAAAATACGGTGGGAGGTATCCGTGCGTAAGCAACGGGTCTTAATTATGCCAAACCACGGTATCTTTGAGGCATAACCTCTTAACCCAACATTAGACACCGATTTCACAAGAGTAAGATTCAAAACAAGTTCCACCCTCGGTCAATCTCTTAATGAGTCCGAGATGTTCCTAGGGGCCAATGTCTATAAATTGTTATTAGGGTTTGGGTTGTGTGAGTGGGGAGGTAATTTTTGGGCAAGGAAGAGTGATGAAATTCTCACCTTATCTTGTATTGGGTTATGCCCTTAAATCTAATTTGTGCAAGTGTGCAATATAGACAAGAAGATAACATAAAGCGAGTAAATCACTCACATGTTTGTCCTATGCTATATGCAATGCCATATATACACCTCAGTTCAGATCACAACAACAGAACAAAATACAGTATATTAGAATTGAATTGGCACGTGCTTAAATGCAAATGTCTAAACCATTTTAAAAGCGTCCAAATATCATATTTTAGTTCTTTAATTTATTACAGTGTGTAGGCAATCAAAGTAGGAAAGTAATAGTACAGATCCACTAGCTATTACAATGAACATATCCTAGTACAACAAGATACACAATGATTACAAAATAGCCGCATTTCCGCGGCAAATGTTGTGTTTGCGCGACATTTCTTTAGAAGCTGGTTCCCTGCTTTCTAGAGTAGGGAGATGTAAAGCTAGTATTTGTTCTGCAATGTTAAGCTCCTGTAAAGATTGTCCTGCATACCAAAATAGAGAAGAAAATGTTAACAAAAATGTGAAATCATAACCATTCCCGTCTCCGGCAACGGCGCCAAAAATTTATTCAGAGCGGAACTTGCACTTGAAAATGTGTTTATTATGAAATCAATGAAATTATGTATGCGTGCTAATGTTCCTCGATACTTCATTACAGCATTGGCTCAACGGCTCGAATCCACAGGGACGGGAGGCGATAGAAGCATTAACAGTTTATGTTCAACAAGTCTTCTATGTTAAAAGAATTAAAAAAAGAAAATAAAAGAAATCCAAAAGTGATAGGTGAGAAGATTATGAAAACGTCGATGTGAAAACCAAAGAGAAGTGGTTTGGAAATAAAATAGAAAAGAAGATGAAACAAAGATGAACGAAGAGGATGGTAAAATAACGATAGAAAAAATGATAAAAGATTTTGGAATTGGTTTTTAAGACAAAGTAAAATAAAACTCATGGCTAATAACTACTAATTGATTCACTAACCATACTAACCTTTTAGTGATAGTTGCCTCACATGGATCCTTGACCATCACTAATCCTTGGCTTCAAGAGACATACAAAGCATGGCTCATAAGATTGTGCTTCTACATTCAAACCACACATCTATACCACAACACAAGTTGCAAGCTAATATTAATTCATCAAAACCAGTAGAGGTAAGCATGAAATAAAGAAGACATTACAAGTTAG
The DNA here is from genome assembly GCA_038442645.1 of Agave tequilana. Taxonomy (NCBI): domain Eukaryota; kingdom Viridiplantae; phylum Streptophyta; class Magnoliopsida; order Asparagales; family Asparagaceae; genus Agave; species Agave tequilana. Next base: position 19,110 of record JAVJIF010006931.1, on the reverse strand, counting down.
CAAGTTAGTGGGTTAGATGTTAGAAATGTTAGAATGTTAGAATCCATCATCATGAGCCATCAATGGCTCTTGCAAGAGCAAGGCCTTGTAGAGACTACTAGATTCATATAGATTATTGATAGGTAGTAAAAATTGCATTTTTATCATTATATTTACCATCACATTTTCATATTATTCATTTAATTCTGCACATTTATTAATAATTTGTAATTTATTGTGTGCAAGCCTCGAATTATTATTTTAATAATAAATAAAGCTTAAAGAGCCCAAAATTCCAGATCCAAGCCCATGTTTGAAGCCCAGGTGTAAAAGCGCAATTACAAGAAGACAAAATGCAAATACAAAGGGCTAAAGTTGCAAATATCAAAGATGAGGGAAGGATAGACTTCTACCCAACCCTAAACTCTTGCAGATGAGAATGAAAAGAGTGCAGAGATAAGGAAATTCGTTTAAAAGAGATTGGGAGAATTCAAAATCTAGGTAACTTGATTATCAAGTTATCTCGAAATCCCAATATGAAGGGCCAGGATGCATATTCCAGAAGCAGGCGCCCACATGGACGGACCAGGAGAGGCCGCGCCAAAGCGCATGGCCAACAGCCACATCTTTGCCGCAGAATTGCGGCAAAAGCCGCAATTCTGTGGCAGTATGGATGAGATCAGGCAACAGATTTTGTGGGCAACTTCATCCGGGACTCTTCGACCTTCTGCACCTATAAATACACCCTGCAGTGCAACGTACAGGGCATCGAGAGACGTATTAGGGTTTCTTTAGCCATTTTTCTTTAAATTTCAGCAAGTTGTAATCTTTGTTTCAAGCACGGTGTGGAGAAGAAGGAGCTTTGTAATTGGAGTTTACTCTCGAATAAAGGTTACCTTTTTGCCACTTAATTTCTGTCATTTAATTTTGCATTTACTTTGTGATTTCTTGAGTTTGGTTTGATCTGTGATTTCTCGATTTTCTTTATTTTTTCTCTTTCTTTATTCTTCTCATATAAAAAAAAAGAAAAGAAAAATAATAAAAAGATGATGAACTAATCTTCCTTTGTGGTTTGCTGAATTCTTAAGCAACCCTAAGCGTTTGGAGTTGAACAGATTAATAATACTTTTTAGAAACCCTAGGTTTAAAGTAGATTGCTTGAGGACTAAATGGATAATCAGCTTTCTAATCTAGGTTACACTTTTAAATAATTCCTCACCCTTCATATTTAAGAACTTTGACAGCGTAACTTCAAGGTAATGCTTTTCTTCCGCTGTACTTAGATGTTAAGATGAAATCGTGTTGAATGTTCAAAGGTGCGAACTAGTAAGATTCTAAACTCTTTTATTCTTGCTTGCATCTTCGCTAATAAACCTAGGATTAATTTCACATATATTAAGATGATGTTCAATCTCCTTAACTTGCAATAGGGTTGTGGTAGAAGATCAGCAAAGCCACATCTTTCATATCATATATCTCAAATCTAATCACTTCTTCTCTTATTTTGAAGTTAAAGAGGAATCGGGTCGAAAAGCTTGCATCGCATCCTTCCCTGAGGATCACGACCCGCTTGAGCCCTTGCTACGGCGGATTACATTGAGACTAAGAAATCTGAACTTCTTTTTATTCTTTAAAAATCTCAATCAAATTTTGGCGCCGTTGCCGGGGAAGGAACGGCACGATTTCCTCGTTCTAATCATTCTTTATTCTTTCTGTTGCAGGTACAGAGAACAGGAAACAAAAACAGAGCAGCAGCAAGGACATACAGCAATCCAGTACCTCTGCCCTCGAAGGCAGAGCACCTGGACCTACTAATTTGCCGCAGAAACGCGGCAAAAGCCGCAGATCTGCGGCAGTAGTAGTGAACTACTAACCTGCTTTTCTGCAGGTTGCTCTGCATTGCAAAATTCTAATTTCTGCTGTGATATTATTTCTCTGTGATCACTCTGCAACTGCTAATAAAAAACATTAACTATTTGTTGAAAATAAAAAAAATAATTTTAGACTCTTGCATTTTAGGGCACGTGTCTATTTTAATTTTTTAATTCTGTTGAAGAGTGCTGGCGACAAGGTACGTTTGCATAAGCATATAGATTAGGAAACACTCTTGGTTGTTTACTGCTTTCTTGAGTGATTACTTTTCTACAGCTTTACACGTACACTAATTCATCTTAAGGGCATAACCCATAAGCAGATAAGGTGGGGATTTCATCACCCTTCCTTGGCCCACAAATCATATCCGTCACACTCACAACCCTAACCTTAAGTAAAATTTGACTAGACGTTGGCCCTAGGTTAACTCGGACTCAATAGGAGATTGACCGAAGAAGGAAAATTGTTCAAAAATTAACCTTGTCAAATCGGTGTCTAGGCAGGGGATTGAGGGCCGAAAGCCCGAAGAACGGTGGTTATTTAATTAAGGAACGTCTCTGACGGAAAACCTCCCACCGGTCTTGCCACCTACCTGGCCGATTAGCTTGTGGTTAACGTCGACAATAGACCTCCTAAGGACAGTCTAAAGTTAGGAGTCGTCTAGGTCAAGGATAACCCTAGATTAGGATTTTTGATTGTTTTTCTTTTTATTGATTGATTGGGTGAACTTGTTTGCTGATTGTGCATGTCCGCTTGTCGAGAGACCCACTTACATCCAGGCTAACTAGAACTAGTTCACCACCCGAGCAAAAGCCCGACCCACACATGGCACAACCAATATCACTCCAAGATAGGTTCTATCCTATTTGGACCTCTCTTCCTTCTTGCATCAAGCTTAACGATGAAGGTGTTGACCCATTTGAGCTTAAGCCACAATACATCAACACCCTCCGAAATTTCATGGACTTGACTCCGAGGATGCATACTTCTTCATAAGGGAATTTGAGGAAGTATGTCTCATGATGAATATTCCTAAGTTAGGAAAAGATGACATCAAACTTAGGTTTGTCCCCTTTGCTTTGAAGGATTTAGCAAAGAAATGGCTCTACAGTCTAGAGGCCGGTTCAATATCTTCGTGGGATAATTTGGTTAAGGCATTCTTAAAAAAATTTTATCCCGTCCACAAGACTGCACTGATTAGGAAGAACATCTTACAGTTTAAGCAAACAGCCAATGAACCTTTTTGGAAATATTTCGAACGTTTCAAGGACCTCCTTGCTCAATGCCCTCACCATGGATAGAGAAATGGCGACTTTGCCAAGTTCTATATGATGGATTAGAATATCAAACTAAAACGTTGTTAGAATCCATGTGCCAAGGAGGATTTCTGAAAAAGGACGAAACTGATGGATGGCAATTGTATGAGGAATTAGCTGAAAATACCATCCAATGGGAACCTACTCCTGAAAAATCTAGGACTAATGACCCTACTTCTTCAAAAGGAGGTATCCATTCCATTGAGGCCAACATAGCAACTGATGCTAAGTTAGCTGCTGTTATACGAAGACTTGAGGCTCTTGAAACTAAAGAGCCAGTCTCTGTGAACCAAGTCAGCCCAACAACTTCGGCGGGCTGTACTTATTGTCAAGATATGAACCATGTGTTCGAGGAATGTCTTGCTTTTATCGCGCATCAAAGCTTGCCCGAACATATGAGTGCGGCCTTCACAAGGCCCGCCAACAATCCGCCCGCCAACAATCCATATTCGCCCACCTACAATCTCGGTTGGAGAAACCATCCCAATTTGTCATGGGGCCAAAGTAACAATGATCAAACTAGGCCCAAATTCTCCAACAATTTCCAAAATCCGCCCTATCAAAATCCTCCACCCTCTTTCCAATATTCGCAAATGGAATCAAGACTCTCCAATATGGAAAGAAAGGTGGACACTCTCGTTAAAAGCAATGACATGCTGGCTCAAGTTTTGACTAGGATAGAGATGCAAATGAATCAGCAAGAAAGGCAAAAGGGTACTCTACCTAGTCAACCATTCCCAAACCCTAGGAACTCTAGTCAAGCTCACTTGGCTGAAGAGAATCATATGAGTCAGTGCAATGCAATTCATACATTGCGGTCGGGGAAAACAAGTTGATAACCAAGTATCAACACCATCAAGTTCTAAACAAGCATTCAGCTTGCCTGATCCCACTCCATCTCAACTTGATGCCAACAACACGAAAAAAGACAAGTCAGCCGAAGATATGCACAAGCCCATCGCACCCTACCCAAATAGGCTTAAAGATAAGCAATGTGCACAAATGGATAAGGTACGCGAGATTTTTAATCAAGTCAAGATCAATATATCTTCTTGATGCAATTCAACAAGTCCCTAAGTTTGCCAAGTTTATTAAGGACATGTGCACAAAGAAGAGAAAGACTAATGTGCCCAAGAAGGTTTTTCTAGCCACTAACATTAGTGAGCTTTTGTCCAACCAGATCCCTGTCAAGTATAAGGACCCTGGTTGCCCCACCATCTCTTGCACAATAGGTCAAACTGCAATTAAGCACGCACTTCTTGATTTGGAGCAAGTATCAACTTACTCCCCTTCTCAGTCTACCAACAACTTGGGTTGGGCGAACTTAGTCCGACTAAGGTTACAATCCAATTAGCTGACCGATCCATAAAAATTCCCAAAGGAGAAATTACCGATGTGCTCATCCGAGTTGGGGAGTTTATCTACCCAGTAGATTTTGTTGTTCTGGAGACGAACCTGTATCCACTTTTCGGTCTCAAACTCCCGTTATCCTAGGGCGTCCGTTCCTTGCAACTGCAAATGCGATCATAAATTGTAGGAATGGATCCATGAGGTTGACCTTTGGAAACATGACTAAAGAGGTCAATGTCTTCAACCTGGAAAACCAATCTCGTAAGATAAAAGACCAAACATTGAGGTGAACTTCATCGAGAACATTTGTGAAAAAGAAAGTGAAAATGAGTCTCTATTTCTTGACAAGTTATTTGAGGATAAGTGCGATTTTAGTGATAAGATGACACATGTTGAGGATTATAAATTTTAAAGTTCCCTTAAAAAAAACGAAGATTTGATCTAAGTATCTTCAAAGAGCCAAGCACTGAAATATCGCATGAGAATATAGTTCAAGAAACTCCGATTGACTTAACTTTCGAAAGTCTCTTTGAAGAAGAACTCCTGTGTTTAGATACACCGATTAAGGAGATGTTGGTTAATTATTCACTTCCAGGAAAAAGTGTGATTTAAGTTTTGAGGAGATGTACGGAACTGAGCTAGAATTTCTCGGCAAGGATGTTCCAACTGAAAGGTGTGATGAATTTTTAAATAATAGAGGTGGACATATGATGAGGAAGAGCCTAAAGAAGATGAAACTGGGGGGAGAGAAAGTTAAAACAAAAATGTTGGTCTCCCATTGTGCCTTATAAAGAGAACCCATTGGAATGATGGGAAACGAGCTAGAGGGATGAATCCTAAGCAGCTCTAGGTGAGAGTGATACATGTGTTGTACATATTATGGTATACTATTATTCTTTGCCTCTCTTTACATTTTTCTTCATGAATTCATGCATTTCATACATTGAGGACAATGCATGAGATAAGTGGGGGGGAGGGTTTACTAACATAGAAAAGATTAATTAAAAAAAATATTTTTCTCTTTATTTGTTCTAACATTTCTAAAAAAAAAAATTAAAAAATTTAAAAAAAAATTTTTTTATAAAAAAGGACAGTATTTTGACTTATTTTTTTGAAAGAAATCTAAGTTAGTTTTAAGGATTAGGAAAATCATGATTAGGATTTCTAAAAACTTGTCAAAATAAATAAATTGTTGAATTTTTAGGTATAGGAGGAGAAATTGAATAATTAGTTAGTCTTAATTTTTACCTTAATGAAATGTGCATTCCTAGTACATATCTAGGATTCTAAGACAAAGACCTTGTGCCTCATATACATATAAACAAAAAAAAAAATTCAATCACTAATTAAGCTGGATACATGTGCCTCATGAAGCATAAGTATTCACGCCTAAAGGTGAGTTCTAAATAAAAATAAAGTCCTTAGTTTTGTGGCCTAGTTCATTCGAATTTGAGTCCGCGGGGGGTGTTTTCTCACCTGGTGCCCTAAAGCCAATCGGTGTGGGAGCCACCGACTTTAAGTTCGCTACATTGGTGGATTAGAAAGCCTAAGAAAACTGAGAAATATTATATATGTATTAACACATCTATTAGTCAATTAGTTAGGTATGAGGGCCTCAAGAAGTCTTGATACTTATACGAAAGAAAATTAGATGAGTTATACATGCAAAAAAAAAATATTAACACATCTAATAGTCAATTAGTTAGGTATGAGGGCCTCAAGAAGCCTTGATACTTACACGAAAAAAAAATTAGATGATGTTATAAAAATAATAAAGAGGCATGAGAGTCCAAGTTAAGGAATTCCTAGTAAAAATTCATAAGTATGCATATGATTTTTGGATTTTTTAACGAAAAAGACTATACAAACATTCAATTTTGATCCTTACCTAAAATAAATAACAATTCACTTTATTAAGACTAAGTCTAAGAATGAATAAAAATGAGGATCCTAAAACTTATAGACTACTTAGTCTCTTCTAATATAAGTCAAATATTTTCCTTTTATGGATTTTGTGGGTGTAATCCGCTGAAAACCCTCACGAGACAACACTCGTCCTCTAGGGTAACTTAGGGGTTTAACGGCTTGTTGCACATGCTAAGTGCAACCGTGATTCCTACGAAAGTGAGTTAGCTAGGTTAGATTTTTCTTTTTCTTTTTGATTTTTACTCGAGGACGAGCAAAAAGATAAGTGTGGGGGTGTGATAGGTAGTAAAAATTGCATTTTATCATCATATTTACCATCACATTTTCATATTTATTTATTTAATTCTGCACATTTATTAATAATTTGTAATTTATTGTGTGCAGGCTTCGAATTATTATTTTAATAATAAATAAAGCTTAAAGAGCCTAAAAGCCCAGATCCAAGCCCATGTTTGAAGCCCAGGTGTAAAAGCACAATTACAAGAAGACAAAATGCAAATACAAGGGCTAAAGTTGCAAATATCAAAGATGAGGGAAGGATAGACTTCTACCCAACCCTAAACTCTTACAGATGAGAATGAAAGAGTGCAGAGATAAGGAAATTCGTTTAAAAGAGATTGGGAGAATTCAAATCTAGGTAACTTGATTATCAAGTTATCTCGAAATCCCAATATGAAGGGCCAGGATGCATATTCCAGAAGCAGGCGCCCACATGGACGGACCAGGAGAGGCCACGCGCCAAAGCGCGTGGGCAACAGCCCACATCTTTGCCGCAGAATTGCGGCAAAAGCCGCAAATTCTGCACGCGGCAGTATGGATGAGATCAGGCAACAGATTTGTGGGCAACTTCATCCGGGACTCTTCGACCTTCTGCACCTATAAATACCCCCTGCAGTGCAACGTACAGGGCATCCAGAGACGTATTAGGGTCTTCTTAGCCATTTTTCTTTAAATTTCAGCAAGTTGTAATCATTGTTTCAAGCACGGTGGATGTTTGAGCGTGTGAGAAGAAGAGCTTTGGTATTGGAGTTTACTCTCGAATAAAGGTTACCTTTTTGCCACTTAATTTCTGTCATTTAATTTGCATTTACTTTGTGATTTCTCTGGAGTTTGGTTTGATCTGTGATTTCTTGATTTTCTTTATTTTTCTCTTTCTTTATTCTTCTCATATAAAAAAAAAGAAAAGAAAATAATAAAAAGATGATGAACTAATCTTCCTTTGTGGTTTGCTGAATTCTTAAGCAACCCTAAGCATGTTGGAGTTGAACAGATTAATAATACTTTTTAGAAACCCTAGGTTTAAAGTAGATTGCTTGAGGACTAAATGGATAATCAGCTTCTAATCTAGGTTACACTTTTAAATAATTCCTCACCTTCATATTTAAGAACTTTGATAGCGTAACTTCAAGGTAATGCTTTTCTTCCGCTGTACTTAGATGTTAAGATGAAATCGTGTTTGAATGTTCAAAGGTGCGAACTAGTAAGATTCTAAACTCTTTTATTCTTGCTTGCATCTTCGCTAATAAACCTAGGATTATTTCACATATATTAAGATGATGTTCAATCTCCTTAACTTGCAATAGGGTTGTGGTAGAAGATCAGCAAAGCCACATCTTTCATATCATATATCTCAAATCTAATCACTTTTTCTATATTTTGAAGTTAAAGAGGAATCGGTCGAAAAGCTTGCATCGCATCCTTCCTGAGGATCACGACCCGCTTGAGCCTTGCTACAGCGGATTTACATTGAGACTAAGAAATCTGAACTTCATTTTATTCTTTAAAAATCTCAATCAATTATCAAGTAAGGGGTTAGATGGTTAGTGGTTAGCAATTAGATTGCCATGAGAAGAAAAGATTAGCTAAGCATCATGTAGAAGATGGAGAAGATTACAATGGAAAAGAAAGGAGACGCCTTTACATAGACTGTCACCATCTATTACATCAATCTCTCAGCCCTAATACATGATCTAAAAATGAAATAAAAATACAAAAAAAAAGTAGAAGAACACCTACACTACACTACACTAAAAGATAGAAAATCTAGCATAAATCCCAAATCTCCTTGCGTTTGAGCCTCTGCAGGGATTTATATAGGCAAATGGGGCCTCTAAAAGACGAGACGAGGCCACGCGTCGAAGATCGACGCGCGGCCCCACCATATTGCGCGAAAACGCGGCATTTGTCACGTTTTCACCACAAAACTAGGGACTTAGGTCCCTAGTTTTTGGCGAGTGATTCCCGTCGCTTCTAGGACCTTCTTGGTATACTCGGTTTCGGGTATATTCGTCGGATCTTCGTCTGACGTGCGCAAAGGGCTAGGTTCAATGCATCTTCTAGAATTTCTCTCGCTTGGTCTCCAAGAAATACGGATTTAATTACCTGAAAATGGTTTAATTAAGCTCTTATTACCCTTTTGCCCTCCTTGTCTTGATATCTACAAGAGAGACCAAAACACGGTTTAGACCGATATTTTATTCATAAATCGTTAGAAAAATGTGAAATAATAATGCAGAACTATAGACTAGTCAAAGATCAGAGCAAATCAGAAAGATAATACCAAATGGAAAACGATAAAATTCAGATTTCTATAAATTCATTTTGATTAGCTAGAAATCAACTGAGGATAACGTCAAATATAGAGTCCAAACAGAGAATCCAAGGAGATAATCCAAGATAGACAGATGCCAGGATGCCACGAGCCGTGGATCTGCGGCCAAAGCCGCGGATCTGCGATAATCTGGTAAGATTTGGGGGAGCGTTTGCATTCCCTATCTCAAACACTCTCCCTCGTTCCATATTTACTATAAATACTTGCAAATTCTCAGTGTATAGAGGATGATTAAGTAGAGAGTAGAATAGATTTTTGTATAAGTTTAACTTAGGTTCTTCTTTTATTTTTTAATGTAATTTTATTTTTTTATGTAACTGAGAGGAGAGAAGAGTTCATAGAAGAATGAGAACGGAGCTTATACTGAGAGTGACACCGGTGTAAGTATCCATCTTTTCTTTCATTGTTATTTAATCGAATTGAAAGTTACGTTTTCTTCTTTATTCTTATTTTATTTGCTTTTCTCTAATGTGTTTGTAATCCAAGTGAATCTAATAGTCTCGAAACTATTTCGCCTTTGCAGTGCCCTTGATGCCGCGCTATGGTGATGAACAACCATTCTTTTGTTAGTTTAGCTTGCTCTTTATTCATAGTGTAGATCGGGAATGGGAAAGATCCTACAACCATGCTTGATGTCTTCAAGATTAGGTAAGTCGTCGTAGTGACGGATCAAGATATATGAGCACGAAAAGGTAAGTAAGAATTTTTAGTTTTCTTTTAATTCTTAGTTTAGAATTCTACTCCAAAACTAACATTCTCCTCTTTATTTAGTTTTTATTTTCTTTGTAAATAAAACAAACAACAACAATATCATCATATTTTTTTTACCATCTTATTTACATCTTCTAACTTAACCTTTTTTGTTTTCTTTTTCTAAAACTGAGAAGAAATTTCTAACATATTTTGGTAAACTAAAAAAGAAACGAATTTATCTAAAATCTTCCATCGCTAGTCCCCTTCTTGTGGACACGACTCGCATAGGCACTTTCTATTGCGATAGTACTGAGAACTTGCACTTTTATTTTATATTCCGAAAATTTTGTATTTTTATGTTCAGGTTAAACCTCAATCAAATGTTAGCGCCGTTGCGGGGGAGAAACGGTAAGTTTTCAATTTTTTTTATTTACTTAAACAATTTAACCTTTTCTTCTTTGTTTTTATGTGCCAGGGCTAAATTCAGGAATCAAAGAGCTGTAGTTGAGATATTGCTACTATGTGCCTCTGCCTAAAAAGGCAGAGCATCAAAGCCCAAAATTATGCCGTGCAAACATGGCAAAAACCGTGTTTCCGAGGCATTTGTTTGGACTACTAATTGATCTTTTTGCAGGTGCTTTCACACTGCAAAATATAACTTCTGCTTGTGTTAGATTTTCTTATTAATTTATTTTGCACATTGTATTTAATTCAATAGTAAAGTGATTGTTTGTAAATGTTAAAAATAGTTTAAACTTGTATTTAGGCGCGTGTCTAATTCATTTATCTTTTACATTACTGTTGAAGAGTGCTGGAGCAAAGGTATGTGCGCATAGAATTTAGTATAAGATTCATTCTTGTATGAAATATTGATTGAGTGTTATTTTTCTATATAATTGTACACTGCACTAAACTGACCTAAGGGCTTTGTCCTATAAACAAGATAAGGTGGAAAAGTCATTACCCTCTATTAGCTCAGAAATAATCTCCTCACTCACTAACCCAAGCCTAACTAAACTGAGTAGACGTTGGCCCTAGGGACATCTCGGACTCAAATAGGAGACTGACCTAGGGGAAAGTTGTTAGAAGTTAACTCTTGTCAAATCGGTGTCTAAAGTTGGGGATTGAGGGGCGAAACCCTAAAGATTGGTGGTGTGACATAATTAGGCCCGTTGCTTAGCCGGGATACCTCCTATTGATTTGTTCCTACTTGACTAATAAACTTATGGTCAAATTCTGTAATATACCCTCCGTGGACAGTATAACTAGTTAGGAGTTGTTTAGGTCTAAGGTCTACCCTAACTTAGACTAGATTTTTTCCTTTTTATTTGTTTTTTTATTTGCTTGTTCTTATTTTTGTTTTTGACATCTTGATGATAAATTATAATTACAATTATTCATATGCAAATAATGATCCATATTTCACCCCGACCTCTTTTGATTCGGATATTACCAACCCGCAATCATAACTTTAACCAACCAAGTATGTCGGAGTGGTCTTATCCGAATCAATATATGCCCAATCTCAATACTATGAACAAGACGGAACAATCATCACACCACGTTCACAGAGTCAGTGGGGATACAACTCTCCTGAGTCATACAATCAACCACCTGACCAACATCCAGTCATATACTCCTCCCAAACAATCATTAGAAGAATTTATTTGAATAGGAAAAGAGGATGGAAGCTTTAGAAGAGCTTGAGCGACGAATTCAAATCTAGAAGACTCAAAATCTCATCAAAAAATTTCAAATCAAAGATTATTACTCTATTTTTCAAGAAGAACAACCGACTTAGAAAAGAGTACGAAATCCATGATTCAATTCCAAAGTGATTCCTTAAATATGATAGAAGCAAGACTAAGTCGATTGAAAAACATGCGTAAGAATAAGAAAACTCTCCCTACCCAATCTTTGACTATTCTCGACACGTCTAGCCATATTGATGAAAATAAAGAATCATGAAAATTTGAAGACTTTGACCAAGATTCATTTTTATCACACAAACTTGAACTTGACTAATTCCATACTTGGATAATTTGGCAAGTTTTCTATTCAATGAGATTGAACTTAAATGTGAATGTGACTCCGATTCTCAACCTTGTGATTCACTTTCCATCTTCGAATCTATATTGCTCTGGTATCCTTACCCAATTTGAACCAATTTCCAAGCCAACATTTATTCCCGTACCCATAAATTTAGAAATTGAATCACCAATTTCGGAAAGTTAATTAGTCTTCAGTTATGCATTATTATATCACATTTTCCTACTGATTTATGAATAAAATGTCAGTCTAAACCGTATTTGGTCTCTCTTGCAGATAATCAAGACAAGGAGGATAAAGGGTCATAAGAGCTTAATTAAACCCATTTTAGGTATTAATCCGCATTTTGGAGGCCAAGTAAGGGAACTTCTAGAAGATACATTGAACCTAGACCTTTGCGTACGTCAGATGAAGATCCGAATGAATATACCCAAAACCAAGCATACCAAGAAGGTCTTAGAAGCAACGAGAACATACTTGCCAAAACCATGTATTTAATTCCTGGTTTTATCGCAAAAACGCGGCCCACGCATCGATCTTCGACGCGTGGCCTTGTCTCATCTTCTAGAACCCTCATTTGCCTATATAAGCCCTGCAGAGGCCCAGAACGCAAGCAGATTTGGATTTAGCCTAGGTTTCTCTCCTCTAGTCGTAGATTAGGATTTTCTTCTCTTTTATTTTGTATTTTCTTTTCTTTTATAGTTCTTATAGTAGGGCTGAGAGATTCAAGAAGAAAAAAGAGAGATTGATGTAATAGATGGTGACAGTCTATGTAAAGGTATCTCCTTTCTTTTCTATTGTAATCTTCTCCTTCTTCTACATGATGCTTACCTAACTTTTCTTCTCATGGCAATCTAACTGCTAACCACTAACATCTAACCCCTTACGTGGTAATTCGCATGAATCTAGTAGTCTCTACAAGGCCTTGCTCTTGCAAGAGCTGGCTCATGATGATGGATTCTAGCATTCTAACATTTCTAATACCTAACCCACTAACTTGCTAACTTGTAATGTCTTCTTTATTTCATGCTCACCCCTCTCTAACCGGTTTTGATGAATTAATAGTATCTTGCAACTTGTTATGTGGGTATGATGTGTTGTTTGAATGTAGAAGAACCTTCTTATGTGCCATGCTCTGTATCGTGCTTGAAGCTAAGGATTAGTAATGGTCAAGGATCCATGTGAGGGAATTATCACTCAGAGGTTAGCGTGGTAGTGAGCAATTAGTAGTTTAGTAACCATAAGTTTTCTTTATCTTGTTTTAAAACTGATTTCAAAACCCTTTTATCTTTTCATCATTATTTTCACCTCTTCTTAGTTAACTTTATTTCATTTATTTTTTTTTCCACAACCACTTCTCTTTTGTTTTTCTTTGCCATTTTCATCGCCTTCTTTGCCTATCACTTTCTAATTTCTTTTATTTCTCTTTTTCTAATTCTTTAACAAAGAAGAACTTGTTAACAACCGACATGAATAAGAATTGTTAATACTTGATTGAGGTGGAACCTACACACAAATACATAATTTCAGAACATTAAAATAGAGATGTGCAAGGCTCAATTCTATCGCGATAGCAAGTGGCTATGCGGGTCGTGATCCACAAGGAGGGACTAGCGATGGAAGTTTTTTAGTAAGTTTTCCTTTATGCTACAATTAATGGTTAAAATTCTTCTTTTAGTTCTTAAAAAAGAAAAGAGGAAAAGGAGTTAATGTCAAGTTAGGAAGAAATGGTAGAATGAGAAGGTGGAGAAAATAGAAGTGATATATACAAAGAAAATGAAAAAAGAGTGAAAGAAATTTGAAGATTGTGGTGTTGGAATTTACACTAAAATTAAAGAAAAGAAAACCTAAAAGAAAACTTACCTTCTTTGGTTGATGATTTACCTGGAACCCTTGCATGTTTTACCTTACTTCGGAGGCGATCAACGCATAACCGATAAGATTGAGCTCAGTCTCCATTTCGCATTACAACATCAAGATGAACAAGAATGAAATGATACGGATTCTTGAGGAGGAGAACATCATCATGAAGTATCGGTGGCACTCACACAAACTGGCTATACTAATGCTTCTAGGTTCAATTGGATGCTCATCATAACCAAAAGAAAAAAAGTTGAAAGAAGAAGAAAATAAAAGTAAAGATGAACGTAAAAAAAAAGTTACCTTTTATTGCTTGTAGAAAACGATGGGAAGAAAGGAGGAGGGTACATCGGTGTCACTCTCAACATAAGCCTCTCTCTTACTTACATGAATCTCAGTCTAACATATGCTTACAAAGAAATAAAATTACATAAAAAAAAAAAAACAAAACCTACACTAAAAAAAATAAAAAAACTGGCCTAAAATTTATCTCTGTTCGTCATTTCTCCTTTTGCCTTTGAGATTGCAGGTATTTATAGGAGAAATGCAGAGGTTAGAGGAGTATGAAGATAAGGGATGCTGGCTAGTTCTGAATTTGAATCCTCCTCTTATCTCCAAACTTGGTTTGATGTGGATATTCAGTTCTGATCTGCAGCATATTGGCGTATTATTTTCTAAATAAACTTATCAAATGACAGAATTAGAAATAATGATCTACTTAAGAGTTGTAGCTCTTTAGTCTTCTTTATGGATCATCTTGAATCATCAAATTTAAGTTTTCATAGCAAAGTTATGATTCAAACATTGAAAGTATCTAGCCAGAATCTGAGTCAAAATTGCTTCATCTCATCTGTTGATCTTTTCTCTATCCATTTATGCCTTTGGATTTGAACTCTGTGTTTGACATTATCCTGGGTTGATATTTAGCTTTAAACCACTTGATTCATCACCAAAAACTGAATTTGACCAACTGGATTTGGGATCATCCTCCTCTTAGCAAATAGATCTAGTTAAATCTAAATTTAACTGATATTTATTTAATTTTATCCTCTCTTCTCTCATGATTATCTTCTGCAAAATAAACATTTAAGAAAAGAAATTTAGCAGATTATTACATGATGAATGTTAATATGTAATAAAAAATAATGCAATAAATGTGTGCAATCACACCCCCACACCTATCTTTTGCTCATCCTCGAGCAAAACACACAAAACTAAACCAAAAATTTTAGACCACTTTCGCTTGTCACGCGATTGCACTGAGCTTGTGCAATAAGCCTTTAAACCTCTAGGTTATCTCTAGAGGACGAGTTTTGTCTCGTGAGGGTTTTCAGTGGATTGCACCCACAAAATCCATAAAGAAAGAGAAAAATGTTATAATATTCGCAAACACATTTTGAAAGAAAAATATTTAAAATATTATTGTAAGATTTAAGTAATCTATAAGTTATAAGAAATCGAATTTTCATTTCTAAACTTACTCTCTATTCAAAAATTTGTTATCAATCAAAGTAAGGAGTCAAATTGTGCTCTTATCTAGTCTATTACTTTACCCTAAAGTCATATGCACCTTCGTGACCGTGAAGTTTTGACTAAGGGTCTTTAACTCTAACTCTTATGCCTTATTTATTTATATATATATTTTTTACTTTTGGTGGTATTATTCTTAGTTCTATTAGGCTTTCTAATCTGCCCATGTAACGAGCCTTTAATCGGTGACTCCCAAACCAAACGATCTTAGGGCACCGGGTGAGAAAACACCCCAAGGACTTAAAGACTCAAGCAAACAAGGCCACAAAACTAAGGATTAATTTATATATGAACTGCTTTTAGGCGTGATACTTATGCTTTATGAGGCACAAATACCCAGCTTAATCAGAGGATTTTTATAGATATATTTATTATTTTTTTACTTTTTTTTCAAATTTATCTAATCATCTTTTGCAAAATACCAAGGCTTGCTTAGGCAAAAGCACCTAGCTAATCAATAATTAGATTATTTATTTATATATAGATATACATATATATATATTTTTATAAGGCATAAGAGATCTTTGTTTTGAACCCTAAGTGTGTAAGTTATAAGTACGCATATTTCATCAAGGCAAAGATCAAGACTAAATTACTTGATAAATTATCTTCCTAACCCTAAAAATCAAACAAATAATCTTATTTTGACCAAGTATAAGAAATCCTGATTATGATTATCCTATTCTTAAATTGACTTAATTTCTTACAAAAAATATGTCAAAATATTATTTCTATTTTCAAAAAGTTTTTAAAAGTAAGAAAAATGTTAATTAATTTTTTTTTCTTTTTTTAAATAAAAAAAACCTAAGTTATGGTAGACCCTCCCCACACCTATCTCATGCATTGTCCTCAATGTATGAATTAATGCAAAGATGCATGAAAAAAAGAAAGGGAAGGAAAATATTACCTTAAGGTGGTGGTGGTTCCCGGTGGTGGTCTGATTGGTCCACGAAATGTGGCCAATCGAATTTTTGTTGGAGTTCGGAGGAACCCCCAGAAACCTCTCTTATATAACCCACTAAAATGATGTATATTGAATGATTTTATTAAATTTAAACCCATCTAATTTTTCAAATTTCATAATTAATTTCGGAGTCAATTTTGTCAACCACCTTGTCCCAAAATGAAGTGTGAAAAGATGGAATGATTGACTTGGACTTAGGAAGTATGGGAACTAATACCGACTCAGGAAAGTGACTTAAGTCAAGTAAAGGTTTAGGAGTCGAGATCGTTTCAGGAAGTGGGTCCAAATCAAGAAGTTGAAACTCAAGTCTACATTCATTTCCCACAATGAAATGTGACTTTATATTGGTGATCAAGTTCAAGAAGGACAGGTGTGGGAATCAAAACTAACTCTAAAATATTACTCAAGTTGGCTAACAAAACAGAGTCAATATTGATTTGGAAATTTGAACTGGATCACAGATTTGAGAATCTAGGTCACATTTCTCATTGAGTTCAATTTCATAAAAATGAGAACCTGCCAATTTGTCAATGGGACTTTCAAAAGCATGAAATTGATCAAGTTTAATATGATGATCTTAAAAGATTGGTGATTCAATTTCATGATGAATTGGCACAGGATCCAATGTTGACTTGGAAAAGATGAAATCAGGTGAAGACACCAAAGTCATTATTGAATTAGGAAGTAGAATTGAATCACCAAGTTGAGGTTCAGGATCATATTCATTCTCAAGTTCAATTCAGGAAAGGGATAGCTTGCCAAACTGTCAATGTCATTTTCAAAATTTAGAGTTTAGGCAAGTTCAAATGGTTTGTACTAAAATGGAATCTTGTTTTCTAAAAAACATGACTCTTCGGCTCTAACAGATATGGTTAGCGACATCAAAAATGGTCAAATGGTGAGAACGGAGAGTTTTAGACCATTATATCTATGTCATGATTATGAGGGATTTGAGCCTGAGTCATGGCTTCAAGCACTATATTCATAGTTAATTGGTTCATTGTTTTGTTGCGATTGGACTTGAAAAGATGAAGTGTTGTTTTGGAATTTGTGATGAAATTATGAGTCGTCGTCAGATTTGTGATTGTTGCTTGGACTCACGCATACTCATTTCCAAGATTGATGGTTTTTCTATTTTGAACTGGTGAAACTGAGTAAGATTCTTGGAAAATTATGGACAAGGTGGACAAGGAGGACAAGTTGGTTGAAAAATTAGACTCGGGGGAGGTGAATCCCCATTGACTCGCTGTGAAGAGTTAAAATTATTCTAGAAATTATGGTTATAAGATTGGGGGCATGGGTTATATTGATTCGGATAAGACAAATTCGACATATTAAGTTGGTTAAAGTTATGATATGCCGGATTGGTAATATCCGAAAAAGAGGTTGGGGTGTAATATGAATTACCTTTAAAATTGAAAAATTATTGTTATAAGCATATCACACATTAAAACACAAACAAAGGAAAAAACAAACAAATAAGCAAACAAATAAAAAGAAAAAAAATCAAACCGAAGTTAGGGGAAACCTTAGTCCTAGACGACTCCTAACTGCTTAGACTATCCACTGGGGTATATTGCCGAATCTGACCACAAGTTAATCGGCCAGGTAGGGGCAAGATTGGTGGAGGTATCCGCACAGAAGCGACAGGCCTAATTAAGCCAAACCACCAGGCTTCGGGGTATCGCCCATCAATCCCCAACCTTAGTCACTGATTTGGCAAGAGTTAGATTCAATCAACTTTCCCTTAGGTCAGTCTCCTATTTGAGTCCGAGATGTGCCCTAGGGCCAATGTCTACTCAGTTTTAATTAGGCTTGGGTTAGTGAGTGAGGAGATTGTTTGTGGGCTAAGAGAGGGTAATGGCTTTCCCACCTTATCTTGTTTATAGAAAAGTCCTTAATCAATTTAGTGTAGTGTACAAGTATATAGAAAAAGTAACACTCAAGCAATATTTTATACCACGAATGAACCCTATACTAATGCTATGCACACATACCTTGCTCCAGCACTCTTCAACAGTAAATAGAAAATATATAAATAGAACCACGACACGTGCCTAAATGCAAAGTCTAAATTATTTTTAGCATTTACACAATCAACTTTTCACTGTTGTGTAAAAATGTATATACAGTGAGTCAAATAAGGAAATAAATGCTACAAAGATTAAACTATACAATTCAGCCAACCTGCAGAAGATACAGGTTAGTAGTTCACTAAGATTGCCATAAGAATGTAGCAAATCTGAGGGCTTTGGGCTCTGCTTTCTTGAAAAGAGTCCAAGGCCAACTTATATGTCCACTGCAGCAAAAATTTCTTTATTGTTAAAATCTGTATGCCAAAAACAAAGAAAAAGGTTAATTAAAAATGTAAATTTTTAAAGAGAATTACTTACCGTCCCCTCCCTGGTAACGGCGCCAAAATTTGATTGAGGTGGAACTTACACACAAATATAGAATTTCAGAACTTTAAATAGAGATGTGCAAGTGCTCAGCAAGTGGCTATGCGGGTCGGGATCCACAAGGAGGGACTAGCGATGAAAGCTTTTTTAGTAAATTTCCTTTATGTACAATTAATGGTTAAAATTCTTCTTTAGTCTTAAAAAGAAAAGAGGAAAATGGAGTTAATGTCAAGTTAGGAAGAAAGTGGTAGAATGAGAAGGTGGAGAAAATAGAAGTGATATATACAAAGAAATGAAAAAGGGTGAAAGAAATTTGGAAGATTGTGGTGTTGGTAATTTACACTAAAATTAAAAGAAAGAAAACCTAAAAAAAACTTACTCCTTGGTTGATGACTTACCTGGAACCCTTGCATGTTTTACCTTACTGCGGAGGCGATCAACACATAACCCATAAGATCGAGCTCAGTCCCATTCGCATTACATCATCAAGATGAACAAGAATGAAATGATACGGAATCTTGAGGAGGGAACATCATCATGAAGTATCAGTGGCACTCACAC
>JAVJIF010006930.1:0-182035 GCA_038442645.1 Agave tequilana | reverse complement strand
CATATATTACAAGCTATGATGGTGCTTCATAAGATTTGATCCGCCCTTCAAGAATGGCCAGCCTTGTCTTCCTATCATCAGCAGCCCGGACAAGCGCCTGTGACCTCAGCTCAGCCTCATTAAAGCTCGCCGTCTGGGCTAAGTGAGCTTCAACTTTAACCAAAGTTGCCCTCTAAGCTAGCTCTTGCCGCAAGAGTTCGTCATTCTGAGCCCTAAGCTGCTCAAGTCGGGTAGTCTCTTCAAGACGCACTGGTTCAGCCTTATATAAAAGGAGATTCGCCTTCCTGATCATCTCCTTGGCCTTTTCGATTTTATCTTCAGCGTCAAGAAGTGCACTGCTAGAAGCATCTATTACATCCCCGAGCTCTACCTTCCTTATCTTCAAGGATTTCAAGTCAGAAGAAATGGCTTTAGTGGCTTCCTGAACGGCAAGATGAGCTTCATATATCTGAGCGACAAGGTGCGCAAGCTGCTCATTAACTGAAGACTCTAGGTCTGAATGGCTAAGACGGCGCCATTCGTCTACATCCCTCTCAAGTTGGTCCACCAGAAGTTCCAATGCAGGGCCTGGTCATCCCCTCCAAAGTCTCAGATACTCTCAATGCTTCAGGAGAGGACCACCTTCAAAGCAGAGAATGAGGTAGTCGAGCCTTTCAAAATCAAAGCGATGGATCGCTTCAAGCTCTTTTAAAAGCTATCGACTAGCTTAGCCACAAATTCATTCTCGGCCTCAATTACTCCTGGCAGACGAGCGCCCCTGAAGATTCCACTAGCTTTATTGACACCACCGCTGTGGAAGGAATAGTAGAAGCACTGGCTACAGCAACGTGAGAGGTCATCGGTGATCTCGGAGGAGTCTTCATTGAAACTAGTACACTAGCCACAACCGAGGTCGGATTAGTGACTATTTCCGGGAGAGCGGGCTCAACCACCAGTGTTGGGAAAGTAGGACTGGTAATCACCCTCAGCTCCGCACCTGGCAAGACAGATGGCGCTAGCGAAACTGATGGCACCTCACTCATTGATATAGTTGGAAGTGAGATCGGCTCCATGACTACCGTCTCCTCAATTTCAGTTCCTCTGGCTGGTTCAGGCTGATAAGAGGGCAGGTCGCCATACAAAGCTTCCAACTCAGCAGCATCCACCGCGGTCGAAGCACTTACTTCACTCCTGGATCCCTCAGGAAGACGTTTGGCTCTCTTGAAGTCGATGCACCCAAAGGTGGAACACCTGCAAGCAACTTTTTGTTTAGTCAAGGCATAACAAATAGCAAGTGCTAAAGGTCAAAACAATACCAAAAGATATGTCACCTCGATCGTCTTGACGGCTGCATCAGTCCCTACGGGCCCCATTGGAAAATCTTTGGCAGAGTCAACACGAATGGCCGGCCCGCCTTCGCTTGCCGAACCCTCCGTGGTCAACCCAAAGGAGCTAGAAGCTTCGGGACTTCCTTTCGAAGTCCCAGCGCCCGAAGGACCTACGTCAGCCGCATCATCTCCGGACTCTTCTGAGATGGCGAAATAGCCAGCCTCATCGCCCTCCTTATAAGTAAACAAGGGATCATAATGCTCCCCTTGTTCTCTTACAGCTTCAGCTCAGTTCCTGCATCACAAAGAAAATAATGAGCTGTCCGGAACCAAAAAGTATATTACAAGTACGAAGCTGATCTTATCCGGGTCTGGAGCGGCTTTACCATAGTCGGTTTAGGAACCGACAATTCAGTTACTAATGGGGCAGGAGGAAGAGCCGCTGCAGGTAATTCACCCTCTGCAACAACCGTAGGAGCGTAGCGACAAGGCTTCTTCACTACCCTCTTTCTACGAGATCCACCCTCCCGTTTTCGTTTGAAGTGGACGTCGGGATCTTCTTCCTCCACTTCTTCAACATCGGCATGTTCTACGGAGGCCGTCCCCACCACGCCAGAAGCAGCTGCTGGAGTCTCAGCACCTGTATCCGCTTCGAAGCGAGGACTTCCTGCATCCGAGGCTTCACTGTCATCAACGACAATGAACTCTCTGAAGCCTGGGATGCGAACCCTTTTACCCTCACCCTTCTCAGTGACTTTCCGCTTCAGCCACTGAGAAAATAACTTCACACCAGAAGAATTAATAGAGAATCCGATGGGTGTGGAGTTTGAGGTCGTATACCACTAGCAGAATCCCAGGGTCATCATAAGGTTCGGAGTCCTTAGCGGCATGCACAGTCGCGCCTCGGTACAGCCTACAATGAAGAACCGCCAAGCATGGGCTCCATCGATGAGGCTCCCCATGAAAGCCAGATAGTTGTTTGGATTACTCACGTACAGTTGTCATACCCAAACTGACGAGCAAACTGACTTGGAACATAAGGCTCCAGGTGGCAGGTGTCCCCGCTTCTGTATAACAAATGTGAGGGCCGAATGCTGACCAGCCACTCAAAAATTCCCCGGCTCAATGACGTCTGCCCTTCCCCCACATCCTTGAACTCTTCACCATAGCCAGCATCCCGAATATAGGGGAAGCAGCGAAAAAGGCTATAGACGTCATAGCGGCACAGCAACTTACGGACCGCAGCCACGTAAGTCTTCAGCCATGAACATCCCTCGAATCGGCGGAGAAGCGCCATTCGAACACCTTCTGGGGGGTCCTCTCCGGCTTCGATCATGGAGGGACAGTGAAGGGCAAACCACGCCATCAAATAAGTATAACGGCAGACCTATTCTGGGGTTTGGTCCGTCGCAGGGCAAAATAGTCCCCTTTCCCGCTTCGTCGCTGGTGGCCTACAGAAAGCCTCCGTCAATGCTCGAAGGCCTCTCTGAATACAGCCACCATGGCCGGAAGAAGTCCAAGAGAACGACCATGGACTAGACGAGCGGCAGGCAACAAGACAGTTGGATGAATGACGTCGCCCGAAGAAGACGGTACTACACTTCAACCAGACCGTCAAAAAACCAGCCAGAAGTGCCTTCCGGACGTCGGCCGACGAGCCTGATGATGGAAACTCCGAAGAATATTGCCTTTTTCATAGGAGCCGTTATCTTCTTCTAGAATTAGATCCCCTTGAGATGCTTTCGCATCCGGCAAAATGTCTTCATCAACAACTCCACAATGAGCCGCCTCAGGAGTATTTTCCATATCTGGGAACAAATAATTTTCCCAGCTCTTCAAGCTGCATGAAGCTCCCTTACTGCTCCCATGCATACTAGAGCAAATGTACAAGTGGCACATTAACTCCCGGTAGGTCTCAAATAAGGCAGGCTCCTGCTTCTCCAGAAGTGTCAATTCTGCCTCGCACGGGAAATATTCTTCGTATGGGAGGGATCCCAAAGGCAAAGCAGAGACTTCCCACATCTCGTGCAGAGCCATACCTAATTCGCCAACAGGAGTGAAGAAGGTCCCTGTAGCCGAGCAGTATAACTCCAAGATGGCGTAGAAGTTCGCTACGCTCATCTAAATTGCATAACAGGTCGCCCTGACGGCCTCAAAAAGATTCAGTCTCTCCAGATCCTCCTCGAAATAAGCAAGGACATATAGAGTCAAATCCTTCCACCATGCCTTCGGAGAGTGAATCCACCCTGGAGTCCTGAAGTCAGTGGCTGGATAGTTACCACGAACCTTAAAGAATTAATTTTGAAAGTCTCAGCCACCGCAGGATTTTCTCCCACTGGGATGTCTGGGAGTACATTCCCAGGATGGAGACCCATTATGCAACAAGGAGGCCCGCTCTTGTGTAACCAGGTGAGGGAATTATCAAATTCCCTACGTGAACGGATTCAGTAGTCCGACTCACTTGCCACTGCATCTTCCGAGCCCTCGTCACGCATTGGAAGAAGGACAAGGAAAAATGCCGCTTGTTGATGGAAGATAGAACTTCTCGCCATCTAATTGAAAAATCCACTGTCCCTCTCGGCTAGCAGCTAGCGATCATGGTCTGGCGCCGCATCTCCGAACATGAAGCAGGGCTTCTGATAGATTCATCGGTCAGAATCTTCAAGGAAGTAGTGGTTAAGATGCTTCTCATGGCGCGCTGATCCCCACCATGAATAAGTGTATCTCGAGCAGGAGATCTTCGCTCGCTGAATAAAGAAGCCTGCCCTTGGAACTGCAGGCTGACGTTACCATCTAGCCCCCTGGCCGTGCCAATAGACTGTTTAAAGGACCAGGAGTATAGTGCACGCAAAAACAAAGAAAAACTATGATTAGTTCATCAGCCAAACAAAGGCTAAACAAAAATGTAATTTTTGTTAAGGCATAGCCTCGCTCTCCGAGCGAAGCTGGCCTAATGATAGCTTCGCCCCAAAGCTTAGCTTCGCAGCTGCAGCATAACTTCGCACTCCACACAAAGGCAGGAAGCGGAAAATATCCAAGTGTTAGCTTCGCTCTGGAAGCTTAGCCTTGAACAACAAATGCAACAAAGCCCCAAGGGCTAACTTCGTCAGAAGGGGGTTATTGCCTAAAGGGCATTAAAGTCCTTTTTAGTTACACTTCAAAGGATAGCTTTCGCATCCTGTCATTTAACAGGATGTGAACCGCCTAAGGAATAGCTTCGCCCGGAAGCTTGAAGAAGACCCTTCGGTTCTAATATTCCCAGTTAAGAAATCTGGGGAAATTCAGGGAGTCAAATTCCCTAAGATTAACAGATCGTAATTGACCATTTTGGGCTCATCTAAAGATAGCCAGAAATCGGCTTTAAAAGAGAGACGGCAATCTCTAATCAAAAGGGGAAAGATTCCTACCGCGATCGGTCGTTCGATGACCGAAGGAGAAGAAGGACCCTCCGTTGCAGAGGTTGCGACCTCTTTTCCCTCCGCTCGTCTCTGGGAGCTATTGAAGAACAGTGGAGTTCTTGAATTCTCTAAAGTAAAGAAGAAGAAGAAGCAGAAGAGTCAAATGCTCTGAAAAATTCAAAGAGAAGTGATGACCCTCTCTCAGCCCGATCAGGCTTTTATAGGCTGATGATCGCCTAAACGACGCCTCGAAAAGAGCACAGGCTGTCATTTCGAATTAATTTAAAACGGCGCCTAAGCGCCTTCCCGAGAAGCGCTGATTCAGCCCCGCTAAGGCTAACTCCGCCATAAGTCAAGTGCTGACTTAGCGCGACGTATCGATAACTTCGCCAAAATATATGCCTTAGCTCCGCTAAAAGCACAGCCCGAACTTCGCAGAAAATTCATGCTAGCTTTGCTGGAAGCTCGTTCCTGATTCAGATAGGATTCTATCTTTAACTTCGTATGAAGTTTAGCTCCGCCGGACCAATTCAAGTGTTCTTAAATCAAAAAGAAGGCAAAACAAATCAGATGGCAGAAACTGAACTTTTATTGATTTAAAAGGGAAGGTACATTGATACTACTACATCAAGGTTGTGTTTCGTACAACAGAATCATTTGTTCAAAAGGCGTACAAGTGGTCCTATCTACTTTCAAGCCTAACCAACTGGATACGAAGGGCTTCCTCCTGCACAAGGCCGTAATCTTTCACATAATGGCATATTTTGCCATTAAAAAGCTGGATCTTCTTTGATGAAAATTGGCAATGGAGGATCCGAGACCTTACAGGTGATGTCCGCTTTCCCGAAGTGGATCATCTCGGATAAGCGACTGCCAACCTCGCCTCGAAGTGGATCATCTCGGATAAGCGACTGCCAACCTCTTCTGGGAACATACATCAGTTGCCCCAGTTTGTTCCTCCTGCTTAGGATTAAAGTTTCAACCGGAAAAGCAAGAGGCAACTTCTTGGTCTCTTTCATCAAGTCGAAAGATTGGCGAACATAGCTCACTGCAATACAAATTGAAACAAGTTAGCAGTAAGTCAAAGGAAAAGCTGCAAAAGTGAAATGCTAAGTCAAATTCTTTGGGGCGAAGCAATTTAAATCCGATTCAGTTGTAGTTTAACAATGGATTCTAGTTTCAGTTAAGCAGAGGATAGCCTCGCTTGCACAGTGATGAGGGCTAGCTCAGCATAAGTCAAGTCCTAACCTCGCCTATATGGCTAAGCCAAACTGATCCTGAGGAACGCAGTCTCAACCCCACCTATATGGCAAGACTGGCTCAACTTTGAAGAGACTAAGTCCCAGTTTTGCCTGTGTGGCGAACTTAGCAAGCAAGCATGCAATGATCTTTCTTTGATCAAAAGATAGCTTCGCCAGGAAGCTGGGAAGCTGGGCTGAAACCCTTCTCTGCAGATCAGTCTAATACAAAATGAAGAACAAGGGAAATCAATCCCTGAGGCAGCTGTTAAAGCTAAATTAAGGGAGATAAACTCCCTAAAAGTTATCAGTCATTGGTAAAGTCTCTGGATGACCGAGACTTACCGTTCTTGGCCGAGTAATGACCAGAGTGGGCATCCTCACTAGTTCAGAGATCTGAGTATCTCTCTCTAATAACCAAGAGAAGAGAAGAGCAGACACTTCTCTTCAGAGGACCTCAGGTGTCCTATTTATAGGCCTCATGGCCTGAGCGCTGCCGCTTCAAGCATAGAAGCGCGAGCGGATTTAAGGCATTTATTAAGCCTTGAAAAAGGGAACGGTTTCCCTCGAAACCGTGCAAGAAAGAGATGATCTCCCCTCATTAAGGCATTTATTAAGCCTTGAGAAAGGGAATATTCTCCCTCGGAAGCACACAAAGGAGGAATGATCTCCCTCAATTAATGCAAGAGAGGTTATTCTAACCTCGAAAAAGGCACTCCTTCTCGTACTGGCCGAAAGCAGTTGGCCTCGAAAAGGAACAGCATTCCAAAGCGAACTTATTCTGGGAGGCTCAGATGCGGAGCTACCCAGACGTGGAGCTACCCAGACGCGGAGCTACCCAGAGTCACGAATCTACACGATTCTTCGGCGAATCTATCCCAAACTAGGATTGAAAGCGAAGCTGAACTCAACCACCATGGCGACGTTCGTACTTTACATACCTCCTATCAAAGCAATTCAAAGTATTTCAAAGTCTGAGCCATTCCATTGCAGACTTTCGAAAACTTTGAAGGGGGTCTTGTTGACACTTTAAAAAAGATAAGATTCTTACTGGCCTGAACAATATCTAAACTTGTTGAAATTTACAAAAGACAGTGAAAGATAGGCTGATTGGTCCGAACAATGTCTAAACTTGTTGACATTTACAAAAGACAAGCGATAGACAAGCTGACGATCAGTTTCTGTACTTGTTGACATTTACAAAAAAACAGTGACAGATAAGCTGACAATCAGTTTTCATTCATCCCCAAGGGACAAAGCAGTAACTTGAACTCTACTATCCAGTGAAGCAGACAGTAAGCCAGATTGTCTCTAAACAGACCTCAGCAGGTCTAAGATGCTAGCACTTAGTATCACATGAGCCCAAAGGGATAGCCTCGCCTGAGAGGCTAGATCATCCAACTTTGCCTTGAAGCCATTCATAGCTCCATCAGGAAGCTAACCTATAGCTTCGCCTGAAGTGCTCAGTTAACTCCGCAGAGAGTTAGCTTCGCTTGAAGCAGAAGAATGTTCGGTAGCTTCGCCACAGACGTTATCTAGCTCCGCTAAAGAGCTATCTTCTGACTTCGCCAGATGTTTCTTCCAGCTCCGCTGCGAGCTCAATGCGGGCAGCTCCGCTGCTGGTCTGCTATGGTCAATCTTTGACCAATTAAATCTCCAGTTTGAGATCAAATCTAATCAGGATTGAGATCAAATCCATCAAGATCAAATTTGGCAGTTGATTGCCATAATCTCATGACTCTCCTAAAATGAGTAAGAGGATCAAGGGAGATCTTCCAACTATATGGAAATGATCAAAATAGATCAAGAGGATCAACCGACCTGCTATTTCAAGTTTCGCAGAAGCTGATTCTAGCCTCGCAGCAAGGCTACTTTTCAGATTTAAATAGATTTGATTCATCTGTTTCTATATTTTTAAGGGATAATTATACCCTTGCTCTCCTATAAATAGCCCACCAGGGGCATAAGGAGAGAGGACCACACGCAAGAAAGACCCCTGCACGAGAGGATTTCTTCGCAACTGCACAAGGCGCGCATAGAGAGGCTAAACAGAGATCTATTCTCTTGCTTCCAGAAATTCAGAGACTTCAGAGAATCACTTCTCTAATTAGGGTGCTGATACCCTAATACCTTCTTCTCAGGAATCTCTGGAACTAGGCGAGAAGGAATTCCTAGGCGAAGAAGGTTTTGAGAAGTAACAAGAGGGTTCTACCAACCTTCTGTTCTCTGATTCCCGAACCAGGCGAGACGGGAATCTCATCGCTCGCATCGTCAAAGGGACAAAGTGGTCGCGCGCTGACCAGACTCCTACCGGCACACTTCTCCAGAATCTCCGAGGAGATCTACTTGTAATCTTTTTAGAATACTTGTAATTTAGCTCCTCGACACTTTTTTGTAAGTTTTCCCCTTCACAAATCAATGGAAAACAATATTCCATTTACTCCACAAAGGGAATAAATTGAAACTGCTAGAGGATCGACGACTTAATGATGTGGGACGCACAAATGATCCCAACTATTGTCTTTTTAAGATGGTCCATCATCCTACTAAAAAGTGCTTTGTCCTAAAGGACAAAATTCAGGCTTTGGTCGATGCCGAGTTTTGACGCTAAAGTCAGAACAAAAGAAAGTCACTGTGAACATGGTGACCCTCGAGTTTGGTAAGACCCCAAAGTCACAGTTCCTGATGGGTCTTTCTCAATCCCTGAAGCACAGCTAAAGTAAGAGATCGTTCAGCTAAAATCAGGAGACTAAGGGTCTTATTCTCTTGACATTAGAAACAAGGGAAATCATGTGGATACACCCAGACCTTGCCCAAGATGAATAATGGGATTCGAAGAAATCCAAGTTAAAGGGCAAATATTGCAATGTTATCGCTATCTTGCCGATGACGGCAATGTGACATCAGTTTCTCTTAGCGATTCTGAGAGGGAAAAGTATGCTTGCACAACATAGGCCGATGCCCTCAGCCGACGAGTACTCGATCTGAAAAATCATACTTAAAATAATATGAGCAAATTATCGACGAGACACAACGGCAAATGACATCGGTACAAGTACCCATACCAGCTCCGGCCCCGACAACGGGAAAAGAAAAGCAGAAAGAAGTCCGATTTGACCATATCCTGAAGAAACCTTCAGCCCGAGAGTTAACATCCCTTTTCGCTTTGACATACTGGCTCAATTGGCCAATATCCCCCCTCGTATCACGTACACGAGCTGCTTTGTCACTCAAAGGAGATAAGGGAAGCACTTAGGGATGCACTGGCTAATTCAGAATCATTTCTGACACATATGCCAGAAACCCCTAGGGAGGACACTCAACTCTCGTGTTCTGAATGTCATCATACCCAGTCTAAAGTACCTGCTATTATTTTCACAGCTGAGGACATGCTCCTCAAGGATCATAACACGATCGACCTTTGTACTTTACTGGGTACATCGGCTCGACATCCATTGAAAGGGTACAGGTTGATCCAGGATCTGCACTCAGCATCATCCCCAAAAGGCACCCTCTACTTCCTTGGCATACCAATGTATCGGTTGTCTGTAATCACTACAACGATATACGATTTTAACGCAGGGAGTAGTCACCCACTCGGAAAGATTCGACTCCGTTGACGAATCGGGGACCTGAAATCAAAAGTGACATGTTATGTCATTGACGCTGACACGTCATACAATTTGTTGCTAGGACGACCTTGGATCCACGCTAACTAGATTGTCCCCTCTACTTTGCACCAGTGCTTTAAATATGTTGAAGATGATGCAACGGTACGAATAGTGTTTGCTGAGAAACAATCGTTCAAGGGGGTGAAAAACTACTTTACCGATGCTCTCTTATATCAGAAAATCGATGAAACGTCAAAAGAACCATTGCCTGACAACGTGACAGTGGCAATGAGGCGGATTCAGAGTTTGAAGGAGACACGCCAGCTACTTTGATCGGTGAACTAATTGTAGCATGTTTCAATAATCCTCAATGTAATACTCATTCTGAGGATGATGATGAATGGGTGATTAATGACAATATTTCATTTGACTATCCTGCATGTATCGATCTGTTTGAATCTGTCACGAATAGCTCTCCACACATGCCCTTGCATAAATCAAGCACATCAAGTACATTTGTGAAATGTATAGAAGGGACCGTTTTACTGGTTCCTCCGTCCAAAAAGGATCAATCACCAATAATATTCGGTAGAGCCCAACTGCAAAGGTCTACGGTCACAGATTCGAGTTCAGACTCAGAGACACGCAATTTTTCCATTATGCCGACAAGCACAACATATGATGAGGAAAATGGGATACAGCTTGCAGCGTGGGAATGGTCTGAATTTCAGAAAAGGACGACGTGATTTTCTCTACGTAATTTTGTGCCAAAAAGGAAACCGACAAATTATTATGATAAAACACGTAGGGGGTTGAGATACATTACACCTCCACCTTTACATCGGTTCGACCTAAAGACAACAAACTGATCCTGTCACACTCTGCCTCTTCCTCCGAATGGGAGTCGGATGTCATGTAGGAACGATGTTCGAGAGTCTCTCTGTTAATATGACTTTAAGTAGCCAATTGGAGCCTGCGGAAGCTACTGATGTTGAACTATGGGCTCAGCAACTAGATTTCCAGTGGGAAAAGCGATTCGAACAGCGCGAACCACCTACTGAAGACATGGTGATCCAGGTTAACTTGGTAGTCAAGATACCCTAAACCCATCTTTATAAGTGAAAGCTTATCACTTACGGAGAAAGAAGATTGATCGTACTCGTAAGAGAGTATATCGATATCTTTGCATGGAACTATGAAGATATGCCTAGACTTGATCCGAAGTAGCCATGCATCGCCTGAATATCAAGCCTGATGTCAAGCCAGTCAAGCAACAACAACGGCGATTTTGCCCGAATATTATGGAAGCTATTGAAGCTGAAGTCCATAAACTCATCGCGTATGGTTTCATATGGGAGGAACAACATCTAGATTGGGTTGCTAATATTGTTCATGTTCTTAAGAAGAATGAAAATTCGGATCTATATTGATTACCGTAACCTCAATACAGCTTGTCCTAAGGACGAATTCCCATTGCCCATCACCGATGTCATGATTGATAATACTTACGGATTTGAAAGAATATCCTTCATGGACGGCTTTTCAGGGTATAACCAAATTAAGATGTATCCAGAAGATGAGAAACATACTTCATTCTGGACACCGTTGGGGGTATACTGCTATACCGTGATGTCCTTTAGATTAAAGAACGCGGGAGCAACTTATCAGCGTACAATGAGTACAATTTTCTGCGACCATCTCCGAAAGATGGTAGAACGTTATGTCAATGACATTGCAGTCGAAAGTCGTGATAAGATTGACCATCTTCGTGACTTAAGAACAATGTTTGATATAATGCGGGCTCTTCAACTGAAAATGAATCTGACAAAATCCTTCTTGGGGGTTTCGAGTGGCAAGTTCCTGGGATTCATTGTTACATCTAAAGGAATTCATCTTGACCTAGACAAAGTCAAAGCCATTCAGAGTATGCATCCACCTAAGAATCTCAGGGAACTTAGGGGCCTGCAAGGTAGACTGGCGTATATCAGAAGGTTCATCGTAAATCTCTCAGGCCACTGTCAACCATTCACCTAACTCATAAAAAGGGTGTCTCTGTTGTATGGGATCAATCCTGTCAAGAAGCTTACGAGGATATCAAAAGATACCTCACTAAACCTCCGGTCTGGCTTCCATATCAGGAAAACTATTCCTACTTTATGTGAAAGCTATGAACCATTCTCTCGGTGCTCTACTTGCTCAAAAGGACGATGATGGTCACGAACAAACTATTTATTATCTGAATAGGACTCTGATAGGGGCTGAATCTCGCTATAACCCGATTGAGAAGGAATGTTTAGCTCTTGTCTTTAAATTCAAAAGACGTGGCATTACTTGGCTGGCCAGATCATACATGTCATTTTCAGAGTGAATCCTTTGCTTCTCCTCATGATGAAACCAGGATCATTAAATTCAAGACTAGCTAAGTGGACCTTCTTTTTGTCTCAGTATGACATGCTCTTTGTCCCTCAGAAGGCAGTAAAAGACCAGACACTTGCAGACTTCCTGGCTACTCATCCGGTTCCGGAAAGCTTAAAACTTCACGAAGACATTCCAGATGAGGTTTTCGAATCTAATATACTTCAGAGAACTAAGTATGACAGATGTTCTTTGATGGAGCATCAAGAATAGGCCCTAAAGGCAAGATCATTACTGGTGTGGGGGTTGTATTTATCTCACCACGAAATCATGTCCTTCCTAGGGCATTTTCATTGACGGAATCATGTTCCAACAATGTGACATAATATAATGCTCTACTCATTGGCCTTTAGCTCACCCATGAAATGGGGGTATACTACCTCAAAGCTTATGGTGATTCAAAACTGATTATCAATCAGGTTAAAGGAGAATATGAGGTCCGTCACGGAGATTTGGTACCTTATTATCATGCAATCTTCAAAATAGCTAACTCATTTGATGGCTTTTTACATTGGTCATGTGTCCCATCCCAAATAATAGGGCTGACGCTCTGGCTGCACTAGCGACAACACTAGCCTTACCGATCGCACAACATATCACCTTACAGTGGCTACTCGACACCTTATTTGTCTTGAACATGTGTTGAAAACTAAGGAGGTCCATAGCATATCAACGGATTTTGAACCGAGAGATTGGCGATTTTCCCTCATCGACTATACTTTGCATGATATACTGCCGGATGACCCTAAAGAAGCGGCGTCGATCAGACGAAGGTCTCTTCGTTTCTACTATGATCAATAGTAAAAATATTCTACCATCGCTCATATGACGGTATCCTCCTCCGTTGCCTTTCTAATTCAGAAGCACAAGAACTGCTTAAAGAAGCGCATGATGGCATATGTGGAGCTCATCAGCCAAAGCTCAAGGATCGATTTCACAGGCTTGGATATTATTGGCCGACCATGATAGCCGATGCCATCAAATATGCACAAAGGTGTAAAGTCTTCCAAATCCATGCGGACTTTATACATCAGCCTCCAGAGTTGCTCCATCCAATTGTTGCTTCGTAGCCATTTGAAGCGTGGGGAATCGATGTCATAGGGCTGATCAGCCCCTCTTTAACAAAGGTCACCAGTTTATCTTAGCAATAACCAATTACTTTTCAAAGTGGGCAGAGGCTATACCACTTGTGGAAGTTAAAACTTTCACTGTGGTTAATTTTATCAAACACCATGTCATTCATTGATTTGGTATCCCTAGGCGGATCATTCATGATAATTGTCACCAATTCGTGAGCCAGGTATTCGATCAGTTTTGTGATAAGTACCGGATTCAGAATGTGGCATCAACCGCTTATAACCCTGCTGCTAATGGCTTGGCGGAAGCATTCAACAAGATAATTATCAAGCTACTCAAAAAATTCGTCTCGTCAAATAAACGAGACTGGAATGAGAAGCTTGGTGAATGTCTTTGGGCCTACCGAACCACAGTTCGGACCCCGATAGGAAATACACCTTTTTCTCTGGTATATGGGTGCGAAGCAGTCATACCGTTAGAAATTCAGATGCCGTCATTACG
The DNA here is from genome assembly GCA_038442645.1 of Agave tequilana. Taxonomy (NCBI): domain Eukaryota; kingdom Viridiplantae; phylum Streptophyta; class Magnoliopsida; order Asparagales; family Asparagaceae; genus Agave; species Agave tequilana. The sequence continues at coordinate 168,488 of JAVJIF010006930.1, read as the reverse complement.
AGTCGCTTTAATGACTAGAATGACAAAAGAAGACATGATCGGTTACGTCTTCAAGAGCTCGAAGCCCTAGATGAGAAATGACTTCAAGCTCAATAGCATATTAAGTTGTATCAAGCGCGAATTTTGAAGGCCTTTAATAAGAAGGTTAAGTAAAGAATTTTCCAGAAAGGAGATTTGATTTTAGCCGTTAGGCGACCGATGATCATGACGCACAAAACTAAAAGCAAATTTCAGCTCAAATGGGAAGGACCATTTGTGATAGAAACAGTCTATTCAAATGGAGCATATCGCCTTATGACTTCAGACGGTGACATACTCATGATGCCGATCAGCGTCAGGTTCTTAAAAAAGTATTATCCTTGATAGGATCATTCTTTTGATCAAGTTAACAAACATTACACCTCTGATCAAGACCTTCAGACCCGAGATATTTAGAAAGAGCGCTCCTCTCTTTCTCTAACGAGATCACACTGCCATAAACCAGTGTTGAGCAGATTGAACACCGGCTGCATTAAAGAAGAATTAAGGTTATGAACTTCGGTTTTAGCCTTATCACTCTCCTCCAATTCATGGTCGACTAATCTCGAACCGATAAGCATGTACCTATCTCTAACTTAGAAGAATAGGTCATATTTTGGAGTCAAGCATGTCTAAACAACAGTTGTAGGCAGATGGTTTATTTAGCCTAACATTTCTATGAATAATGCTGGCATACCTCCCTGCCCCTATTCGATCGATCGAGGCTCGACTCAACGACAAAAGAAGGTTCGTGATGCATCCTTGTAGAACCTTTTCACTGTTTCCACGTTCATATGGAGAACATGGTGACCGATCGAATGACAAACACAAATGGATTTATCTGATGACTTGTCAAGTCGAACTCATTAAAGAAGGTTCGTGACACATCCTTCTATAGAATCTTTCTAATATTGAAACAAGATAAGGATTGACAGAGAGTCAATGACGAACGATAATTTTCAAATTAAGATCTCATGGAATTCATGCCCATCCTTTAGTCCCCAGCTCACCTACAGAGTGAAAACCCAGAGAAAGCATCATGTTACTCAAAGTAACAAAATAATCTAACGCCTCTAACGGCTAATGATAGAGGAAAATGTTAGCCTTTAAGCCCAACATAAGTCCTTGATAACTCATCATGCTGAGGGGAATAGCATGGCTAGCCCAACTCAAACGGTAGTTGGTAAAGGTATATCAAATCCGTTAACAACTAAGGATTTGCTAAAAATCCTAAGGGACCTGTTCCCATTTGATTCCTCCCCAAAATCACTTACCATTCCCTTCTATGGAATGATAGGACCACATAAGAAGATATTCATCTTCCTTATGAAATGACGAGTCAAACTTATCATGTTAACATTAAACCTCTGATAGTAAAACTCTAACGTTCTCCCCGGCAGATAAATCAACATCCCCAGCAAATTAAACTTTACTTATCATTCTCTTCAATAGAATGACAGGTTCACTCAAAATCGTTGCTATGTTCAAACACCTCTAACAGTAACAAAATCCTAGTCATGTTAACATTACACCTCTGCCAGGCTGTTTTTACAAATCTCGTTCTAAATCCCCACGGAGTTCTTTGACATATAATCTTTCATGAGATTCATATTTCTTAACTCCCCAGCGTCAGTCCCCAATGGACTTTCTTGGTGTCACGTTAACAATATACCTCTGATAATTTCTTTCAAAAATATCCAAAGGAGATATCAATGTTCCACAGGATTTATGATCAAACTCTATTTCCTTCAGTGGAATTCTTTCTTTTACCGTCATGTCCAGTTTGTCACCTCTAAATGGTAAAAATCCTGAGCTTGGTGGTTTCTCAATCGGTTATGTCCATTATTACCTTTGAACCAACAGATAACCAAGTCTCATCTTTTAGTCCAGTAGAGACTATTCCTTTACCGTTATGTCCAGTTCGCCACCTCTGAACAGCAGGGTTTTTTAGTCTAGCATTCCCATTGGTTATGTCTATATTACCTCTGAACCGATGGGTAACCTAGATATCTGATGGTACTTCAACTGTCATGTTCAGTTCACCACCTCAGAACAGATAAGTCCATAATTTTGTCCTCCTTCCTCTATCAAGGTCAGGAGCTCTTGCTGTCATGTTAACATTAAAGCTCTGAATGGCAGATTGCGAATCTGAGGTCCCTCAATTGGTCATGTCCAGTCAACCACCTCTGAACCAACAGGACTCGAGATCCAATCTATCTTTGCAGTCCCCTGTGGACTAGCTATCAAGTTAATACGACTATCTCTGGCAGCGGATTCAAAGTTTAGTGTGTCTTAGTCTATCACGTCCAGTTTATCACCTCTGAATAGACGGGTCCCTAAAATCGAGTTCATCTCCATTTTGTCATCATGTCCAGGTCATCAGCTCTGAATGGCAAAATTTCTCATGTCTAGCTTGTCACTTTTAAATTGGCAAATCCTAAGTTTCATTTGTCTTAGTTCAAGTAGGAACTATCATAGGCCGTGGTGTCTAATTCATAATAACCTATTCATAAATCTGATGATCTTTAATCTGTTATGTTTAATATTTACCTCTGAACAGTAAAGATCGTCAAGCTTACTCTTTCCATTTCTCATCTCAACATGATTTGAGTCGAGCCATTTCTCAAATTTATTTAGTAACTAATCCTATCTTCCATCACCTCTGACTAGATTGGTTATACCATTATTTTCTTTTTGAGGGTTGTAGTACAACTTGAAAGTAAGAATTGCAAACTCAGAAGATAAAGCAAGTTGAAAATACAATAGAGGAGTCAAATAAAATTACTTTTTATTAATTCAAAAGGGGGATACATGGATTACAAGCTACGAGGGTGCTTCGTAAGACTTGATTCGTTCTTCAAGGATGACCAGCCTATTCTTCCTCTCTTCAGCAGCTCTGATGAATGCCTGCAATCTCAACTCGGCCTCATTAAAGCTCGCTGTCTGGGACAGACGAGCCTCAATTTCAGTCAAAGTTGCCCTCTGTGCTAGCTCCTGTTGCAAAACTTTGTCATTCTAAGCCTTGAGCTGCTCAAGCCAAGCGATCTCCTCAAGACGCACAGGTTCAGCCTTGAACAGAAGAAGATTGGCTCTCTTGATCATCTCCTTGGCCTTCTCAATCTTGTCCTTAGCATCGAGAAGAGCACTATTAGAAGCATTTATGACATCTCCAATTTCTACTTTCCTTGTCTCCAAGGATTTCCAATCTGAATATATTGCCTTAGATGCTTCCTGTGTTGCAAGATGGGCTTCACGCATCTGAACAACAAGACGTTCAAGCTGTTCATTAACTGAGTCTAGATCTGAATTACTGAGACGGTGCTATTAATCTACATCCCTCTCGAGCCTTTTCACCAGAAGCTCCAATGCAGCAGCCTGGTCATCCCTTCCAAAGTCTCGAATGCTTTCAATATTTCGAGAGAGGACTACCTTCAGAGCAAAAAATGAGGTAGTCGAGTCCTTCAAGACCAAGCAACAGATCGCTTCAAGCCCTTGTAAAAGCTGTTAACTATCTCAGCCACAAATTCTTTCTCGGCTTCAACTACTCCCGGTGAGCGAGTAGTACCCGAAGACAAAGTTTCCACTGCCTTCACTGACATAACCATAGAGGAGATAGCAAAAGCACTGACTGGAGAAAGACGAGGGATCACCGTGACCTTAGAGGAGTCCTCATTGAAACCAGTACACTAGCCACTATGGAAGTAGGGCTGGTGACTATTTCGGGAAGAGCTGGTTCAACACCAGTGTCGGAGACGTAGGGCTTGTAATTACCTTCAACCCCGTGGTTGTCAGGATAGGCAGCGTCAAAGGAACCACTGGCATCTCACCTACTATGTAGTTAGGAGCAAGATTGTTCTGTAACCACCGTCTCCTCAACCTCTTTAGTTCCAATGGCAGGCTTGGGCTGATAAGATGGCAGGTCATGATACAAGGCATCCAACTCGGCAACGTTCATCGCGGTTGAAGTACTTGTTTCACCCCTAATTGCCTTAGGAAAATTAGCTGGCTCTCTCGACGTCGATGCACCCAAAGGCGGAACACCTGTGGCAAAACTTTGTTGAGCAAGGTATAATGAATATCAAGAGAGAATTGCTCACAAAAGATCAAAGTATTACCGAGAGACGATACCGCCTCAACTGCCTCAACCGCAGTCTCTCTCCGAACTTTCTCGACGGCAGCATCAATCCCGATGGGCTCCATAGAAAATTTTTTGGCAGATGCAGAAGGGACATACGACTCACCTCCACTCACTGAAACCTCTGTGGTCTATCCTATAGCTGGAAGCCATGGGACTCCCTTTCGAGGCCCTAGTACCCGAAGGACTGACGTTAGCTGCGTCACCTCCAAAATCTGCTGAAACGACAAAGTAGCTAGCCTCATCACCTTCCTTATAATTAAACAGAGGATCATAATAATCCCCCTATTCTCCTGCAGCCTCAGTTCCTTGTTTGTTTGCAGTCTCGGTTCCTGAATCATAGGATAAACGAATGAGCTGTATGAAATATATAAGTACATGTTGCAAGAATCAAACTGATCTTACCCAGGTCGAGGACAGCTTTATCAGTAGTCTGCCTCTGAGCCGATAGCTTAATAACTAACAGAGCAGGAGGAGGAGTCATTGCAGCTGATTCACCCTCTGCAATAATAGTGGGAGTGTAGCGACGAGGCTTCTTCACTACCCTCTTCCTGCGAGATGCACCTTGCCGCTTTCGTTTGAAGTGGACGTCGGGTCTTCTTCCACCACCTCTTCCACCTCCACATCTTCCATAGGGGCCGTGCCTACCCCACCAGGAGCATCTGGTGGAACCTCAGCACCTACGTCTCCTTCAAAGTGCGAGCTTTTTGCGTCAGAAGCCTCACTATCAGCAGTAGCGACGAACTCCCCAAGGCCTGGCACTCGGACCCTTTTGCCTTTTACCCCGCTCGGTGACTTTCCGCTTCAGCCGTTGAGAAATTAACTTCACACTAAAAGAGTTGATAAAAAATCCGGTAGGCACAGAGTTTGAAGTCCTATACCACTGACAGAACCCTAAAGTCGTCAGAAGGTTTGGGGTCCTCAATGGCATGCACAGCTATGCCTCAGTACAGCCAGCGATGAAGAACCTCCAAGCATGAGCACCATCAATAAGGCTCCCCATGAAGGCGAGACTGGTGTTCGGATTACCAATATAAAGTTGACCATACCCAAACTGACGAGCAAATCGACTAAGGACATAAGGCTTCAAATAGCAGGTATCCCCGCTCTGGTATACCAGATGAGATGGTCGGATGCTAACCAGCCATTCAAAGATCCCCCGGCTCAGCGACGTCTTCCCCTCTCCTACATCCTTGAATTCTTCACCATAGCCTGCATCGCAAATGTAGGGAAGCACCTGAAGAGACTATAGACGTCGTACCGACACAACAGTTTACGGACCGTAGTCACATAGGTCCGTAACCATGAAGATTCCTCAAACCGACGAAGAAGTGCCAGACGTAGCGATAATAGCAGGGCAGTGAACAGCGAACCCATGCCATCAAATAGTGTTTGGCAGGCCGATCCTGGGGTTTGGTCCATCACAGGGAAAGATAGTGCCTTTTCCCTTTTTTGTTGTTGGTGGCCTACAGAAAGCCTCCGTCAATGCACGAAGGCCTCGTTGAATACAACATACCATTGTCGGGAGAAGTCCAAGGGAACGACCGTGAATTAGACGAACGACCGGCAATAAAACAGTCGGAAGAATAACGTCGCTAAAAGGAATGGTACCACACATCTCTTCAACCAAACTGATAAAATCCCGGCTAAAAGTGCCTTCCGGGACATCGGTCGATAGGCTTGATGGTGAAAATTCCTAAGAATGTCACCTTTCTCATAAATACCAACATCATCTTCCAAGACCATATCTCCCTAAGAATGTTCTTGCATCCTTCGGAAAATATCCTCGTCTGCAACCCCGTAGTGAGCCGCTTCAGGAGCATCTTCCAGGTTGGGGAACAAATAATTCCCCCAGCTCTTCAAACTACTTGAAGCTCCCTTATGGCTTCCGTGTATACTCGAGTAAATGTAAAATGGCACATTAACTCTCGGTAAGTCTCGAACAAGGCCGGCTCCTGCTTCTCCAGAAGTGCCAATTCTACCTCGCATGGGAAGTATTCTTCGTAAGGGAAAGATCTCATGGGCAGAGCAGAGACTTCCCACATCTCATGCAAAGCCATGCCCAATTCGTCTACAGGGGTAAAGAAGGTCCCTGTAGCTGGACAGTATAATTCGAAGATGGCATAGAAGTTCGCTACGCTCATCTAGATGCCTAACAGGTTGCCCTGATAGCCTCGTGGAGTCCCAACCTCTCCAAATCCTCTTCAATATGGTCAAGTCCCTCCACCAGGCCTTGGGAGGCTGAATCCAACGGAGGGTCCTAAAATCAGCCACCGGATAGTTGTCGTAGGCTTTGAAGAACTGATTTCCAAATGTTTGAGCCATGGTGGGATTTTCCCCCACCGAGATGTTTTGAAGAACGTTCCCAGGGTGGAGACCCAATATGCAGCGAGGAGGACCTAACCTTGTATAACTGAGAGACAAAGCTGTCAATTTTCCCACATGAACGGAGTAAGTGGTCCGAGTCACTTGCCACTTCATCTTTCGAGGCCTCGTCATGTATTGGAAGAAAAAGAGTGAAAAATGACGCCTGTTATATGGGAGATAATACTTCTCGCCATCCAGATTGAAGATCCACTGCCCTTCTCCAGCCAGTAGCTGATGATGGTGTCGGGCGCTGCGTCCCATACATGAAACTGGGCTTCCGATAAATTTTTCAGTCACAATCCTCGAGGGGAGCAGTAGTTAAGATGCTCCTCATAATCCGCTGATCTCCAGCATAGATAAGGGCATCCCGGTCAGGAGCGCTCCGCTCACTGAATAATGAGGCCTACCCTTGGAATTACAGGCTAACATTGCCATCTAGTCCCCTGTCTGTTCCAAAGAGACTGTTCAAAGGACCCGGAGTATAGTGCACTGCAAAAATAAGAAGAAACTATATTAGTTCATTAGCCGAAGAAAAGAGAGCTAAAGCAAAAAGAAAATTGCTAAGGCATAGCTTCGCTCTCTGATCGAAGCTAGCCTAGCATTAGCTTCACTCTGAGGCTCAACTCTACATCCTACACAAAGGTAGAGTAAAGAAAATCTCTAAGTGTTAGCTTCGCTCTGGAAGCTTAGCTTCGCGTTCTGTCGCTGAATCGAACGCGGAAAGCCACAAGGGCTAACTTCGCCGGAAAGGCACTTGTGCCTAAAACTGTTCAAAGGACTTTTAAATCCTTTTCCCAGCCACGCTTCTAGAGCTAGCTTTGCATCCTACCCTTTGACAGAATGTGAACCACCCTAAGGGCTAGCTTCTCTTAAAAGCTAAGAGAAGAGACCTTTGGTTTCTAAATTCCAAATTGAGAAATTAGGGGAATTAAATCCCTTAATAAAATGGCGAAATAGAATTAAGGGAGAGCAACTCCCTGAGATCACTGGATCATGGTGAATCACTCCAGATTCACCGTGAAATAGCCAGTAAATGGCCACAAAAAAAGAGGGAAAAATCCCTACCCGCAATAGGACGTTCGATGATCAGAGGAGGAGAAGACGCCTCCGTCGCGGAGGTTGCTGCCTCTTTTCCTGCTCGTCTTTTGGGAGCCATGGAAGAACTGAAAAGTTCTAAAAATCTCAATGTAGGAGGAGGAGGAGAAAGAGATTTGTTTCTCTAAAAAAATTCGAAGAGAAGTTAACTCTCTTTCAGCCCATCGGGCTTTTATAGACATAAAATGTCTTGAGTTTGCCTCCTCAAAAGGAGCGCATGCGGTCGTTTCAAATTAATTTGAAATGGTGTCAAAGCGCCTTCCCTGAGAAATCTTACTTCAGCCCCGCCAAGGGCTAACTTCGCTGCGAGCAGCATTGATTTCGCACAACGCTTGAGTAACTTAGCCGAAAGTTAGACTTTAACTTTGCTGAAAGTTAATCTTCAGCTTTGTAGGAAACTTTGCACTAGCTCCGCTGAGAGCTTATTTCTAACTTAGCTGGAGATCCATCCTTAGTTTTGTTGGAAGGTTAGCTCTGCTAAGAGCTTTTCTTTCCTCCTCAGAAAAAACTTACCTACGCCAGTCCATTCCAGTTGTTTTTGAAATTCAAAGTGAAAAGAAGGGAAGCAAAGTAGACGAGCAAAAAGCAAAATTTTTATTAATTCAAAAGGGAAGATACATTGGTACATTAAGATTATTTTTCATACAACAGAATCATTGCTCCAAGGGCAAACAAGTTATCCTATTAACTTTTAGGGTGATAAACCATCCCAATTGGGTAAGAAAGGTCTTCCTCCCGCACAAGGCCGTAATCCTTCAAGTAATGGTAGATTTTGCTATCAAGAAGCTGGATCTTCTTTGATGAAAATAGGCAAGGGATTAGTTGCAACTAGAAAGCTGGATCTTCTTTAAACAAAATTAGCAAAGGAAGAATCCGAGACCTTACTGGTGATGTCCGCCTTCCCGAAGTGGATCATCTCGGATAAGCAACTACCAGCCTCTTCCCGAAGTGGATCATCTCGGATAAGCGACTGCCAGCTCCTTCTTTGAACGCGCATCAGCTACTCCAGCATGTTCCTCCTGCTTATAATCAAAGCTTCAACTTAAAAATTAAGGGGCAACTTTTTATTCTCCTTCATCAGGACGAAAGAATTGGGAGCACGGTACACCGCAATACAAATAGGGAACAAGTTAGCATCAAATAAAAAAAAGGGGAGGGATGGAATGCTAAATCAAAACTTTATTCTTTGGGTGAAGCTATCAGTTGTGCCTTGAAGGTGAATTTCAGCTAAGCAGGGATGGCCTCGCTTGCGCAGTAATGTTAGACTAGCTTAGCATAAGCCAAGTCTTAGCCCCGCCCAAGGCAGATAGGCTGGAGAAGCCTAAAAAAGGACCAAGTCCTAGCCTCGCCTAAACGGCTAGGCCAGACTGGCCCGGAAGGACGCTGTCTTGACCCCACTTATATGACAAGACTGGCTCAACCTTAAAGAGGCCAAGTCTCAACCTCGCCTATATGAAACTTCATCTGGAAAGATCCTTTGCCTGATCAAGCAAGAATGCTATCTTCGCCGAGAAGCTTGAAAATAGGGCTGAAACCCTTTTCTGAAAGTCAGCCAAATACAGAGACCAAGGAATTCAATTCCTAAGATAGCTGATAAAGCTAAAAAAATTAAGGGAGATAAACTCTCTAAAGTCACTGGATGGCCGAGGCTCACCAGTTCTTGATCGGGTAATAACTAGAGTGAGAGTCCCCACTACTTCAGAGACCTCAGTCTCCTTACTTGAGCAATAGGGAGGGGTCATAACAAACCTCCTGGAAAGAGAGGAGTATGTTTCTCTGAGAAGGATTACAAGAGTCCTATTTATAGGCCTCATGGTATGACTACGCCGCTACCACTTCAAACTTAGGAGCGCGGGTGAAGTTAAAGCATTCAAATGCTTGACCTTGAGAAAGGGAATAATCTCCCTTCAGAATGCGCACGAAGTTATTTTGAACTTCGGAGAAAGGGAGTAATCTCCCTCGTAAATGCAAGTGAAGTTATTTAAACCTTAAAAAAGGGAGCCATTCCTCTTGTAACTCGCAAAAGCGGTTAGCCTTGGGAACGGAACATCGCTCCATCACAGCGGGCGCGAGGTTAATGCTCGTATTCCAATTTGGTTTGAAACGAAGCTACTTCAGGAAGTCCAAAGGCGAAGCTACCCAGAAGCGCGAAGCTACACGGGAGCGGATCATTAATTCCTCGGCGAACCTATTCCAACCCAAAAGCAGGGTTGAGGGCGAAGTTGAACTCAACCTCCAAGGTGACGTTCACATTCACATACCATCAATCGAAACAGTTCAAAGTATTTTGAAATCTGAACCATTCCAGATTGACGAAACTTTGAAGGGGGTCTTGTTGACACTTAAAAAGACAGAACTCCCGCATTCATCTTCAGCCAGTCTGAACAACATCTAACTTATTGACATCTACAAAAGATAAGTCAAAGACAAGCTGATGATCAGAGACAAGGCAGCAACATGGACATTATTAATCCAGTAAAGCAGATAGTAAGTCAAAGTTGCCTTTGAAGAAACTCAAGCAGGCCTAAGATGCTATACTTAGCCTGGTATAATCCTAAAATAAAGCTTCATATAGCTCCGCATGGAACTAACTGCTTCGCCTGAGATTGGTTGGTAGCCTCGCTTTGAGGCTAACTATTAGCTTCGCCTGAAGCTTTCCATTTAGCCCCGCCAAGGGCTGATTTGGGAGCTTCACGCCAGGAGCCTTACACCCTAACTGAATCATTACTCCGCTATGAACTGAGTCTCAGCTTCGCACAAAGCTCTGAAGGTAATTTCGCCTGAAACTATGAGCTAAGTCTTAGCTTCGCATGAGCTAGCTCGCATAATCTAGCTTCGCCTAAGCTAGTTCCGTAGGATTCAGCTTCACAGGATCTAGCTTCGCATGATCTAACTCCGTTATAGACTTTGCCAGGTCATCAATTGACCGTTTCAAAATCTCACGAGGAATTAATTGGTGAACCGCACTAATTTAGTGGGATTAACGCCACTTTAAGTGGGCAGTTACACCCACCCACTTTATCCCACATTAAGTGGAGAAGCCATAACGTCAAGAGGGCGTTCACACGAACCCTTCGCTAGAAGCTCGCAAAGAGCTTCGTGACAAGGTCATTTGCGAGCCTCACGCGAAGCTAAAGACTGGTTCAGCTTTGCTGAATTTAAGGGGGCGATTACACCCCACATTTGCTATAAATATGTCCCTTGCTGATCCAACGAGACACACACACGGGGGTACACAAGGCAGACTGGCTACAAATTTCTAGAAGGAATTCTTAGCAAAAGGGGTTTTTCGACTCTCCTGCTTCCAAATCTTGGATTTCCAGAATCAAGTAAGAAAGAAATCATATCAGGAGGCAGCGTGATTATCAGATTGATTGCATCGTCAAGGGATAAAGTGATCGCGCGCTGATCAGACTCTTACCGGCATATTTTCTCAGAAATCTCAGAGAAGATCTACCTGTAATTTTCTTTCTTTAAAAGAAATACTTGTAATTTCACTCCTCGATCTCAATTTATTAGTTTTCCCACTGAAGAGCAATTTTCAATGGAAAACAGGGTTCTCGTTTATTTTCAGAGAGTCTTGGTACAGGAGGGAGTCTGCGAAATAATTCTCTACCCCTTAAATGGATGCCTTTCGGCAATCAACGTTCGGACTTTTTTACTTCCGTCAATGTATTTCATAACTTGATAGAAAGTGGAGGGAACGATGGAATTACGATGAATTCACATTCATCCTAGTAGCAAATTGTATGAAGTGTCGGCGTCGATTACATAGCACGTCACTTCAGATCTTAGATCCCCAATTTGGCATTTGAGATTGATCTTCCCTATTGGGCGCGTACCATTGGCGTCGAAACCATAGATGATAGTTTGAGTGGCGCTCAATCGGTAGGTGGGGATCCCTAAGTGCTGCATGACCCAGCGAGGCATGATGCTCAACGCGGATCCTGGATCTACCTGAATGCGGCTCACTTCAGACGATCCAATGTACCCTGTGAAGTACAGGGACCGATCATGTTTCCCATTGACTTGCATATCATCTGTCATGAAGGTAATGTAGGGGGCACTTTGAGAGGCGTGGAGGCAATCCTCTACATCTTCCTTCTGTGTTCCAGCCGGGATCTGGGCCATGAAGACCTCAGCATCAGCTAGGGCTTCCCTCAGAGAGTCTTTTGTTGACTTTGATAGTCTCAAGAGCTCGTAAAGGGTGATCCTGGCCGGGTTATTGGCCAATTAAGCCAGGACATCAAAGCGGTAAGGTGTTGTGGATCCTTCCACGTTGTCCTTTGGGAGAGCCTTGGAAAATCGAAGCTCTTTCTACTTCTCCACCGTTGCTTCGTGGAGGGCTTCGCTGACTCTGCAGTAGGTTTAGGAGGGCTTGCTACCATCTCGTCATACTTCTTTAAATATGACTGACCCGAATGAGTTTCTGCCATGAGCGGTTTATTGAATTCTGCGGCAAGGACGATTGTTTCCTCTTCCGAATAAGTTAGAGAGGGAATATCGATTTCTGCTTCCCGGGAAGAAGCGCACACCACGTTGCAAGATGAAGCTTTCGCCTTACCTTTCAACTTTCTGTTGGTAACAGTAGTCCACTGTTGGCCATCCACAAGGTCGGGATGAACCCATATAATTTCTCCCTGAGGTATAGGGATAGGTACAAGACCTTTCTCCTGCTGATTATGTGGGTCCGTATTGATCATCCTTAGTTCCCCTTTCGGGATGGGAACTACTCCGGCCGGTGCTGGAGGTTGTTTTTTAAACTGAAGAAATAATATCATATTAGCCTTTATTTTCTTCTGTTCTGGATAGAGCTTTAGCACTTCCGCATTGATCAGAGCCTGAAGGATATCTTTGAAGACGTAATAGCTCTTGGTGGAGTGCCCTAGCATCCTGTGATACAGGCAGTCGTTAGGATTATCAGACTTGCCGACTTCTTCAGGACATCTAGCTTTAGGAAGCTTCAATCTGTTACTCTTGTTGAGTAACTTGAACAATGAATCGACATGCTCGTCTTTGAAGGAATACTGCTTGTTGGCTCGTGGCTGACTTGAAGAACCACCTCCCCTAACTGGTTGAGGTTTGACGGGGGATTTTGTCTCCGTCGCTAAAGTATGTTTTCTTTTTGATGGAAAAGATGTTTCTGGCATACGCCTTGTCGACTTTTCGGGTCTGGGTTTGTTTTCTTCTGCCCTAACCCTGGCGATAATTTCTTCAGTCTGTTCACCTTGCTAGACCAATTGCTTCTAGGTGCGGTTTTTAACAACTTCTATTTGAGTTAGGAGTGAAGTTTGTAGATTGTGGCGGTATGTTTCTACCAGGGTGGCCTGGGTCATACCGCTTGGACATCAGAGTGCCATATTCTGAAATCTTTCCACAAATATTTTGACTGACTCTCCCTTTCACTGCTTCGTGGCCAGAAGAGTGAGCATCGTAATCTCTGAGTCATCTTCAAAGAAGCGTATCAGGAAGAGCTTCTCTAAGTCACCCTAGTTTTTAATGGAGCCTTCTGGGAGTTTCATGAACCATTCAAAGGCAAGCCCTTTTAGAGTGCCAATGAACAAACGTGCCAAGATAGCATCATTATCTACCATATTTCCTGTCTGAGACTTGAAGTAGTAAATATGTTGGTTCGGTGACCCTTCGCCGTCGAAAGCCTGTAGGGTTAGAGCTTTGAACTTAGGAGGGTACGGGACAAGGTCCCACTCGGCCGGATATGGCCGGACCACTCCTGCTTCTTGGAGGCCTTTCTGATTGGTAAGAGCTTCCAGACACTGCTCCAGTTGACTCATTCTTTTAGACTGTATCTCATTCTTTTAGACTGTATGCCCCCATTCTCCGGGTTGCCTTCCTCCATAGACGAGGATTTAGACGACTCAGAATTAGATTGCTCCTTCTCCTCGATATGTACAGAAGATGAGCTTTCTCCTTTCCGCTTGCATGTAGACTTCTTAGAAGAAGTTTTGTCGTTGACTTCCTCTTGTCTTCAAGCAGTTCTGTGAGCATCTGTTTAAGGGTATCAATAGCTTCTTGTTGAGCGCGAATCATATCGAATTGTTCCCTCTGGACCTAGGCTTGTTGTTCAAAGTGCCTGGCCGTCTCCTCGGGAGTATTCGTCATGTATGCAAAGGCTTCCTTCTCTATGGAAGAGTTTAAGGCCTGCAATTCTGCAACGGCGGAGTGTGATTCACTTATTTCAATGCCCCGAGGTAGGGCACTGTAGTTGATAGGGGCGACCGTACCAGTCTGAGTGCGAGTATGCTGATACACTCCTTCTGGTTCCGTGTCAGACCTGTCATAGTTGACCTCTGGTTGTTTTTCCCTACTTCTGTTCGCCATATTTGCAGTGACTTCAGAAGACTCCACGTCAGAGAAGGTTCTCTTTCTGTGGGAGCGATACCTCTTGGCTGATCGGGAGGTCGAGGTCAATCGTCTAAATACCGACTGTTTGCTTACATGTTAGCTGCAGCGGCATTTAGAGAACATTACCGTGATGAGCCGTTCACAACAACAAGATGAGTGATCTAGTTAACACTCCTTTTTCTTGTCAAATAATCTCTTAGATCCGTGGGAGGGGAATCAAAGAGATTGGCCTCGGGTTGTCAAGGGCTTTTCAGCTTCTGAGTCATCCTTGCGCCGCAAAGCTGAGACGCAGGGTTCTGCGACGCGGAGCTCACGTCCTGTAAGACAAACACGACTCTCGCATTTCGGCTCGAGAACGCAGGCCTCGCGTCTCTGCTGAGAAGGGATGCGGACCTTGCATTGCTGGTTATCGCGTTTAGCTACCGACAGTTGAGATACATAGATTTTCTCAATTCTGCGTCTGATTGGGGAGACGCCGGTCTTGTGTCTTTGAGAAGAGGTACGGACCTCGCGCTGCTGAACGTCGCGTTTGGGAAGTGGAGATTCAGAAATGCAGGTCTGGTGGGCTTCGCATTTAGGTCTCCAAACATAGACTTCGTGCGTCTGACGCAACTCAGAAGAGGCGCGGGCTTGAGCCTCGCGTTCTGTATCTGCTGGACAGATGGTTGTTCCAGCTTCTAGCGCCTGTAATTGACGCGCACGTCGTCTCTGTCGACGTTCAACGTTCCAGTTACACTGTAAGGGTTGCTGGGAACCCCGGTAACCTAGAACTGAGGAAGAGTACCGGTATGAACAGGCTGAATATCAACAACGCCAACCTCGCGGGTCTCGTAGGAGACGTTGACGCGGGTGTTACGTGTGATATGATTAGCCATGACACTCTTCTTATCAGTTGCATCTGAAGGGATCTCAGAGCGGACTTGAAAGTGGGTCCCCGAGGAGATCTTGAGGTACTGCCGCGCCGTAGGGCTCTTGGAGCCGTAAGAGAGGAACTGTTCATACTTTGTCTGGTCGAACTTCACGACAAGTGATTTGACCATTTTTCCCATATAGGTGACATCACCTTGCGCCACAACTTGCTCATCGTAGAGAAAGTGGTCCCTAGCGGAGTCGCTATCTCTTGTTTGTCGGGAAAAATTGAAGATCGAGGTGTAAATTCTTTGTTTGATTGTAAAGAAAATTATAACAGGTCAATAATCCTTTTACAAGAGAGGGGAGATATTCAAGCTCAAATCTCTCCTTTGTTTAATGTTGGGTTCTTGATGTGGCGATGGAAAGTGAATCTTATTTTTCGTTGATCGGATGAACATCAGGACCTCTTGGGAATTCTCTCCTTGGATGATGGACGAAGTAACACAACTTCTGTCCAACAAGAATCTCAAAGAGATTGTAGGCAAAACAAACTTATACACAGCAAGTTGTTAGAAGAGTTGAACTCTCTCTTTCTTTTAGCTAGGGATCTTGGTCCTTCTACGGCTAACAACCGAAGTTCTTCTGACCAAAGAAATTCTTTCGCCCCTCTTCCATAGCAAACTGGGCTATTTATAGAGGTTTCAGGGGAGTAAAGTGTCCCCTAAAAATACTCCATAATGGGGGTTAACTCTCTCATTACGTGGGCAGTAATTGACCTAGTAATGAGGGCAGTTATAACTAAGACGCAGGGTTCCTCTGTAGTTGAAACGCGGGCTTCGGGCCTCGCGCCTCGCGTTTAGCAATTGAGGTAACACTTGAACTTTGCATTTGGTTGAAATGTGAGCTTAAAGTTCTGCGTCAAGTTTTATGTGAGACGTGGGCTTTGGGCTCACGTCTTGGTCATTATGGGAAAGTAGAGACGCGACCCTCGCGTCTTGGTACTGTAGTGATGCTACTGTAGTGATGCTGAGACGCGGGTTTCGACCCTCGCGTCTTGGTGCGCGATAATGCTATGATTAGCCCTGCGTCTAGAGTTTGAACTCTGCTTTCTGATGACTTATTCTCAGTGATTTTTGGACAGTCTACAAGGACATGACTGGGCCTGATCCCCAGATTTTTAGGTATCGTCTCAACATCAACCCGGATGCCAAACCAGTTAAACAGTAGCGACGACGGTTTCTTCCCGAGATCATGGAAGCAATTGAATCAGAGATCAAAAAGGCTCATAGACTCTGATTTCGTCGGGGGAAGAGCAACATCTGCATTGGGTGGCCAATATCGTTCTTGTTCCCAAAAAGAATGAAAACATTCAGATTTGCATCGACTACCACGATCTAAATACCGCTTTCCTAAAGACGAATTCCCTCTCTCAATCACGGATGTCATAATGGACAATACGTGCGATTTTGAGAGGACGTCTTTCATGGATAACTTCTCAGGGTATAATCAAATAAAGATGTACCCTGAAGATAAAAGGCATACATCTTTCAGGATGCCTTTTGAAGTATACTACAACACAGTAATGCCCTTTGGCTTGAAGAACGCCCTACGACATATCAACTTGCCATGAATGCAATCCTCCATGAGCTAATACGCAAGACCGTAGACTGCTATGTCGATGATATCGCCGTGAAAAGTAGCGACAAAGGCGGTCACCTCGCAGAGCTGAAAAGAGTGTTCAGCATCATGCAGGCTCACTAGTTGAAGATGAACCTAACCAAATCCTTCCTGGGAGTAGTCAATGATAAATTTTTTAGATTTGTTGTTACATCCAAAGGAATTCACCTCAATCAGAGAAGATATGTGCCGTCCACAAATGCAACCTCCGAGAAATCTTAAAGAACTCAGAGACCTGCAGGGACGATTGGCATATATCTGGAGATTCATATCGAATCTCTCAGAGCGCCACCAACCCTTCACCAAGTTAATGAAGAAGGGGGTCTCATTCAAATGCTTGCCAAGAAGCATTCGAGGAGATCAAGGAGTATCTCACACACCCGCCCGTTCTAGTAGCTCCAGTATCAGAAAATCTTTCCTGTTATATGTTCGAGCGATGGATCATTTCTTGGGAGCTTTATTAGCCCAAAACAATGATCAAAATCACGAACATGCGATCTACTATTTAAGTAAAACAATGATTGGGGCGGAGCACCGTTACAACCCAATCGAGAAGCAATGCTTAGCATTGATCTTTGCTGTCCAGAAGATGTGACATTACCTCATGGGCAACGCATTTCCGTCATCTCCAGAGTTAATTCATTGCGATTGCTCATGATAAGACCATCTTCGTTGAACTGCAGACTAGAGAAATGGGATATATTGCTCTCACAATATGAGATGCAATTCATGCCACAAAAGGTGATCAAAGGTCAAGTTGTGACAGATTTCCTGGCCGATCATCCAGTTACAGGAACTTCAAAACTTTATGACAATCTTCCAGACGAGATTGCAGAAGTTAACGTCACCAACGTTTCCTCAAAAGAACAAGTGTGACAACTATTCTTTTGACGGAGCATCAAGGACGAACCCTGAGGGAAATATCGTTGCGGGTGTGGGGGTAGTACTTATCTCCCCACATAACTATGTGACCCCTCGTGCATTCTCGTTAACTGAGCTATGTTCCAATAATGTCTCGGAATACAATACTTTCTTGATCAGGATACAACTTGCTGAAGAGATTGGAGTGAAAAATCTCGAAGCATACGGTGATTCAAAACTCATCATTAATCAGGCTTACGGGGAGTACGAAGTTGTGTATTAGAGATGAAGATTGTGAATGAAAAACAATCCTTACGGACACTTTGTATCCATACCTTGGATGCGAGCTACTATACAAATAAACCTCGTGACAATTAGATGCTTCACTGCCTCCAAATTCTTCTCCTTGTATCGAAACAATTCATCCCAACAATTTCCTCAATAAGTTTGCGCCATGTGTTTGTGATAGTTGTGTGTTAGAGATGAAGATAGTGAATCTTCTTCTCTCTTTGGGTTGATTTTTAGTGGACCAAGAATTCCGTGTTAATCGTACTTCATCGTTTTGATGGAAACTTTGACAAAAAGATTTATTTGGTGTAAGTTATTAGTTGCTCTTTCTTTGTTGTGGGGAGGCTGGCATACCGAATAATTTCTTGTTGTCTTCAGTTAAGAATATAATTGAAGAGGTAACATATTTATTGTTGAGTTAATGTACGATGCATGAATAAAAATTTTGCAACTTGCTTGATCAGGACGATTGGAAATTGTTCGTAAGATGATTCACTTTAAAGTTTCTTAAAAATCTTATTTTGAACTCAATTCTTTAATGATCATTATTTACATTTCTGAGTAGAAATCGTAGTCTAGTCTTGTATGTTGAATCTTTCATAATCTAATTTCATCGTTGGCTCATAATATATCCAAAAGGAAAATTAAAATATTAAAAAGTTAAAAAAAAAAATCAGGATTTTATTTAGACATAAAATAGACCTAATGTTTCACTTTGAATTAAGATCATTTATTTCATAAGCATAAAACAAAGGAATATTTCCCTACAGCTATCTACTTTATTTCATAATTAGGAGAAAAAAAACTCAGTGTTATAGTTTGATTCGCTACATCCTTTTTCATATCAGCAAAAAATAATTCCTCCCAGCTACCACTTGTTTATATATTATCATTTTCTATTTATTCTTCTTCATTGTACCTGGCGTTGCTCACTTCTCAACCTTGATCCCGACACAGAGTAATTCGCAGATCGACCTGAGCGGTCAGGTCACTGTAGAAGTTAGAAGGAAGGTGAGGAGCCCCTGGAAATTATTTTTTTAGATTGGTCTTTTGCCGATCTCCTTTTGTTCGTGTTCGTGATGAGTTCTCTGAGCACTGACTCAAAAATAAGATATCTTGTGATTACTGCAATCATGATCACAGTTCTCACAAAATCTCAAAAATATGACATTGGGTGAGAACTGCGACCAGAACTGCGATCCTGGTGGCAGTCCTCATAAAGACTCAATTATAAGATTATTTTGAATACTGCGATCATGATCGCAGTCCTAATAAAGAGAACGGTGATCATGGTCGCAATCATATAAAGACTAAAAAATATGATAGTTTTATGAGGATTGCGATCATGATCGCAATCCTCATACATAGTTCATTTTATAAGGACTACGATCACGATCGCATTCCTCAGAAATATAGTTGTGATCATTTTGTGAGGATTGCGATCATAGTTGCAGTCCTTAGAAATAAGACATTTTTGTGAGGACTGTGATTATAGTCGCAGTCCTCTATATTGTGATTATTTTGTGAGAACTGAGATCATAGTAACAGTCATCAGAATAAGGAATTTTCTAAGCGGTTCACTTTTTTTGAAGTAATTACTCAGGGGCATTTTCGTCTCCACTGTTGATCAACGCTTGACATGTGCGCGAACATCCTTACTTAAAAAAAAAAAAAAAAAAAAAAGATGGCTAAAGTGAGTAAAATTATGAAGCTTTACTGTTCGAAAAAGAGTTTAGTGAAATGCCCCTCAAACAAACCCTGGGAAGAAAATAAAAACAAATAAGGGTATTAAAAAATTAATGACAATAAATCTCGATGGGAGAAGGATCAACATAAATACACGTGCTGCCGCTCACCCAAGAGCGCGGCTCAACGTCCAACTGCCACGTGGGGCCCACTCCCTTCTCACTCCCTAAAATCCCCACTGCGTCTCCTGACTCTCCTCAGCTACTAGTACGAAACACGGATCCGAAACCCGAAACCTGAAATGGATTCGCGCCAATTCGACGTCGTGATCCTGGGCGCCTCCGGCTTCACCGGCAAGTACGTCGTCCGCGAAGCCCTAAAATTCCTCTCCTCCTCCTCCACCGCCACTTCCAACTCCCCCATAGGAACCCTAGCCCTCGCCGGCCGAAACCCTACCAAGCTCTCCCAATCCCTAGCCTGGGCCTCCTCCCCTCACCCCCCTCCTCCCATCCCCATCATCGCCGCCGACGTCTCCTCCCCTTCCTCCCTCCTCGCCGTCGCCTCCCGCACCAAGATCCTCCTCAATTGCGTCGGGCCCTACCGTCTCTACGGCGCCCCCGTCGTCTCCGCCTGCGTCGAATCTGGCACCGATTACCTCGACATCTCCGGCGAGCCCGATTTCATGGAAAGGATGGAAGCCGACAACCACGAGAGGGCGGTAAAGGCGGGATCTTTGGTGGTGTCGGCGTGCGGGTTCGACTCCGTGCCGGCGGAATTGGGGCTGATGTTCAATTCGAGGCAGTGGGCGGGCCTCGCGGCACCGAATTCGGTGGAGGCGTATCTGGTGCTGGAGTCGGAGAAGAGGATTGTGGGGAATTTTGGGACGTTTGAGTCGGCTGTGCTCGGGGTGGCGAATGCGGGCAAGTTGCGGGAGTTCAGGCGGTCGCGGGCTCGGCCGGCGGTGAGTTTCTCATTGTTTAGTGTAAACTGATTGCTGTTTGGTTCTTGTCTACAATAGATTTAGAACTTGTTTTATGATTCTTGTTACATATAGAAGTCCGTTGGATTTAGATCACTAACTAGCTCTTGTTGTGCCTGCGTGATGAAGTCAATTTCTCGATTTCCTATAGCAAAATCTTTGGAGTTCCAAAATGAAACTCAAAGATTTACTTAAAAGAAAAAAGAAAAAAAACTCAAGAATACGAAACTGGCCTCTTTGAATGACATTCTGGACTTAGCCAAACGCTGGTCTCAAAACACATTTTCACATTCCAAATTGCAATTTTGTGAAAAAAAAATATAATCTGACTGAATTTCTAATGGAACCGCGGTTTTGATGCTCGCAAATTGTTGATTTTGTGAGCCAGGGCCTAAATGTAGGATAATTTAATTTTGGAAGTAGTTGTTTAGTTACATGACTTAAAATACCGATTGATTTGTGTTCTGTGGCAAGTCTTTCCCTTGTTGATAGCGTACTTCGAGTAAGTACTACTCATTATAGTTATGATGCACTCGCTATAAATCCATTGCATTTATTTGATATCAAATTGGAGACAACCCTGGATGAACAAATAATCATCATGTACCCCTGTAAATGTCCCTTGGTAGTTTAAAGAAGTGACCTTCACAAAATAATAGTTTCTAGAAATCTGGTCCCCCCCCCCCCCAACCAAAAAAAAAACCCCCTTTTTTGGGGGTTAGAAAAGGCTTAGAGCCATAGAACAATACAGTGAGCTGACATCAAGATTAAGTGCTTAATAAAATCTACGAAGTAATCTATTTAGGAGACAATAGATATATCTTCTCCTTAGAGCCAATGTCAATCTGATGGCTGAATGGGTATGGTGCTGGCATCACCTTTGGTCTGCTAGGTTAAAGTCAAAATGGCCATCCAGCAACTTTAGTTGTTTCTTCTCTACCCGTTTATGGTTTTGTTACTCTCTTTTCCCCTAAAGGATTCATATTTTCGCTCAATTGATTAGCTTGACTTGCTTTTGCTTTCACTTTAAACCTGGTATTGTAGATTGTCTAAAAATCACCAAAGATAAGTCATCAGAGAACAAAGTCTATATTTCAGACGAGAGGCTAATTATAGCCACTCGTGTAATGCCAAGACGCAGAGCATGAAGCCTGCGCCTCAACATCAGTGCAGTACCAAGACGCAAGGGTCGAAGCCTGCGTCCCAGCTGCACTGTAATAATCAAGACGTGACTCTTTGTCCGCGTCCTTGCATTGGTACAGCACCAAGATGCGAGGTTCGAAGCCCGCGTCTAGACATCACTGCAACCTCAAGACATAGAGCATGAAGCCAGTGTCTGGCAGAGTCCGAAGCCCGCGTTTAGCAAGGTTCGGAGTCAGTATCCAAAACGCGAGGCTTGAAGCCTACGTTTTGACTACAGAGAAGCTCTGCGTCTCGGTTATAACTGCCCTTATTACTGAGTCAATTACTGTCCATGTAATGAGGGAGTTAACCCCCATTATGGAGAGTTTTTAGGGGACAGTTTTACCCTTGAAACCCCTATAAATAGCTCAGTTTGTTACTGAAGAGGGGTCGAAAGTTTTGGTCAAAAATCAGAATCTTTAGCTGAGGACTACAAAAGAGTTCAACTCTTCTAACAACTTGCTGAGTACAAGTTTATTCTTGCCTCAAGTCTCTTTGAGATTTTATTGGACAGGAGCTATGTTACTCTGTCCATAGTCCGAAGAGAAGATTCTCAGAAGATCGTGACGTTCACTCGGTCAACAGAAAATAAGATTCACTTTCCATCGCTACATCAAGAACCCAGCATTAAACAAAGAGAAGATTTGAGCTTGAACGTCTTCTCTCTCTTGTAACGGGAATTGTTTGAGATTGTTGTAATCTTTCATTTGATTCAAGAAAATTTTATTATGATTCCCAAATTTTTTCCGGACCAAATAAGAGATGGCGACTCCGCTGGGGACTACTTCTCTACTGATGAGCAAGTCGTGGCGCAAGGTGACGTCACCTGCATGGGAAGAATGGTTGAATCGCTTGTCATAGAATTCGATCAGGCAAAATATGAAGAGTTCCTCTCTTCCGGCTCCGAGAGCCCTACGGCGCGGCAGTACCGCAAAGTCTCCTTAGAGATCCGTTCTCGGGTCCCTTCGGAGGCTTCCCCGAGTGTGGTCTGTGCAGAGAGCATCATGGTCAGTCGTATCACACGTTAAGCCCACGTCAACGTCTCCCACGAGACCCGCGAGGTCAACGTTGTTGACGGTCAGCCCGCTAACGCCTGTCCTCTTCCTCAGCTCCAGGTTACCAGGGGTTCCTAATAACCCGTACGGCGTAACCGGAACGCCGAACCTCGACAGAGGCGACGCGCTCGTCAACTATAGACTCAAGAAGTTGGAACAACTATCTATCCAACAAATACAGAACGCGAGGCTCAAGCCCGCGTCTCTTCTGAGTTACGTCAGACGCGCGAAGTCCGCGTATGGAGACCAAAACTCGAAGCCTAAAAGGCAAAACTCGAAGCCTAAAAGGCTTGCGTTTCTAAGACTTCACTTCTCAAACGCGACGTTCAGAGCGCGAGGTTCATGCCTCTCCTCAGAGACACGAGACCCACGTATTTACAACCGAAAGCGGGACTCAGAAAGTCCAAGTTTCTCAAGTGTCGCTAGCCAGATGCGACAATCAACAACGTGAGGTCCGCATCTCTTCTCAGCAGAGACACGAGACCTGCGTCTCAAAGTCAAAACGCGAGAGCCGCGTTTGTTCTACGGAACGTGAGCTCCGCGTTTCTGAACCCTGCGTTTCAGAATTGCGACGCAAGGATGGCTCTCAGAAGCTGAAAAGCCCTCGAAAACCTGAGGCTAATCTCTTTGATCCCCCTCCGACAGATCTGAGGGATTATTTGACAAAGAAAAGAAGTGCTAATCAGATCGCTCCATCCTGTTGTTGTGAACGGCTTGTCACCGCAATGCTATCTGAATGCCGCTGCGCTGTAAGCAGTCAGTATTCAGACGATTAACCTCAACCTCTCGATCAGCCAAAAGGCGTTCCCACAGAAAGGGATCCCTCTCTGACACGAAGTACCCCGAAATCACTGCAAACATGACAGGTCCAAGCACTACACCAAGCAAAAATAGGGAAAAACAACTGGTAGTCAGCTCTGACGAGTCTGATACGGAACCAGAAGGAGTGTACCGGCATACTCGCATTCAGGCTGGTGCGGTAGTCCCAATTGACTACAGTGCCCTAGCCCGTGGCATTGTAGTTAGTGAATCACACTCTGCCATCGCGAAATCACAGGCCTCAAATTCTTCTGTAGAGAAGGAAGCCTTCGCGTATATGGCAAACACTCATGAGGAGACGACCAGGCGCTTAGAACAGCAAACCCAGGTCCAGAGGGAACAATTCGATATGATTTGCGCCAAAAAGAATTTATCTATATCTTTAAGCAGAAGCTTGCACAATTGCTTGAGGACAAGAAGAAGTCGAAGGACAAAACTTCTTGTAAGAAGTCTAAAGGCAAGCGGAAAGAAGGGGAGAGCTCATTTTCTGTGCATATAGAGGAGGAGAAACAGTCCAACTCTGAGTCGTCTAAGTCTTCATCTGGAGAAGTCTTCATCTGGAGAGGGAGACAATTCAGAGAATGAGAGCACTCATTCTAAAAGAATGAATAAACTAGAGCAGCGTCTGGAAGCCCTCACCAATCGAAAAGGCATCCAAGAAGCAGGAGTGGTCCGGCCATACCCGGCAGAATGGGATCTTGTCCCATATCCTCCCAATTTCAAAGCTCCGACCCTACAGGCCTTTGACGGCAAAGGGTCACCGAACCAACATATCTACTACTTCAAGTCTCAGACAGGAAACATGGTAGCAAATGATGCCATCTTGGCGCGTTTGTTCATCGGCACTCTGGAAGGACTCGCATTTGAATGGTTCATGAAACTCCCCGAAGACTCCATCAAGAACTGGAGTGATTTGGAGAACCTTTTCTTTACACGCTTCTTCAAAGACGACTCGGAGGTTACCATGCCAGCTCTCCTGGCAACAAAGTAACAAAAGGTTGAGTTTGTCAAAGTATTTGTAAAGAGATTTCGGAATATGGCGCTCCGATGTCCTAGCGGTATGACCCAGCGGTATGACCTAGGCCACCCTGGTGGAAACATGCCGTCACAATTTGCAAACTTCGCTCCTAGCCCAGATAGGAGTTGCTGAAAGTCGCACCTGGAAGCAGTTGGTCCAGCAAGGTGAACAGGCTGAAGAGATTGTCGCCAGGGTTAGGGGCAGAAGAAAACAAGCCCAGACCCGAAAAGTCGACAAGGCGCGCTCCAGAAGTATCTTTCCAATCAAAAAGGAAAGATACATTGGCGACAGAGACGAAATCTCTCGTTAAACCTCAGCCAACCAGAGGGGGTAGTTCTTCAAATCAGCTGCGTGCCAAAAAGCAGTACTCCTTCAAGGACGAACACGTCGATTCGTTGTTCAAGTTACTTAATAAGAGCAATAGATTGAAGCTTCATGAAGCTACACGTCCTGAGGAAGTCGGCAAGACCGACAATCCTAATTACTGCTCGTATCATAGGATGCTGGGCACCCTCTCAAGATCTGTTTCATCTTCAAAGACATCCCCAGGCTTTGATTGATGTAGAGGTACTTAAGCTCCGTCCAGAACAGAAGAAAGTGACGCCAAACATGACGTTTCTTCAGTTTGGGAACCGGCCTCCAACGCTGGCCAGAGTAGTTCCCATCCTGAAAGGGGAACTAAGGATGATCAATACAGACCCACATCACCAACAGGAGAAAGGTCTCGTGCCTATCCCTACTCCTCAGAGAGAGATCATGTGGCTTCATCCCGAGCTTGTGGAAGGCCAACAGTGGACTACTGTTACAAACAGGAAGTCCAAAGGCAAGGCAAAAACTTCACATTGCAATGTGGTTTGCGCTTCCTCCCGGGAAGCAGAGACTGATGTTCCCTCATTAACCGACTCGGAGAAGGAGACAATCGTCCTTGCCGCAGAGCTGAATGCACCGCTCGTGGCCGAAACCTGTTTGGGACAGTCGTACTTGAAGAAATACGATGAGTTGGTGGCAAATCCGCCTGGACCTACTTTAGAGCCAACCAAGCCATTCGCGAAGCAACCTCCGGAGAAGCAGAAGGAGCTTCTGTACGCTAGGGCCCTCCCGAAAGACAAAGCAGAAGGAACTTCAGCACCTTACCGCTTTGATGTCTTGACTCAATTGGCCAACATCCCAGCTAGGATCAACCTTTATGAGCTCCTGAGACTATCAAAGTCAACAAGAGAAGTTCTGAGAGAAGCTCTAGCTGATGCTGAGGTCTTCATGGCTCATATTTCAGTTGAACCACAGGAGAAAAATAAAGAAGACTGTCTCCACGCCTCTCAAAATGCTCCTTGCATCACCTCACGCCAGGCGACATGCAGGTCAAGGGGAAACATGATAGGCCCCTGTACTTCACAGGGTACATTGGATCGTCTGAAGTGAGCCGCATTCGGATAGATCTAGGATCCGCGTTGAGCATTATGCCTTGCCGGGTCATGCAGCACTTAAGGTTCCCACTCATCGATTGAGCGCCACCTAAACCACTATTTATAGTTTCAATGCCAATGGTACGCGCCTAATGGGGAAGATCAAACTCAAATGTCAGATTGGGGACCTGAGATCTGAAGCGACGTGCTATGTGATTGACGCCGACACTTCGTACAATTTGCTCCTGGGACGACCATGGATTCATCGTAACTCCATCGTCCCCTCCACTCTCCATCAAGTCATGAAGTATATTGACGGAGATGGGAAAGTCCGAACATTGATTGCCGAAAGGCATCCGTTCAAGGGGGTAGAGAACTATTTCACAGACTCCATCCTATACCAGGATTCTCTGGAGACAGGCGAGAATCCCCAGCCAGAAGAACTAGACTATGGTAATGAAGCAGACACTGAACCAAAGGCAGAAGAAGAATGCCTTTGGGAATTAAATCCACTTATAACGAGTATTAATAAGCTCGATGTTAACAACACCGCCAATGACGTAGGTGAGTGGTACATTAATGAAGAATTAGATTTGGCTTACCTTTTTGTGTTTGCTTCTGATTCCATACCATCAGACACTAGTACCGATGTAGGTGATGACCCTTAGTCGGCAATAGATGCCCGACATCATTGCATGTACCAATGAAGTCATCCTTCACGGCGTATCAAGGCGTCAATGAAGCGCAAGGATCTGTATTCGAGGTCCCAGCAAGACGCAAAGGCCAAAAATCAATTCTTTTCGAAAGAATTGAGTCTGAATCAATGCCTCGTGAAGACTCAGAAAGCGAGAATGAATCCCCTCAATTCTTCCATTATGAGCCAAATGTACTTAGAATGATGGAGAACATGAGTTATGACCTAACAAGTGGTCCTGGCTTGAACTTTGGCAAAGGAAGAACATTACTTCGATCTTGCTTTCCAAAAGGGAAAGCCCCTGATTATTATCATCGAACTCGCAGGGGTTGGGTTATGTGTCAACCCCAATCCTGTCAGCCTCTGAGTCTGAAGAGTCATTATACCATAATCACTCGTCGGGCACGTTATCGTGGGAATCAGATGTCAGTGTCGGTAACATCTTCAAAGAACTTTCAGTAAACATGGTTTCAACAAGCCACCTGGAAGATGGAGACGAAAAAATGATCCAGTCGGATACAGATCCTTGGATCAAACACCTAAACACTCTCTGAGATATTTGCTTCGAACAACGTGAACCACCACAGAGGATAAGGTAACCTAGATCAATCTGGGAGATAACGCTAATCCTACACTCATCTTTATAAGCGAAAGCCTATCACCCTCTGAGAAGGAGGATCTAATATCTCTTGTGCGGGAGTATATAGATATTTTCGCTTGGAATTATGAGGATATGTCTGGGCTTGATCTTCAAGTGGCTTTGCATCGCCTCAACATCAATCCGGATGCGAAGCCCGTCAAACAACGACGATTCCGTCCGGAGATAATGGAAGCAATCCAGTCGGAAGTCACGAAGCTTATAGACTTCGGATTTATCAGGGAGGAACAACATCCTGATTGGGTAGCTAATTCGTCCTTGTTACCAAGAAAAATGAGAAAATCCGGGTTTGCATTGATTTTCGCGATCTAAATGAGGCGTGTCCTAAAGATGAGTTCCCCCTTCCAATCACAGATGTCATGATCGACAACACCTGTGGGTTTGAACGGATGTCCTTCATGGATGGATTCTCGGGATACAATCAAATCAAGATGTACCCTGATGTAAAAAACATACGTCTTTCAGGACGCCATTGGGGGTGTATTGCTATACTGTCACGCCTTTCGAATTAAAGAACGCGGGGGCAACATATCAGAGAGTTATGAATGCAATTTTTCACGAGTATATACGCAAAACAGTGGAATGCTACGTCTACGACATCGCAGTAAAAAGTCGTACCAAAGGCGATCACATAGCAGATCTGAAGACAATATTCGATATTATGTGGGCACATCAGTTAAAAATGAATTCCATCAAATCCTTCTTGGGGGTAGCCAGCGGTAAATTCCTAGGGTTTGTTGTTACATCCAAAGGAATCCACCTCGACCCAGAGAAAGTCCGCGCTGTCTAGGAAATGCAACCTCCAAGGAATCTTATAGAGCTTAGAGGATTGCAAGGGCGATTAGCATATACCCGGAGGTTTATCCCAAATCTCTTAGGACGATGTCAACCTTTCACCAAATTGATAAAAAGGGTGTTTCGTTTATTTGGGACGATGCTTGCCAACAGGCGTTCGAGGAAATCAAGCGGTACCTCACGCAACCACCTGTCCTTACAGCTTCCATGTCAGAAAAATCTTTCCTGATATACGTTCGAGTAATGGATCATTCCTTAGGAGCTTTGCTAGCCCAGAATAATGATCAGGGACACGAGCAAGCAATTTACTATTTGAGTAGAACTATGATCGGAGCCGAACATCGGTACAACCCGATCGAAAAGGAATGTTTGGCGTTGGTGTTCGCAGTCCAGAAAATGCGACACTATTTGGTGGGCCAGACTATACATGTCATATCAAAAGTCAATCCCTTAAGATTGCTTATGACAAAGCCATCATCATTAAATGGTCAATTGACGAAATGGGTAATATTGCTCTCCCAATATGAGATGCAATTCCTACTGCAAAAAGTTGTGAAGAGACAGACAGTGGGCAGATTTCCTGGCTGAGCATCCAAATTCAAGAGCGACCAAACTTTATCAGGATATCCCAGACGAGGTCGCTGAAGTTTGCTTGACCCAGACATCTTTCGGAGGACATGTGTGACAACTCTTCGACGGCGCATCGAGAACGGGTCCGCGAGGAAATATTGTAGCAGGAGTGGGGGTGGTACTTGTCTCCCCACAGAACTACGTGATCCCTCGTGCATTCTCATTAACCGAGCCATGTTCCAACAATGTAGCAGAATACAATGCTCTTTTGATCGGGATGCAAATTGCCGATGAGATTGGCGTTAAAAATCTCGAAACATACGGTGACTCTAAGCTCATCATTCACCAAGTTCGCGGGGAATACGAAGTCAGACATGAAGACTTAGTACCCTATTTAACGCAACTATTTACATGGCCGAGAGGTTCAGGAACTTTTACATCGACCATGTACCTCACCAGCAAAATGCGCATGCATATGCACTAGCATCTCTCGTTGCTTCCCTGGCTCTTTCAGCCGGAGTAGTAGAGAAAATCCTCGTCTATAGCCATGACCTGTATTGCCCAAGATTCGCTTTTGAGGATCACCAAAAGCCGACAGGAGACCGTCAAGTCAATGAAGCTCTAGAGACTTCAACAGGTTCAGAGCTCAGGGACTGGCGATTCCCGTACATCGACTATGCATTGTACGACATCTTTCCTGATGACCCCAAAGAGGCGGCTGCCATTAGAAGGAAAGCCCCTAAATTTTACTACAATGCGATCACAAGGACACTGTATCGCCGATCGCATGATGGAGTCCTCCTCCGCTGCCTGTGACAAAAGGAGGCACAGGAAGTACTGAAAGAAGCGCATGACGGCATGTGTGGAGCTCATCAGCCTGACCCGAAGCTTGGGGATCAACTCTGAAGACTGGGGTATTATTGGCCAAAGATGATCCCTGACGCCATCGCTTATGCCAAGCGATGTTATGCCTGTCAGGTCCATGGTGACTTCATTCACCGGGCATCAGGACATCTCCACCCTACAACTTCTTCCTGGCTATTTGAGATGTGGGGAATGGATGTGGTTGGTCCTATCAGCCCACCTTCATTCAAGGGACATTGGTTCATCCTAGCCATAACCGATTACTTCTCTAAATGGGCTGAAGCTATTCCCTTGAGGGAGGTAAAGACATCTGACATGATTAAATTTGTTAAGCATCACGTTATTTACCGCTTTGGTGTGCCACGACGAATTGTCCATGATAATGGGCCCCAGTTTGTCAGCCAAGCCTTTCAGAGGTTCTGTAACAAGTTCAGAATTCAGTGTGTGTCTTCAACAGCATACTATCCAGCCGCTAACGGCATTGTAGAAGCTTTCAAAAAGACTGTTGGAAAACTTCTCAAGAAATTCGTCTCGAAAAACCAACGTGACTGGGATGACAAATTAGCTGAATGCTTTGGCTTACCGCGTGACGGTTCAAACCCCGACGAAAGCTACACCGTTCTCTTTGGTATATGGGTATGAAGCTGTACTCTTATTAGAAATCCAGATCCCATCTCTACGCGTCGCCTTGACAACTGAGATGACAAATGAAGAGAAGCATCGAATGCGACTCCGAGAGCTGGAGGCTTTGGATGATAAACGCCTGCAAGCTCAACAACAAATCGAGCTCTATCAAGCTCGAATTACCAGAGCCTTCAATAAGAAAGTCAAGGAGCGGACTTTTCAAGAAAGGTGACCTTGTCTTAGCCGTCAGAAGACCAATGGTGATGGCGCTAAGACCAAAGGAAAATTCCAACCCAAATGGGAAAGACCATTTGTAGTGAGTCAGTCTACTCGAATGGAGCATACCGCCTTATAACCCCAAACGACGATCGCTCATGATGCCAATAAACGACAAATTCTTGAAGAAATACTATCCTTGATAGCATTCTTCTTCTGATCAGGTTAATACTACACCTCTGATCAAAACTCCATATCCAAGATGTTTGGAAGAACGCCAAAGAAAAGCTTCTTTCTTCTTTCACTGGACCATATCACGGTTGAGCAGTGTCGAGCCGATCGGGCGCTAGTTATATCATGATGTATGATGTAAATTTTGAAAGAAGATACAAAGTGCAAGACTTGGGTTTAGCCTTGTTACTCTTCTCTAATGTACCTATGGACATCCGACGCCTCCATGGCTAAGGATAGAGGAAAATGTTGGCTTTTAAGTCCCACACAAGTCTTCGACAACTCATCATGCTGAGGGAAATAACATGGCTGGCCCAACTCAAACGGTAGTTGGTAAAGGCACACCAAATCCGTTGATAGCTGAGGGTTTGCTAAAAATCCTAAGGGACTCGGTCCCATCCTCTCCTCCAAAGTCTCCTACCAATTCTCATCCACAGAATGGTAGGGCCACAAAAATACCTGGGTTCATTTCTCCAACGAAACGAGCTGGACTTGTCACGTTAACAGTAAACCTCTGACAAGCCAGATTTTCCGATCCCCAGCAGATTCAGTTAAATTAATATTAAACCTCTGACAACGAAACTCATTTAAAATCTCCGCTGTTATGTTAATATTACACCTTTAAGGCGAACCTCCCATGTTCCTAGAAAATCAATGATTGTCACGTTAATATTACACCTCTGACAATTCATTTTATTTTCCACCAAAGTCTCCTACCAATTCTCTCCCATAGAGTGGTAGGTCCACAAACTCAATCATTGTTAAGTTTAATATCAAACCTCTGACAATGGAAAGTTTTAATACTCCCCAGCGAGTACGAACTTCACTTGTCGCTCAAGTACATGGAGTCACAGGCAATGATTAAAAGAACGATAACGTAATGATAACGTTTTCCTTCTATTATGTTAATATAGGTTATAATGTAACACATAACGTAGGTTACAAAATTTATATTTATTTAACAAAGATACAAATATATATTTTATTTAAAAAAATTATAAATAGGAAAATAATTTTAAAAATTAAAAAAATCAAAACAATATATAACACATTTAACAAGTCTCACAATAATTTTTAGCAAGTATCACAACGATTTTTCACATTCACAAGTTGTAATTCATAATTCCATCTACACAAAAAATAATATGATCCACATATTTTATTATAATTCATAAATTTTAGCAAAGTTATTCAATCTACACATTCATAATTCAATCATAATTCAGAATTTTTTAGTCACACTATTCTTTATAATTCATAATTCAATTAACAATATGCTATTCAATATACCCTCCATGTCTTCACTCTCTCTGATATTTTACCCCCGATCTCTCTATGCTCTCTCCCTTCTCTCTCTACTCTATCTCTCCCCTCCCAATCTCTCTGCTTTCTGTCTCGATCTCTCTCTGCTCGAGATCGGGATGGAGAGAGAGCAGAGAGATATCCAGTGGGAGACTAGAGAATGAGAGAGAATAGAGAGATTGGGGTAGAGAGAGCTTACATGTCCTTGGAGACGGAGAACCGCCACTTGGAGACGACATCGGCAAGAACTACCACGACGGAGAACCATCAGAGAAATTATTTTGTTGTTGATCGGAGAGAGGTATGTCTTCTTCTTTCTTCTCGACGCCGAACGAGAAGACGACTGCGAGGTTGCAGAGAGGACGAGCGGGCGAGCGAATTTGAGGGGATTTTTTGCCATAGGCCGGGATAATATGGGGGTTTATAAAAAGTCGACTTGCACCGTAACGTAGGTTACAGTGTGTTACGTTAATAACGTAACGTAACGTAAGTTACGGACAAAATAATCATAGTTATCAGACATTGTGTTTTTTAGACCTGTTACATAACGATTGGTCGGTGTTACGTTATATAACGAGTTATAACGGGTTATATAACGGGTTTTTTAAAACGCTAGTCACAGGTCCTCAAATTGCTCATGTCGCAAACAAATTCTTGTCAAGTTAATACATCTCTGACATTCCAAACTCCACTTGTCAATTCTCATCAATAGAATGAATATTCCTCAAAATTGCTCATATTGCAAATCAACTACTGTCATGTTAATATTACACCTCCGACAAATTACTGTTAAGTTTAACACTACACCTCTAACAGTGATTAAGTTGCTGCCAAGTTCAATATTAAATCTCTGACATTCACTTTTTCTCAGGCTTCCATATCGAAGCTGAAATAAGCGATGCTAAGTTTAACATCACACCTCTAGCATCCAGTTCATTGTTAAGTTCAACACTATATGACAATAACTTTTCCTCAGCCTTCCATATCGAAGCTGAGATGATAGATGCTAAGTTTAACATCACACCTCTAGCATCCAGTTCATTATTAAGTTCAACAATACACATGTGACAATGACTTTCCCTCGAACTTCCCTATTGAAGTCGAGATGACTAATGCCAAGTTCAAAATTACACCTCTAGTATTACCTCCACTGCCAAGTTAATACTACACCTATGACAGTAGTATTTTCAGTTTTCCCAAGCGAAATTGAAATTCCTGCGGAGCTAAGTTAACATCACACCTCTAGCTCACATCATTGTCAAGTTAATATCACACCTCTGACAAGATTTAATCCAACCCGTTAAGTTAATATCACACCTCTAACGGTAAAGTTTTTCTAGAGCCTCAAAGGGTCTTAGTCTTGTTATTCTCATCAATAGAATAGCAAGTCCACTTAAAAGCACTGATAGGTTAATATTATATCTTTAACGGTGTTTCCATCAAATCCCTAGTTGAGTCCTAATTATGTAGTACACGTGTGTAGTAGGAGCTTCACATCTCCTTTTATACATTGCATATTATGCTTTATGTGGTTAGGGTCCAGTCATCTCTTTTCATATAAATGCATGTATGCAGAGGGAGTTAACTTAACGTCTCTCCTCTTCATGAATATATATCGCATATATATCTTTATTGTTTGATTTGTTTTCACCCATTTGTTGATGATTGACAAAAAGGGGGAGAAGAATTCGGAGAATGTTTTTGAGTTTATATGCATGTTTACTTCAATTGATATCATATATGCATGTTTATTTTTACAATTGGTATATGCATATATGTTTTTGTTTATGCAAAAGGGGAAAAGCATTCTTCACTTATGCATGTTTATTTTGAGCATTCATTGCATATCTTTATGTTTATTGCTATGCATGAGTTAAGGGGAAGCTTCTATGAAGCTTAACTTTAATCCATGCATATATAACTCCATAAGTTTTGTCAGCATCAAAAAGGGGGAGATTGTTGGCCCAGAGGTCCTTCACTCTAGTTTTGATGATGATTAACTCATGTAGTTATTGTTTACTAATAATCTTGTGATATTTAGTTTCAGATATTTGATCAAGATATTAGTAGGTGATTAGTGTCAACAAAGGTGTTTTGGAGCTATCATATGTTGATTCATGAGCTCGCGCGTCAAGAATCTCGCATCTAGTACTCGGTTGGAGTTAAGCTGTGGATCGAGTCTACTTGGAGAAGGAGTTCTACAAGAAGACCTCGATTTGTTTAGTTTAGATTGTTTAGATCTTATTGTAAAGATTAGATAGTGTTGGTATGCTCAAGTTCACATACACACATAAGTTTAAAGTTTATTTGGTTTTAGTTTTTCGGTTTAACCGATATTGGATTTCATGTCAAAAACATAGATATAAGATCTTTCATGTATATTGAATTTTATCTATATAAAATATGCTTCAAAGTTGTTTCAATATCATGTTTTTGTATTTACATGAGTTTTGGCGAGAACGGTTTTCCATTTCAAAATTTAAGTTTGGAAAATACCGATTTTGTATTTAAAGCCAAATTTCAATATCACGAAAATAGTTCAAATTGTTTATAATATGTGTTGAATTTTAGTCACACATATTTGTATTTCAAAGATAATAAAAGAACTTATTTTTGTGGAATTTATGTGATTTTATAGGATTTTATGGTAGTCAAAATATCAAGTTTTTTATCCCCAAAAACTAGACCTGGCTGTTCTGCCGGTCGACCGAACGGTCGACCGATGCAGAAGCCGGTCGACCGGTCCGGTCGACCGATGTGCACGACGTGCACAAAGCCATTTGGCTGGAAGGCCGATCGACTGTCCTGGTCGACTGCCTCTCTGGAAATGGCCCCGGTCGACCAGGCGGTCGACTGACAGAAAGCCTCTGCTCTCTGTTTTCAGGCCTCGGTCGAGCGGCCGGTCGACCGATGGCACAACGGTCGGAAATCCGACCATTGGCTGGTCGACCGGGCTGCTGTCCTGGCCCAACGGATAGTTTTTGTTTTGGGTTATAAATACCCATTCCTTTGGGCTGTTTTGAAGAAGTTTTTCAAGAGTAAAAATCCTGATCTTCTTAAGTGTTTTAGCTACAAGTTTTAAAAGAGTTTTGGGCTTAAAGATTTGATCTTTGTTTTAAAAAGGGTTGGAAAATTCAAAGAAAAATAGAGTCTTTGGGAATTAGTTTTCGATCTTCATTTCTATAACTATTCTAGAAGTTTCCCTAAGAGTTTTTCTTTGTGATTTTGTTTTCCAAACTCTTTGCTTTTCTCACACTTGAGCTATCTTATCTATCTTATCTATTAGGATCTATTTTGTGGGAAAATTGGTTTGTGGTTGTTGATACCACCTAAAGTTGTAAACCTTCCGTACTTTGTGATATCCCTCTAGTGAGAGGTGATTGTGTTGATATCCCTCTAGTGAGAGGTGATTGTGGAGATTGTGTTGGAATCCCTCTAAGTGTAGAGGTGATTGTTGGAGTGTTGGCTAAGTGCCTTATCCCTCAAGTGTGAGGTGATTGTTGTGTGGCTTTGTGCCTTATGCCTCTTGTGTGAGGTTGATTTTGTTTGGCTAAGTGCCCATCCCTCTAAGTGTAGAGGTGATTTGTGTAATGCCTTGCCTCTTGTGTAGATGTTGTATTGTTTGAGAGAGGAGTTGTGTACTCCCGATTTGTATTACCCAAATCCTCAGTGGAGGTTCCCTGTGTGGGAAGTACTGTGTGGACGATATAGTGGAAATCCTTCTGTGTGAAGGCGGGAACGTAGAGCAGTGGCTCGAACCTCGAAACATATCTTGGTGTTTGTGTTTGATCCACTATCTCTAAACTCTCTCTTATTTTGTGTCTTGCATTGTTTCATATAGTTCATATCATACTTATATGCTTGGTATTGATTGTGTGCCCATACTTGTGTTTAACCAAGAGAGCTTTACATAGCACCTCAATTCTTATTTAGAGGAATTTAGAGGAGATAGTCCAGAGCCCCTCACCGGGAATTCGGCTACACTCTTTGGTTACACTAAGGTGTTGCATTAGTTTTTGAATTTCGCATTTTTTGTCATTAGATTAGCCTTACACCTATTCACTCCCCTCTAGGTGTACTTTCATCCACTTCAATTTTCGCATCTCTCCAATATAAAAAAGAGTCTACTTCAGATGAGGTCCGCGTTTCCAAGGCAACATGACTTCTGCGTCTAAAAGACTTGCGTTCAGTTTTTGCTTCTGCAATCAGTTCAACAGTACACTGACACAAGCAGATGACTATTTTATCCCATGTTCAACAATATACCAACCACCAGCTCAGTGCATCGAGGAGATCCAGACTGCGTATCCAGATACTCATAACGATCATTTCTGGTGGTTTCAAAGAGTTTAGCAGTACACTCACGGAGACAAAAAATCCAGATAAGATCAAGCTCAAGATATCTCAGAAGATTGTTAGTCCAGTCTTGAGAGCATTGCTGCTAAGAGAAAAGTTCAAAGTATTTCGAAACCCGTCTCAGTCAACCATGGAGTTTTGAAAACTTTGGAGGGAGTTCTGTAGATTGTCTAAAAATCACCGAAGACAAGTCATCAGAGAACAAAGTCTATATTTCAAACGAGAGGCTAATTATAGCCACTCGTGTAATGCCAAGACACAGCATGAAGCCCGCGCCTGAACATCAGTGTAGTACTAAGACGCGAGGGTCGAAGCCTGCGTCCCAGCTGCATGGTAATAATCAAGACGCGACTCTTTGTCCGCGTCCTTGCATCGCTGCAGCACCAAGATGTGAGGTTCGAAGCCCGCGTCTCGACATCACTGCAACCTCAAGGCGCAGTGCGTGAAGCCCGTGTCTGGCAGAGTCCGAAGCCCGCGTCTGATAAGGTTCGGAGTCGGTATCCAAAACGCGAGGCTTGAAGTCTTCGTTTTTACTACAGAGAAGCTCTGCGTCTCGGTTATAACTGCCCTCATTATTGGGTCAATTACTGCCCACGTAATGAGGGAGTTAACCCCCATTATGGAGGATTTTTAGGGGACAGTTTTACCCCTGAAACCCCTATAAATAGCTCAGTTTGCTACTGAAGAGGGGTCGGAAGTTTTGGTCAAAAATCAGAACCTTCAGCTGAGGAATACAAAAGAGTTCCTCTTCTAACAACTTGCTGAGTACAAGTTTGTTCTTACCTCAAGTCTCTTTGAGATTTTATTGGACATGAGTTGTGTTACTCCGTCCATAGTCCGAAGAGAAGATTCCCAGAAGATCGTGATATTTACCTGGTCAACGGTAAATAAGATTCACTTTTCACCGCTACATCAAGAACCCAACATTAAACAAAGAGAAGATTTGAGCTTGAACGTCTTCTCTCTCTTGTAACCGGAATTGTTTGAGATTGTTGTAATCTTTCATTTGATTCAAGGAAATTTTATTACGATCCCCAAATTTTTCCCGGACCAAACAGGTATATGCATATCTATTCTAGTGTTAATCTTCATCATTATCTTAATCATTTAATCTTTTAATTCATAGCGCCAAGCTCACCAATGGTTCTGTTCACTCGGTAGAAATATCTTAAAGGAAATGTTCGCTTCATGCAGCCTTTTATATGTTTGGGATCTCTGCTGATGTTTAGCAAACATGTCCTCATGCAAAGTCAGTTTGTAATATTTGAAGTAGGGCGGTTATATGTTAATACACGCATGCAGATTGATATTAGTAAAGTTTTTATTGAAACACTTGAACTTGTTATGTACATATATTTCAAGAGAAGACACCAAATTGGAAGGGTAATGAACATATGTTTAGATAACTCAGTGGATTGATAAATTTCATTCATATTGCAGATTCCAGGTCCTCCACCTCCTAAAGGGTCACTGGTAGACCATCAAGAGGTACTTGGACTGTGGGCAATAAAGCTCCCTTCTGCTGACGCTATTGTTGTCCGCAGAACGCTCGCAGCCCTAACAGAGAATCCAAACGGCCTTCCAGGGTTTGCAGAAAGTCATGAGCATGCTGAGAAGCGAAAGAACTACTGGGCCTCAGTGAAGCCTGCCCATTTTGGTGTGAACCTTGGTTTGAAGTCTTTGCTAGGTGTCCTTCGGGTCATGGGGATGGGATTGTTTATCGGACTCTTTGGAATGTTTTCCTTCGGGAGGTCACTTCTATTAAAATTCCCTGAAATTTTCTCACTTGGGTGGTTTAGAAAAACTGGACCAACGGAAGAAGAGGTGAGGAGCGCAACATTCAAGATGTGGTTTGTAGGGCATGGGTACAGTGATGCCAGCATGGCATCACAGGGTCGGAAAAAGCCTGATACCGAGATCATCACCAGGGTTTCTGGCCCAGAGATTGGGTACATAACCACTCCGATCATCCTAGTACAGTGTGCGCTGATCCTGTTAAGCGAGCGTCACAATTTGCCGAAAGGCGGAGTGTTTCCACCGGGAATCGTTTTTGGCCCAACGGATCTTCAACAACGGCTGCAAGAGAATGGAATCTCGTTTGAAGTCATATCAAAGAAAACTCTTGTACCCTAGCTTTTGTTTCAGCTTTTCTGAAGTTTTATGTCTGTGTGTTTGATAGATGTGGTGGAAACTTTTGATGTAAAAGCATATAAATGTCATGTAAAATAAGGAAGGATCTCTCATCTGATCTCTTAGAATAAATGAAATGATTGCAGTTTCTGTTTCTAATTATATGATGTGGTATCTCAATATCTGTTCTGCAGGCTATATAAGTTAATTTATGTATTGAATTGCCAGAGAAATTTTTTCTGTGACATTCTAAACACAGCAAAAGATATACAAGCAGAAACTAGAATGAAAAACCAATGGAAAATTATCATTCAGGCTCCTTCTATGGATTCAACAAAGAATTCCATATCCATATAGAGGATCCATAGATGTATGCATATTGTCCCATTTTCTTCCCCCAAACTGATGACTGTAAATTCAAAAACATCTGCCACAAGTCTTATGCAAGAGAGAACATTACAAAGTGTCAAAGATATCAGAAACAGTGGTTCAAATCGTCGCAGTGTTGAGGTTGGACTTGCAGGAATCAGGAACGTGGTCTCGCCCAATACTGCAAACTCCCGTCTTGGCGACATTTGTATCAGTCTACAATGCATCCTTTACAAATCGCTTGTCATCTCTCATCAGACGTTTGGAGAATCGAGATGATCTTCCCTGATTGAATCGTGATGTCCTGATAGCTTGTCGGCCATGGTACATGGGTAAGGCAATATTTTGCCTTGCTGCAATGTAGAGAGAGAGAAATATTAGTAACTAATGTATCAATACATACTGCTGACAGAAAATTGTGTACATATCGTGTATCTTAAATATCTTTCTGTAACTCACACAACATGTTCTCCAATGCTGCTATAGTGTAAGACGATGGTCAGTGAGTCGCGTTGAACTTGGAAGGGTAGAAACTAGGCCAGAATCATCCAACAGAAAAAGATGACTTAATAAACCGAAAAGAAAGCAATAGGAAGAGTGTTGAGCTATATAACACACACACACACACACACACACACACACACGAGAAGAAGACCATACGTAGAGGGTAACAAGGACCTGCTAGTCACAAACCATCACCAACTTTGATGAACTTTGGGAGAGAACTGCATTAATAATCAATTGGTGAGATCATGCAAGATCTAAGTACAAATATATGCCACAGAGTTAGTTCTACTAAGTTATAACACGTGCAACAAAAACTATAATTGTATAATAATACAATAATTCTTTAAAGAGAGTGACCCATGAGGCTTCAAATGGAGAATCCAAGACAAAATGATCAAGAAACGTTCTATGGAGAAGCTTTTACCCAGTTCGGTGTTTCTAAATCCCAAGTAGAAATGGGTAACGGGACCATGGTGACCTTTTTTTTTTGAGATAAAACCCGTGGTGTTTCATAAATAAGAACTTAACGAAACATTCCCAAGATAGTAGGACAAACTTACATGAAATGCATACATCATTTGATTCTGCAAAGGGGAAAAAAGAACAAAGAAAAAAGAACCACCGAAATGCCCTTAACAAAATCGTGGCTTTACCCCTCCATCGCAGTTGCGACGTCTGCAGCTCAAACCCTTCCAACCCTTGGCCGAATCTCTCGCAAGGAATTTCACAACTTCTGCAAGTATCTGCAGCAGTGATCTAGTCATCCCGTGACCGGATCTCCCCCACCAATGAGTCGTGGCGTGTCCCCATCACCGCAGCTACGACATCCAGCCACGTCCGACCAGTCACCCCCGTTCACATTTCTCTCGCCGGCCCTTGCCCGAATCCGAGAGCATTTGCAGAGAACCTCTGACTCTCGCTAGTCCTTGCCCGAATCCGAGAGCGTTCCAAAGAACCCCTGACTCTCATCAGCTCTTGCACGGACCTTGGTGATCTTTATAATACAAGATATGAAAGGTGTGTAGCTGGTCAAACAAGAATAACAGTAGGCAGCCAGCAAACTAAAATAATGCAAGTATGACTGCATATGGGCAAATTGTTTTCCTAAGGTCACTGCTGAGTAAAAAGAGGGGTAAGAGTCCCCCCAAAAAACAAAGTACATTAGAGTTTTATACATCAAGTTCAACTTCATCATATCTACAAATGAAACCCAATATCAAGAGCTAGAAAATTATGCATGTCGTAAAAAACAACTATAGTCGTATCATACAATACAATTAATCAAACAATCTAGTTATTAGGATATTGATGCATGAAACATCTTACAAAATTTCTCTATATATAATAAACCCAATAGCATTTTTGAGGAGCGTGATCGGTTTTTTTACATCAAGTTCAACTTCATCATATCTACAAATGAAACCCAAAATCAAAGAGCTAGAAAATTATGTATGTCATAGAAAACAACTATAATCGTATCATACAGTAGAATTAATCAAACAATCTTGTTGTTAGGATATTGATGCATTAAACATCTAACAAAATTTAACTATATATAATAAACCCAAAAGCATTTTTGAAGAGCGTGATGGGTGCACAAGTCATAAGAACAGAGCATTTCGATAGGCTAGAATCCAAAGCAAATCCGATTTTCTAACATTATTTAGTTTCATGCTAACCAGCAATAGCAGCATATTTCGGACCTAGTAACCCTTGAAGGGCTTGCAGCCGCGAAGTTGAGGAGGAAAGATATATGACAATAAATAGTCACAGTACCATCAAGCAAGCCTGGATAAGAAACAGAGCCACAAGCATGTGGACTGACTTGTTTGATAGGGTATTGAATGATAAAACAAATGCATGATACAAGAAACAAAGTTTTACTTGTATGAAAGGACGTGTATGTTGATATGTCACGCACAACAAACTTGCAGCTATTTAAACAAATCCGTTATTTAATGTTCGGCCATAAATTAGCCTACACTGGCTTGAAGCTTCAACCTCATGAGCTCTTATTGTTGCATGAATGTTGAATCCTATTATGCAGACTTGTGTGGACTATTGACGTGCATGTCTTTAGCATGACTGTAACCCTACTGGTAAAGGCCTTTCTGGGGCCAGGCTGGACTGTCTTTGGTAGAGTGGAACACCCCAGGGGTTAGGGGCAAGAGCTTGACTCAAAAAATTATCGTCACAGTGGATGATTAATAATACTGGTGCAGGCTATGGAAAAAGAGTAGTTGACTACGTAGACTCTGGAAATGTTGAGCAATGTCTCCGTTTCTCTTCGTTTGGTTGTCATGGTATATCTCAGACTGCGCTTCTGCTGCTTTACGCCTATCTATCACCAATTATCATTACTCGTTGGGTTGTTAAGCTGGATGCTTCCTAGTTCCTTTTCAATGAGGCCTTGGGGAGATTGCTTTCGAGAAGGGAAATCAAACATTACTTACAAATTATCCCTAGTTTCTCTTGGCACACACTTCTATTATGGTTGTAGGAAGGTGTGGCTTGAAAGGGACAGTAGACAGTCGGATAAGTGCCAAATGAACCTTGCACAATCTTAAGATTACCTCCTAGATTCTCCGGGTAGAAACTTTTATCATGGTTGTAGGACAGTGTGGGTTAAAAGGGGCAGTAGATAGTACGATAGATAATTGCTGAACCTTGCATGATATTAAAAATATCAATACGAAGTATTCATCCTAGCTTCAACCTTACCGAGGAAAAGAAGAAAGATGTCAGGAATAAATTCATGATTATAGTCTAGGAGATCTGCAATTAATATATATATTTTTTGAGAAAAGAGATGCAATTAATATATTGAAAATTCAAAATATAACAATAATAAGCATTGAAAAAAGTAAGATATCAATTCGTTTACCACTTTATGAAGTTTGATGCCACATTGGGATTGAACTCTAAGCGTCATGACAGGAAGGATGTTGCTTGCTTTTGCCTCTCCAACAAACAGAAGATTCAAGATCACCCATCTCTCTTGCTTCATAATTATGACAATTATGCATGTAATGAGTATGGACCTTCACAATCCCTCTCCTCCACTAAATCATAGCCAACTCGGCACTACTGTATGACAATGGTCAATCTAACACAATATTTGGTAAAATTAGCAAATTATCAGTTTAATCTAACATCAGATCCTATTGCCTTCATAATTATGACAATTCTGCGTGATGAGTGAGGACCTTCACAATCCCTCTCGTCCACCCTCTAGTCTATCACCCATCCTCTTCTCCTGACTAATTTATAGCTGACTCGCTTTTTCTGCATGACAACGCGCACTCTAACACCATCTCTAATAAAATTAGCAAATTATCAGTTTTAATTTAACTTATCTTGTACCATATCTTCCATAGTCAGCAAGATACCAATTAGAATGAAAGACAAAAGATCACAATATCTCCTTTTATATATATATATATATATATATATATATATATATATATATATATATATATATATATATATATATATATATATATATATATATATATATATATATATATATATGAAAATTTTCAAATGAGAAACTTTCTCATAATAAGCTTTGTGAGAAAATCATATAAGAGAGATTTTATGTATGATCCGAACCGTTCATCATGATCTACATACTCTAATTAGACTACCAATAAAAAATCACGCGATTCCAACTTTTTTTACCGATGCATCAAGTGACATCTTTATTCTACGGTGAATATAACATATGTTTTGTAACCACTTGTTGTATGGGTAAAAAAGCTCGGACTCGCTTGATTTTTAATTGATAATCTAAATAAAGTATATAGATCAAGATGAACGGTTCGTATCATCCACATAAAAGCTCCTATATAGTTTTCTCACGGTCTTCGTGTGAGAAAGTTTCTCACACGAAGACTATATATATATATATATATATATATATATATATATATATATATATATATATATATGCAGAATCAATAAAAATCATGAATCCAGTGACAAACATGTCTTAAATATGCATCCTTCTCAAATCCCAGGCTTATGCTTGTTATCATATATTCTAAAACATCTAGCTTATCTATTGAGGAATCTCTTGTTATTGAAAGAATTGGGGTCTTTGCTGATTGGCAAACCCAGAGGTGGGAGCGTCTGATTCTGACCCCATAAAATAATTGTAAATAAACTATCATTTGAGGATTAAAGAATTAATCTAATTTTGAACAAATAATGATTCAAGCTCCAAGCCTCCCACAGAGTGCCTGAGACATCTCTTGAGATTTGCACCACACATAGGCAAAGATGAGGACTGTGAAGGTTAATACTTTCCCTGTCCAATTAAGATAAAGAAAGTAAAGAAAAACTCAATGCCACTTGAAAGACATGATTCTTACATGCTAGTTACATGCATGATTCTAATATTCTAGTTACAAAGGAAAGAAAAGGCAGAAGGAAAATTTAAGCAGTCGTATTTCAGAATCCTTCGTGTCCCGGTATAATTCAATGCAACTTGAGGGACAGAAGAAACAGGGATATTATTACAAGGGACATAAATCATGTGCACCACCTCGCTCATAAAAGTTGCAATCAGCAACCAGCTTCTGCTACTATACTGGATCTGAAATTGTTAGCTACTACAAAGGCCCACATTATAATGAAGCAAAATCATTGTAGAACTTCACTCATTTTATGGATAGTAATAGACACATTGATGCATTTACAAGCACTCATACATCTCATACATGACACCCTATTCTAAATT
Source organism: Agave tequilana (assembly GCA_038442645.1). Lineage (NCBI taxonomy): Eukaryota > Viridiplantae > Streptophyta > Magnoliopsida > Asparagales > Asparagaceae > Agave > Agave tequilana. Next base: position 124,633 of record JAVJIF010006930.1, on the reverse strand, counting down.
TCTTGCTAAAAACCTCTTAGGACCTTAAGAGGTGACTCTAAGCACTATTTGCTTCTATTGCTTAGCTTTCATATAACAATATTTAAGATTATATATATAGATTGTTTCCATGCACCTTTTCATGTGAATAATATTTACTATAATTACATGATAAATTATTCCGTGCACTGAACCCAGACTCTTTATTCAAGATGAAAGATATCAAACACACAACAAACATGCCTGTTAGTTAGACACAAGCCCGTTTATGTATATCAATGAACGACATCAGTTTTATAAGATCTCAAACAAATAAGTAAGAATCTAGGGTGTAGAAATAATAGATTCTATGAACTACTATGTACAATAGTACTTAAAACTCCTTACAACCATAACTTTTAAATTAATGATTAAATACTATAAACAGAACCTAAACTGGTGCCATTACCACTCTTTAAAAAATTTACAGAGCAAATAAAAAAGGTCAGCAGTTCAAGGATTTCATACCCCACTGATGTGCTCCTCTGATTCTATTAAGCTAATACCTGGCAATTTTCTCAACCCCTTTTCTCTAGCGACATTTCTTAAACTTGCAGCCTCATTCCATTTCCCAGCTTCAGAATATAAATTTGAAACCAGTGAATAAACACTTGGATTTTGTGGCTCTAAATCTAGAAGCTGCCTTCCAATAAGTTCTCCCAATTCCATGCTCCTGTGGACTCTACAAGCAGCAAGCAGAGCACATAGTGCATTTGTCTTGTTGCCTAAAGGCAAACACTTGACAAAATCGTATGCTTGCTCAAGCTGACCTGCTCGACCCAACAAATCAACCATGCAATTGTAGTGCTCGTCGTTTGGGACAATGGGAAAATAACTGCAATTCATGGATCTGAAGATCTTCCAACCCTCTTCAACTAGCCCAGCATGGCTACATGCAGAGAGAACAGAAGCGAAAGTCATCTCATCTGGGATAATATTTTCCCCTCGCATTCTGTGGAACAGCTCAAGGACTTATCTACAGTACCCATAAATCCCATATGCAGCAATCATTGTGTTCCATGAGGTCAGCCCTCCTTCTACCAAACTACTGAATACAGCCTCAGCAATATCTAACCTTCCGCACTTGGCATAAGTCATGATCATAGAATTAATGGTAGCAACATCTTTCTCCAAGCAAGTTCTATAGATGTATCCATGGATTGCCTTAACTTTTGGTAAACATCCTATCTGAGAAAGTGCCTGAAGTAAGGTAATAAGAGTTACTAAGTCAGGTTTCTCTCCTGCCTGTCTCATTAGCTGAAAAAGTGCTAGAGCTTCATTGCCCTTGTCAAAATATACATAACCCATCATCATAGAAGTCCAAGACACCAAATCCTTCCCAGTTAGCGAGTCAAAAAACCTCCTTGCGGTATCAGTGTATCCCCATTTCGCATACATGTCTATGATCTGATTGGAACATCGATCTCGGTATAAGGAAAATTCCTGACCACAATTCCATGGATCCACCTACCTTTTCTGGTATCTCTTAGACCTGCAAATGCAGAAAGAAAACTCAGCATGGTCACGGAGTCTGAGTCTGGTCTGATGCCTGCTTTCACCATCTCTCTGAACATCTTAATCGCCTCACCAACTTCATTACTTTGTAGGTAACCCGAAATCATTACATTGTATGAGATTTCATCTCTAAGTATCAGATCATCAAAAGTTAGCCTTGCCTTATTTATTTTACCGCATCTTGAATATAAATCAATAAGAGCAGTAGATACCACTATATCAAGAGGAATATCCCTCCGAAGTAGGTAACCGTGGATGTTTGTAACTTTGTAAGAATAATTCAGATCAGAACAAGCTTTGAGAACATTTGCCAAGGTGATAGAATCTGGAGAAAAGTTTGCTTCTTTCACCATAAGACAGAAAGATTGCAAAGCTTCAGAACTCTAACCACAATGAATGAGGCCATCAATCATCGCATTCCAGGAAGCAACTGTTCTTCCAGTTTGATTCAAAATACATGCAGCAGAAGCTGAAGCATTGCACCTAGAGTACATGTCAACAAGACTTGTATTGAGAACTTCATCCGAAAGACCAATTCCTCTCCTCAAGGCATAGCCATGGACTGATTGACCTTCTCTGAGTGCTTTTAAATGCCCAGAAGCTTGAAGCAAGCTCACCAAGGTTACCTGGTTGGCATCCAATCCTTCTCTCCACATACTGCTAGCAATCCTAAATGACATGTGTGCGCTCGAGTCAGAATGCTTTGCATACCCTGTAACCATTGCGGTGTAAGCAACAACATCTTTATGCAATATTTCATCAAATGCTCCTTTAGCATCATCCATACTTCCACATCTTGAGTATAATGCAACTAGAGAAGAACCAACAAATTTTTCCATCATTTAAACCGACCTTAATGGCATCTCCATGGATTCCTCTACCGAATTCCACATCTTCCAACTCAGTACAACTCTTCAAACCAAATCAATTCCGATCCCTTGTGACTTCAACTTCAAATGCAACTGAAGAACCTCCTCAAAATGGCTTGCTTTAAAGTACCCAACAACGGCTGAATTCCAAAGAGAGAGAGATTTTCGTCGTCGATTTTATCGAATACCCGTCTGGATTCTGATAATCTGCCAAATTGGCATAATGATTCAACAGCTTCCACCAGATGTAAATGTCTTTATCAAAACCATGAGTAAGAATGCAAGCATGGACCTTTCTTAGGGATATGATATCTACACATTTCTCCAAAGAAGAAGCAAACGTATCTGCACTATATGCTTCTCGGGATGCTGATTCTAGTCTACCAAAACTGGATAATTTCTTAGGAACAATTCTAACAGGCTGAACCCCAGAAGATAGAGGAGCCATCTTTAATTTACAAAAGGACTTAATGGGTAGCATGAACAAGGATCATATGAATTATTTAAAAGGCACACCTGCTCTTGAACATACATCCAATTTCTCAAACAGAATGCAGGAATTGGAAAACTATAACCATTATTGATCCCTACATCTTCCCAAATAACAAAAGAGACATCTTTATGAGGATTTGCTCAAAAAAGAGACAAGTTTCCCATAACTATATACTCAAATCAACTAAAACAAGGGAACATCAAATCTAGAAATCAAGGAACCCTAAAAGGAGGCACCTTTCTGATAAATTCATACTCGATTTCAAATAAAAAAACATTGGAAAAACAAACCCTAATTCCCCACCAAATTACTGCGAACTCGACGAGGCTCCCGACTCCCGGTCGGCGAAGCGGGGAGCCGGTCCAAGAAATTCGGGTACCGAAACTCCTGCCCCGTAGCGGTTTCGGCCTCCGCCGCCGCCCCGCCGTCGTCGAAATTGAGGGCGTAGCTGAGGGGGTCGTACTGGAAGTCGGCGGAGTAGTGGCGGCGCCGCCCGAAACGGCTCTTGGGTTTCGGGTCGGCGAGCGGGCGGGAACGGCACGCGGGCGTTTCGGCCGTGTCGGGTCGGAAGCAGGAGGTGAGGCAGGATCGGGGAAGGGAGGAGAGGGGTTTCGGTTTTATTTTGGTGGGGTCCGTCAAAATGGATGCGGATTCAGAGTTTGTGCGCCGATGACCCATTTTCTGCCCTTTTTCCCTCTAAAAGAAATAAATTGGAAAAAAGAAATGGAAATGGGAAGAAAGAGGAATATTTATAAGCATGGATTTTTTTTTTGGGGGTTATGAAATAAAATTAACAAATCCTGAAAATATGGGATTTATTGTAGCCAACCGTTGGGGAACAGTTTGGCTGAATTAATTGAGGTGCAGTTTTAATTCGATTTTTATCTTTTATTTATTAGTATCTATTTCTCTTTTTAATGTAAAGAAATAATAACACCAGGATTTAATAATTTAATTCGTGAGTTGTTCTCCCTTTTATTTCTATTAAAATGTGGCATCCTATATAAAACAGAAAGACAAATTAATTTGTTTCAATAAGATTCTTTATATTTATGATCGAATTTTTAGCAACAAGAATTTGTTAGACTCTTTGGACTAAAACTTTTAACCATTTTATGTCCCTATTTAATTAGTGACAGAAAAAAAAAAAAAAAGAAATTAAAGAATGTAGCAAGAATTTGTTACAAAGTGGATACTGAGGCAAGAGACGGGTAACACACCCAAATAAATTCCAAAAGATTAAAAACATCAACTTAATTTGAATTGAAGTAGAAGAATGGGGGATTTCGTTTCAGCCACTTAAATCAAATCATAATTAGGAAAAAACTCACTAGCATAATTTTACTCGCTTCAACCACCTCCTTTTTTAAAGTAAGGATGTGCGCACACGTGTCAAGCACTGAAGCACTCATCAGCGACGAAAGATGAAAATGCGCCTAAGTAATCACTTCAAAAAAGTGTACCACTTCGAAAATGCCCTATTGCTGAACACTGCGACTATGATCGCAGTATAGAGGATTGCGACTATGACCGTAGTCGTCACAAAAATGACTTATTTTTTTAGGACTGCGATCATAGTCGCAGTCCTCACAAAATGATTGCAGCCCTATTTCTGAGGACTGCAATCAATTTTCACAAAATGCACAGTTTATGAGGACTGGGATCGTGATATCTGCGATCATGCTATCGCAGTCCTCACAAAATGTACTATTTATGAAGACTGCGACTCGTAATCCTCACAAAATGTCATGTTTCTGAGTATTTATAGGATTGCAATCATGATCACAATCCTCTTTATTAAACTGTAACCATGATCGCAATATTCACAAAGTATCATATATTTGAATCTTTATAAGAACTGCCATCATGATTGCAGTCCTCACAAAATGTCCTATTTTTTAGTTTTCGTAAGAATTGCAACCATGATCACAGTCCTAATAAAGAGGGCTGCGATCGTGACCGCAGTGCTCACAAAATGCCTTGTTTCTGAGCCAGTCCTCACAAAATACCTTGTTGCTGAGCCAGTCCTCACAGAGGGCTGTGATCATGAGTTGCAATCACTAATGCTTTCCAAGTCAACTCATGAATAACTTTGTGTCGGAGTCCAAGTTGAAGGAGAATAATCGAAAGTGATAGAGAAGAGTATTAGAGAAAATAAAAATATATAAAAAAGTGATAGTTGAGAAGAATTAGTACATGCTGACGTGAATGAGACTGTAGCGAACAAAATTATGAAGTTAAATTTTTTTTTTCCCTAATTATGAAGCAAAATATGTGACTGTAGCAAAATTTTCCTAGAAGAAATCTATCAAATTAGAATCTCAATTTAATATAGATTAACAATGACTACAGAGATATCATACAAACACAAACAAGTTCAATCTCAATTCAAGTATATTCCATTACCGCAGCTCTAGCTCTTCCCCCAATCACACAACTCCGGGTGACTGAAACAAATTTCAAACCTTAACAGCTCAAGTGAGAGAAAAACATGATAATTCACAAGAATATTGTATCCTGTAGTTGAAGCTGTGCTTCTGATATCGATCACAAGATTGAAGCCCGATATCCTTCCTCACCCGAGTCCATTGTAGCTCTTTACACTTTGAAGAGTTTTTTCCTTCTAATTCAACCAGAACATCGACAGAAAGATCAAGGTCACTTGCCTCTTCTTCGAAACTGAACCTGAACTCCTTCCCCAGATACTGCTGGCTGCGACCATTGCTGGCTGCTCCTGCAGCGACTTTGCCGAGGACATCAAATCCCTTCCGGTCGATGGACATCATCAAAGCGTCCTGCTCTCAGGACAGGCACTAAGTCAGCAAAGAAGAAACAGGCACACGCAACATATAAAAGGGCGCTTCCTAGTTTTGAATGAAAAATATACAGCAAACAATACGTTGTCACTGCACCGTTACAAGGGACCCAAACCGCTCATAATACTGCAGCATAGTTTCGTTTCTCAAGTTGATCGGTCATTGGTCTTATGTTGCAATCAGACATCGGTATGTCTAGTATCAAAGTTTTCTGTTATTGCTAGTATGCAAAAATGAGTATCAGAAGAACAACATGTATTAAACTTTGATATTTACATAAGCTACTGTGCACAGAGATGTAGGTGTGCCTTAACACATAAAATGCATTTAAGATCTACTTTTGCAGATGGTATGAGTTTAGTCTTTCTTCGCAGTTAAATTCTGGCGCAAGGGATTGAAAGAGGATTCATGGTCAAATGTATCCCAATACAAGCTGATCATGCAATATGTCACAAAGGAATTTCATGGTGGAACATAACAAAAAGGATCCATGGAATATGTATGCACCTTTTGGTACAATCCCTTCAAAGATTACGCCAGGTAAAATTGTAAATACAACAGCCCTTTTGTTTCACCTGTGTTTTGGCTTCCAATTAGGTTTTCTAACTAAATAGATATAAAATGTTTCTGAGAAGGTCAGTACGAGCCCCACATTGTGTGGCCTAGGGACGGTAAAATTAGGGATGGCTAATGGGCGGGTCGACCCGCATCGACCCGCCCCGCCCCGTCCCGTGCGACCCGTTTGAGTCGCACAGGGCGGGTTGCGGGTCAACCCGGACCCGCCCCGTTTAGGGGTGAGTCAACCCGAGTTGACCCGTCCCGTTTAAACAGGACGGGTCAGATTCGTCCCGTGACGAATCACGGGACGAATCGGGTCGGGGAAAATTTTCCTCGACCCCTCCTCTTTCTTTTTTTTTTTTTAAGTCCTATATTATTATATATGTGAGACGGGAAAATTAGTTTCAGACCCCTAGTTTATTTTTTTATTTTTTTTAAACCCTCAACAGTTTAAAAATTACATATTGTGGTAAATTTGAAAATTTTAAAAATAAAATAATAATAAATTCCGAGACGGGTTAGACCCGTCTCGGCGAATCCGGGTAACGAAGATTCGTTACCCCGATTCTTAATTCGTCTCGTTTGGCTTCGTTACGAGACGGGTTTCAACCCGTCTCGTAACGGATTCGTTAGCTAACGGGACGAATCAACCCGATTCGTCCCGTTAGCCATCCCTAGGTAAAATATACACGGCCTTAAAAGTGAAATTTATTTTCTAGCTACGATTGCTTTAAGATGCAAAATATCTTCCCCCCCAAGAGTCCTATATGTTAACCGACAAGAAGATCACCATGCCTTGCTTTGGGGATGCTTCAAGGCATGTTTGGTTACCTATAATTTGTGGGGAAACACTGTAGCAAAAAAGTTTCCACCCGACCAAGAGGGAAAAAGGCTGTTTCGTTCAACCTGAAAAGTTTTCCTCTCCCAAGCGGGAATGCACGAAAGTGTCCAACTCAGTTTTATTTTATTTTATTTTTCCTGGAAAAGTTGTTTTTAAGGCATAGGAGGAGGAAGTTGGTGGAAGAGCAATGAAGCAATTAGGAAATCATGAAACACAAAGGGTCTCAAGAGGGTGTGCAAGCATCATGCAATTTTATTCCTGAAGTACCCTTTTCAAAACTCCAGGTGATTCACTTTCTGAACCAACATGAGATACTTCCTAACTACATGAAATAACATAAGTTGGTTGAACAAGAGCGAGCTCCATAGCTTACTCTCACAGCTGCATTATAATGTTCGAAACAGAAAAGCATCAATGCCTGTGTCTTTCTTGACTTTGATTGATCCCAGCAATCAGCTTTGCAGAAAATGACACTACATAGAAGACAAAGTATTAGTCTCACACCATCAATAATACATAAACTGAAAGTCAAAAATGTGTAACACGGCTATCTTCTTTATAAGCAACTAAAATAAAATTCAGCTTATCTGGGAATAACCTCAAAGCCCATGCTAACAAAAAAGTTTAGATCTGTTGAGCGTTGAGCCTTACATAATGGTTCTGTCTGAGGTGCATCAACATTCTGCAATTCCAAATCATGAGCATCCCCGCTGCCATCCACATAAGTGCATGATCGACATAGAATATTTGTGTAACTCAGACCCCAAGAGAGCAATTTACATGCAAGCAACTGGTTTGCAACAAATGTTATAAAAATCAAGACGGTATTGTGAATTGTTATGGAGATCAGTCATAATCAATCAAGAACCGATCCTTTCGTTTATCTTTGAGATGAATGAATCAAAAATGAATGAATCAAAGAGGATATTTGCACCATAATAAATTATTTGATAGGTGATATAAAATAAAATATGCATTATTGATGTAAATGTAAAAATAATAGTTCTAAGAAATCAAGTTTTCGCCATAACTTTATCTTATTTGTGATGAAAATCAATTAGTTCATCATGTCCCATGCCAAATTAATTCCTACCTCCTTCATTTAATAGTTTTGGAAAAAGGGGGAACATTGAAATTGAGATTGGAATATTCAAAGTATTGTTATGATTTTTATCAAAATTTAAATACTCACAATAAAACATTAATTCAATATGCAAGGATGCAAATACAGTTTGGAGAATCATATAGTAGAAGACTGAATTGATTTTGAACTATTATGAATCATTATGGCGGAATGTGCAGATTTATTTTCAATTGCTAACAATAACACACAAACACAGACAAAAATTTCCTCTCCTATCATTTTAGTGCATTTGTTTGTATGGACCATGACACTATTTTTTTTAATATAATCATGGCTACAGCTAATTCTAAATAAAAAGTAACATTCATATAACAGACTTCTAAATAGAAGAAGGGAAGAAGGGAGGGAGAACACCCACAGACTCAGGGCAGCAAAGCTTCACCATGTAATGAGACCATCAATTAGTTGGGGCGTGAGTATTGCGAAAGAGTTTCTCTATTCCAGCACAAATGGGTAACTAAAATATGTATAGATTTTGCTTGCAATATTTTCAGTGGAAAATGCAAACAATTTGGACCATGTTACATAGCACATGAGAACTACCCCACAGATTATTAGTCTACAAACAACAAATGAAATAATCTGTTCGCATTAAGTTTTTCTCAATTCATGTGACTGGATTGACATTCTAGTACACGAGATTATGTTCTATACTTCTCTGTTTAAATATTGCTTCTAGGAGTAATCATCCCAAGAGTCCAGACTTGGTTGTTCACATGCAATGCCTCTCATTTAGGTATCAGATGAGTTGTTTTGTGTAATTATTTGCCTGAAGTCCTGACCATAAAAATTTATAATGGCAGCATGTGTTCCAATGGAGTAAATAACATAAAATTAAAGCAAGCTATTTGCACCAATGCCTAAAGATTAAGTGAGGGGAAGGCTTGGAAAAATAGCCTAATCAGTGAAGTGACAAGTTGGAGCATCCAAGTCTTTCAAATATCTGACGTCAATGGTAGCAATTTGTGTCTCCCCCAAATATTAACTTTCTCCTAAATCCAAAGACTACTTGTAGAATATTGGTGTTTTTTCCAAGCTGCAACTGTTCTGGCTAGAAAATTCTATTTAATTCTAGATTTGTTCCCATCCATCTGACTGCTCTAATTACGTTTCATATAATTATCATACAAAAAAGAACTCAGGTATTGGCTCAAACCATATGATAACAGCAATTTTATTCTATAATGGGAAACATGGCAGACAGAATCCCAACTATGTATACTGAACAGCTGAATTAAACTGGGAGATGAGCCATTTATACCTGATATTAAACTTATAAACAACAAAATTTTCACTTTGTTCCAATATATCATGTAAGATTACGCATCTTGATCTGCAACTAATACTGCAGAGCTTAGTAGGGTGGAAACTGCATAACTGGCTTGACTGGCTTTGTGGTATTCTGAGAGTACAGATTCCCTTGGACTTTCTGTAATCATCTGGACCTGGACTCAAGTATTAGAAGCAAAAGACATAGAGAACAAATTATCCATCTGATAGATTTCAAAGCCTCATGCATGACAGTGTCTTTTGAAATAGCAGTTAGAAGATCACTGCTGAAGGATGTTAAATAAGTTCTCCTTTAAAAGTTATTTAATTCCAAGCAGATTATATACTAAAAGAACTTAAGTTTCCTTTAAAAGTTATTTAATTCCAAGCAGATTATATACTAAAAAGAAACTTAAGTTTTAACCCATTTGAGTAGATTTTAGATTTTCTATTTCTACTCTTGGGTATCGGCAATATGATTGAAAACAATGCAACAGACATTACCTTCTCATCCTTAAGAGGTATAACATCACCTGCCAAAGCTACCCGAGCTGCCAACTGCAAGATATAAGTACGACATTAAGAAGACATAGAAGATATATCCAGTATGCAAGTTTTAACTTTAATAGTTATATTTATTTATAAATTTCTATATACAATAAAGGAGAAAGGGACTTTTTTGGTTCAAATGTCCATATATTGCTTCTTGTGAAACACATTTCTAACTAGTATTGTCAATTCTATTAAAGTTAGAGGGTTAGGGGAATAAGTGCCCAAGAGAAATATTCAGGCAAAAAGTGGATGGCCTGAGAAGCCATAACAACATACACAGAACCAAAATTTACTTCCTGATCAAACTAAAAAGCGAAAAAGCAGGTGTATTCTTCCCTGCTTTGAACTGAAACATTCAATTGACTACTGCATGTTGGTTAAAACAGTCATTTGGTACAATGATGGTAAAAAAAGGGCTCACTCATGTTGAAGAATAGTTAATTTTTTTGAACCAGGCAGTCATGGTAATGCTTGTCAAGAATGACCACAATTGGTCAATATAGAACATCGGCACTCGAGCCTTTAGGAGGCAAGTCCAACCAGAAATAATTAGTGCCAAACAGAAACAATCCACTATTAGAAATAAACTCAAACCAACAATGTAAATCTGCAATGACAAGAAAAGGAGCAAGTCCAAATACAGTGATTCCAAATACAGTGACTTTTAGTTGCATGGCCAGACCTTGCAGATTATATCTACTACGCAAAAGCGCTTCTCTGCTATTGCCTATTGGGGACTTTCCATTATCTCGAAATATTTATGTGTGGAAACCAAACCACTACAATTTGGTTACTATGGAGACAAACCTCCTCGAGGAGTCTCTACCCTTGAGGCAACACCTCTACTCATGAGGTAACTTGAAAAGAGGACTTCTAGTAGACGATGGAAGTACAACTTAATAATTACTCAACCAGATCCAGAATTTTCAATCGCAAGAACTTTGATGGAATTGAAGAGGCCCGTGGATATGTTTAATATTTTTCTCAAGTTTGGTGCAAAAGTCTTATTCTCATATATGATATGAGAGGTCTTAATTTAGAGGTTCTTGAAAACTAGCCATCAGAAAAATAGTCTGCCTGATCCAGTAGTCCACCAAGGTAGGTGAATAGGTGTCCTAATGAGGGGATATTGTCTTAGCAACTTAGTCTTCATGGTTTTCTGACAGAAATAAAAAGGTATTTCCACATGCTCTTAGGAATTTGGTGACACTAATATCTTCAGCCATAACTCTAATTGTTCTAAATAGGACAGAACCTGTTTACCGGACTGAGAAAAGGAAAAGTTAGCATGACCATTGGAAATGGCTATACTTAACCCAATTATTCCACACACATACACTTCCTTCCTTCCTTTCTTTTTTCGCGCGCGTGTGTGTGGAATAATTGGGTTAAGTTTAGCTATTTGCAATGGTCATGCTAAGTTTTCCTTTTAATTAGCAGCAGCAAAGAGCCAAAGAGTTCATAGGGAACTGCGAGTTCCAAGATTACACAACATATCATTTATAAGAAAAAAGCAATGCAAGAGAAACCACTGATGGACCAAGCTTTCTTATAGATTTGAGCAGGCCCATAAGTGGACCTGGAACAATGTTGCTGACGGAAAGAGAACCTCGTTCGTCGATGATTATGTTCCGTGAAATAACAAAATAAACCTGTCAGTTGGACTTGATCATCAAAATACAACCTTCTCCAATTTGAAATTGTATACTCTAAGCCAGTTTGGTTTTTATCATCTATTGATTTATATGACCAATTGGCCACATTTACTTTTAACTAGGTCCAAAGACAATTACTCAATATTCAATACAAAAGGCAAATTAATTATTCAAAAGATGATAATGAACACATGTTCACTTACTGGCCTTACTAAACATGTTCAATAAAAATGGTTCAAAAGCTTCACTTTTAACAGTTGAGGGGTAGTGAATATAAATGAAAAGCATGCATGGGAGCTTAATCAGAAACACAACCGACAAACAATAATGCATTACGGAAGGATCCTTGATTTGGGGTCTACCGATTGATCCAACAGAAACTATCTCCAACTCAATTTCTTGCAGGGTATCCTCGTGAATTTGGATACTACAACTTGAATCGATCATGCTTATAGACCTACCTTCCGAGTAACTTACAAATTCATGAAACACATCATAGATGAAATCTCGTAGCCATTTCACATTGAAATTACAGTAAATAGTTATATCACGCACATAAATTAAGCACTGTAATTTAACTGATAACCGAGATTGTTACAGTGTTGTGCAGTCCCCATCTTCTACCCAGAGGTTTGGCTTGCCTCTTGAACATGTAGTGCACCTTTGAGGTGTGAGAGTCCCTCTTGCAGTAAAAATTCAATCCAAAAATCAAGAATACCAACCAAACCACGCCCCGCGCCCCCCCCCCCCCCCCCCCCCCCCCCCCAACCCCCCAACACACCCCCACCCACCCAAAAAAAAAAAAACCCTACCCATCCACACATCTAAAAAAAAAAGGAAAAAAAAAAGAAAGAAAACCCAGTTCATATTATCAAATTTTCATCCTACCCATCAAAAAATTATTATTTTTACTCCATTAGAGTGTATACCTTCCCTTGGTTTCGGCCTTGACGGTGTTGAGGTGAGCTTGACAATTTGCACCCAATATACTCCGAAGCAATCCAAGAAAAGTGTCGAAATCGGACAAGAGACCAAAAAACTAATGAAAAAGAAACATGAAGAAGAACTTGCCCTGCATCTCTCAGCAACGATGAGAGCCGCTGCCTTGCCCCTCTTCTCATCGTCTTTGCTCAGCAGGCCCCCACCTGTTCGATGAAAATCCCGAGCGATGGAGAGCCTTTTGCACGTCTAGTTGCTCTCGGGTTGTACCCGAACCCGTCCAAACCCGCACCCGTTCCAAGGTTTGAAAAACTCTTGTCAAACTCGCATCCGGGCGCGCTCGATACAGATCCGAACCGGAATCCGCCCGAAATGAACCCTAGATCGCTACTCCCTCTTCCCCAACAGACTTCAACTAGCTTCAGGTTCAGGGCTGTCCTCTGCTCTCAATCAGGTCTTGCTCTCTTCATTTTACTCTCTGTGAAGAATTCTGCCGTTTCTTTTATTTTTGTTTGTGTTGGATCTATGGAATGGTGATCTTATTTGTGATCCACTGATAAAAGTGCATTTTTGTGAGGTTTAGGAGTTTTTAGTACGTTTCTCGTACTCGCTGCTAGCTGGAGATTGCAAAGGGCAACTACTCAGTTGAGAGAAGCACAGTTCGTCACCAGTTTCTGCTTCCACTGTCAAAAGCTTGAGGTATGATTTCTTAAAACTTGCTGTTTTTTTTTGCATTTGGATGAATGAAATTTAGACGGGTCTTTTAATTTATCTTATTTTATTTTTTGGATGAATCTCGGGGAAATCCAATGAAGGAGTCCCCACACAGTGAAAGGAAGCGTTTTTTTTTTTACACCTTAAATGAGATATTCCTTGATTATTAGCAATCTTACTAGACATAGTTTATTTTATTATATGGAGAGGAAACATAAGTACCTTATATATATTATTTATGTATGTTTTTGTGATGCCTCATTATCAGCTCACAAAGTAATACTCACTGGTTGAACAATTCCGCGAGGAAATAACGTTTAAGATTGGGAAAACCCCAAAATAAATAGCGGATAGGCACTGTGATAGTGCTACATTCTGTAAGATCAATGAGGATGAAAAATGATTTTTACACACGATATATAGGCAGTTGACTAGGGATTTCAACACATGACAAGCAGTAAAAACCACAAGTGTGTTGATATTGAGGCATGTGATTATAAGCACAAAGATTAATTTTAACGAGAATATCCCTTGAGCGGTAGGTTATTCAGCAAGCATGAAACTAGAAAAGATCCTTGGGTTTATGTCTGTGTGGGTGGGTGGGTTAGGGTTGGGTGTGCTTTTTTTTTTTTTTGGGGGAGGGGGAGGGGGGGGGGGGGGGGGCGTGGAAGGAAGGGTATGAAAACTATCAAGTATGAAAGCTAGCAGGTTTACACCTTAAACATTATTTTTAATTATTCATATCATTTAGTTCAAAATTTGAGCCCTATGATTTTCTAGAGAATCATTTATGTTGTTAAACAAAATATGAAAAACTAAAAAGGCAAATATGCATCAAAATTAGAAGGTTTCACAAAATTAGGAGAATAATTACTTAATTGATTCCTTTGAATCAAGTAGTTAAGGAAGTATATTAATAACTTAATTATAGAATATCACTTGTTGATTCCTTTAAATCAGGGAGTAGCTAAGGAACTATATCAATAACTTAGAAAGTGCCAACAGACAATATTGTAGTCCCCGCTTATTTAATAATGTGCCATCAAAATGCATGTAGTAAAAGGTGGTAATTAGTAAAAAGAAATGCATGTACACAAAAAGAAATTAGAAATTCAGGGCGGCCATGAACCCAACCCACCCCCCACCCCCCCCCCCCCCCAAAAAAAAAAAAAAAAAAAAAAAAAGACACACACACAAGCAACCACATACAACACCCACCCACACTGGTCCACCCTTGACAGTAATTTATAATTTAATATCAGAAGAAGGTTGAACTGGTCAGGGTAAATATGACCCCATTTGGAAACTTGAATAAGTTTAGACCCATTTTTTTGAGGTCTAACATTACGCCTCATAGGCATAACGTCAAAAGGGTTTAATGACTTCTTATACCTAGTAGTGCTTGGATGGGTATTAGAGGATTTTTGGTAATAGGAAATGACTGTAGTTTGTGATGGAGAATCGAACAGTTAGTATTTATTCATATTTTGAATTTACATTAGAGGAAGATTTGGTTTGATTTGATTTAGAATTTATTTGAATTTAAATGGGGTTAGATTTGGTGAGATTTGATGTTATTAATAATTGCACATATAGTGCACGTTTTGTAAACTATATATAGTCATGTAGTGACTCTTATGAGGAAATTATTATTATTATAAAAATTTTGATAAGCTATTATTATGGTATTGGTTTGGATCCCCATGGATTGAATCATAGGCGGTGAAGTTAAGATCCGAATTGCGATCCGTGATCATATCTCTTTCCCAATTATACCAAAATCCCACCACAAACCTTAAATTTCTCTCCATCCTACATCAATTTGGTATCAGAGCCGAATTTTTTAGAAAAAGAGTGAATTTTATTTACTGTTATGTGAATAGTAACCCGCTGGTTACTGTTCACATTCCCCACCGTTGTCTCCCCCTAATTTTTTTACTGTTCCATGAACAATAACCTTTACTATTCATGAGGTACTATTCACGTGACACCGTTCATCGTGAGCCAAAAATTTCGACTGCGCCAACTCAGTCCAACAGCAGCGCACAGCAGTCCATAGGCCATTTCTCGCCCGTTCAGAGTCTGATTCGTGTTCTGTTCGAACTGTTGTATGCGTGATTGAGTCCCGAAATACTGGGAAAGTTCGGGCAATTGGATAACAGATCTGATTTCAACAAGCCTCTGTTTGGTGCTGTTACTGTTCCTGCAGCAGAAATCAACGTTTCAGACCTCATTTCTAGCCTGATTTGAGTTCAGTTTGAGCCGCTGATTCTTAGATAACCTCTGATTTTTATGCACCAAATTTTGTTCATGGGGTTTTACTTTTATGGTGTATATATATACTGAGGGTGATAAAAATGAAGTTAAACGGGATATGTATGCTCCTCTCTCATATTTTTGAGGTTCTAATATGCATATTAGGTACGAGAAGTGAGAAAAGATCTTGAAGAATTCTTTAGTTATTTTGCTCTGACATCTGAGCAGAAATACCACTATGCCCAAATGAAACTGGTTGAATAAGTTTATTGGTGGTGAAAAGATAGTCATATCAACGATCAATGTTGGTTTGTCTTACAAGATCATCTTCATACTCTGTACGCTCTACACCTTCTTTATGTATCTGAGGTAGATTGCAAAGAGCCTAATGTTGAGTATGAACCAGAACTCGAGAAGCCACAATTTAGCGACCTAGTCGCTGAATGTAAGGAGAACCTAACTGACGTGGGAAATCTCTTAGCAAGCTATGCTACAAAGGTTGATTCAGATTCAGAGTCTACAGTCCTCATCGAGCCAGACATTATTGATAAGCCAGAGTCAGAAGCTGTTAATGAGCCAGAACTAGAGCCAGAAGTTGTTGATGAGGTAGAGCCAGAGTCAGAAGTTATTGCTGAGTCTGCAAGAAGAAATGTCCTCATGGTCCTCAGAAGTTAAAGAGCTTCATATTGATTTATGAAACTTGCAATGGAGCCTACCATGGAGCTAGTGTCATTTTTTATAGTTATACCCTTGAGATCAACTGACACCTATGACCCATTGCAGATTTTTCTACTGGAGATAGGATCATAGGAAATCAGTATATTCAAGGTGCAAAGTGCAGTCCGTTCAGTGTTCATCATGGATAATTCGCATCTGTCTACTACCTGTCGAGTTGTCATCTTTTAAAGTAGATATGTCACGAAAGCCAGTTCTACCCCCACCACTTTGATTCAGCTAGACACATCAGTATTGATTCCTCGATCACCACCTTGGTCTGATTGAGAATTTGTGATGTGGTTCAACCCAGTTGTACTTCCCTTGCTATTATCACTGGATTCACCAGAGATGAATGTTTTCAAACTGGGGAGAATTATGGGGAATCAAACAACTAGTATTTATTCAAATTTTGAATTTAGATTCGAAAAAGATTTGGTTTGATTTAGGATTTATTTGAATCTAGATGTGGTTAGATTTGGTTAGATTTGATGAGATTTAATGTTATCAATAATTGCATGAATAATACACATTTTGTAGGCTATATATAGCCATGTAATGACTCTTATGAGGAGATTATTATTATTATGAAAATTTTGATAAGCTATTTGCTCTGGTATTGGTTCGGATCCCTATGGATTGAATCATAAACAGTGAAGCCAAAATCCTGATTACGATTCGTGATCATATCTCTTTCACAATCCTATCAAAATCCCACCACAAACCCTAAACTCCCCCCATCCCACATCACTTTGTCATAAGCAATTCCTAGTTTCACTGTGAACTGCTATGACTGAAATTTTAGGCATAGGAGGGTTTTTTGGCTATAAGAGGCATAAACTAATACCAAGTAAAAATTAGGGTATTTAGAGTGGGGTTATTTAAACCCAAAAAAATTGATAAGTGGCCCCCAAAAATAAGTTAAGATTTTCTTGGACAGTTTTACCCTTAAATGAAAAGTCCAAAATATAGAATTAATTTTTCAAATATTATAACTTTACCACAATAATTAGTTAGTATACTGTATACCCATGTAACTAGTAAGTACACCCAACCCCTATAAGCTTAATGCTTATTCAACCTCAAAACTCTCTCTATTATTCAACACATAAACCCTAAAAATTTTAGTCTCATCCTTTGTTAAAAAAATCACCTACACCTTGATTTCTAACAGCTATGGACAAGCAAATAACAACTTGTAAGCAGTGTTTTAAAAACCCGTTATATAGCCCTATATAATATAATGCCGACTTACGTTACGTTATTAACGTAACGCAACCTAACCTACATTAGGTGCAAGTCGACTTTAAAAAAAAAATCTATATTCTCCCGGTCTATGGCGAAACCCCCCCCCCCCAAAAAAAAATCGCTAGCTCGTCGTCCTCTCTGCAACCTCGTCGTTGTCTCCTCACTTGGCGCCGAGAAGAAAGAAGAAGACATACCTTTCTAATTGACAGTAAAAGAAGAAGAACTGCCTCTGGTGGTTCTCTGTCGTGGTGGTTCTCGCCTGCGTCTCCTTCGAGCGGTGGTTCTCCGTCTCTAAGCACATATAAGCTCTCCTTCTCCCCTGATCTTTCTCTTTCTTCAGTATCCCTCGGATCTCTCTTTCCCTCCCGATCTCTCTTTGCTCCTCACCCTACATGATCTCTCTACTTGCTCTCTCGATCTCTCTCTGCTCTCTCCCGAGGGAGAGAGCGGGGGAGAGATCGAAAGGGAAAGCCGAGAGAGCTCTCGGGAGGGGGAGAGAAATCGAAGGGAGAGAGCAGAGAGTGATGGGGGAGGAGAGAGCAGAGAACGAGCGGGAGTAAAATATAGGAGAGAGTAAAGGACACGAGAGGTATAATTGAATAACATATTGTAAATTGAATTATGAATTATAATAAATAGCATGACTAAAAACTTATGAATTATGAATTATTGTAGATTGAATTATGAATCTTTGTGTAGATTGAATAGCATGGCTAAAATTTATGAATTATAATGAAAAATGCGGATCATATTATTGTTTGTGTAGATGGAATTATGTATTATAACTTGTGAATGTGAAAAATTATTGTGATACTTGCTAAAAATTGTGTTATATATCGTTTTGATATTTTTTAGAATTATTTTTCTATTTATAAAAATTCTTAAATATAGTATATTTATTTATTTTATATTAAATAAATATTAAATCGCGTAACCTACGTTATGCGTTATATTATAACCTATGTTAACATAACAGAAGAAAAATATTATCGTTACGTTATTGTTATTTTAAACATTGCTTGGGAGCATTACAACAGTGAAAATGTAAGCTTTTACTGTTTAAATTTGTTGATTTTTTTGTATGGTTTCGTCATTTACAACGGTGAGAGGGAGGAACTGGGGTTTGAGATGGGGAAAGGATAGGGGGAATTAATTTCAAATTGAGGGTATAACTGAGTTTTTACACTTAAATTGAATGTGTAGAATATAATGATATTTAGGGTAATTTGGGGGGTCTATTTACTAATTTACCGTGTCTGCTAACTAATAGGTCTACTTATCAATTCTTTGGGTATAAATAACCGCACTCAGGTATTTGGCAGATATAAGAAGAAGCAAAGTGCTTATACCATTTTATTCCGCCTTTACAAGCAGGGCCTAAGAGATTAATGCTTACTTGCTAGAGGTCCTACAATGTTGGAAATAACTTATTCCAGGATATGGCTACATATTTGGCAAACTGATTAGAAGAAAATGTTGTGCCCAACTTCAATGTTTATTGACTATGAGTTTATGCCTATGAGATGAGGATCTTGGAAATTCATGGTTAGATGAGCTATAAGAAAATGCTTGGGTGGGAACTAGTCAGTCTAGTCAAAACTTATACAAGATCGTCCTTATTACCAAGCTTCAATAAATTCTATGAAGGGAAAATGATGGTCAGATTTTAAATCCAAAAATTTGGATATAATGACAATTGATGCCGTGATCATCATCCATTTCCTCTGTAATGCCAAGGACCAAATCTTCTATTGTTGTTCAATGACATCTAATGACTTCATTATAAGCTTTATTGAGATTAGGTTATCCTTATTGGCATCCAAATGAGATATTTAGGTTCTATGGCATATCCTTTACATCCACTTTAGTTGAATTTTGGAATGTGTGGCTGCAATTTCTGTGAATTAAATCTCTAGGCCCAATTTGTCATCTGTATCATTTATAGGTCTACTACTGGAAGTCTGGAACTGCATGTTCCGACAACATTATAGTGATTTGGCGAACCATTGCAACTTAACCGTTTAACTTGTCTTGGGCAGGTTGATTTAGCTTATGTAAATCTTGTCTTAAATTTTCTTGGAGTTTATTGTTTATAATTAGCGGTGAAGGTTAGTTTATATTCTTAAGGTCTCTCCCCTAGATAAATCATTCCAAACCCTAAATGCTTCTCATTGCCCTCCAGCACCCCCCAAAAAATAATAATAATATAAATAATTAAATTAAATTAAGTTAAAATTAAAAAATGTTGAGGTTGTCACCACAATGGATACATCATTGAACACCTGTTTTTTTAAATTTGAAAATAAACCCTCAACTATGAGAACACTTCTTTCATCATGGGAACACTTGGAGTTGGGAGCCATCTGTAAAATTCATCCAAGAGGAATCCAAACATAAGAAGATTTTCAAGAATATGTCAGGTATCATTAGAAGATGTTCAAAGTACGTTAGTTACTGTACCATCTTTTCATTGTCACTCAGTTGTTTCTTCTTTATAGTCTCCTAATTGATGATTTGATAATTTTGGTTGGTTCATTTTCTGATTTGAATTGAAGTTGAGATTGTAATTCTATTTCAGTTCTTTTATCTGTACCTTTATATGTGAGTGATCACTTAATCTCCAGCACTTGTCCATCTTGGATTGTATTCATTTGCTGAAACAGTGTGGTAATGCCTATTGAATCACTGCCCCCTACCAGGCTTCTTGTATCATCTGAATGGTAAATGTAAAATAAGAGTATCGAAATATACCTGCATCTTTTAATAGCACCCTGGGAGTTTTATAAATTTGTTTTACATAAGAAATTAAATTGTCTTTGGTGGTACCTAATAGAAAATTTTTGGAACTAAGATATCATAAGGTAAAGGAATGATGGAAGTCATGGGTGTAAATGACCTAGAGGGGGGGGGGTGAATAGGTGATAATGCTAATCTAGAAACTAAATGCGCTAAATGCGGAAGTTAAAACAATTTGCAACACACTTAGTACAACACACAAGTGTAGCCGAATTCCCCGTGAAGGGCTCTGGACTAACTCCTCTTGATTCCCCTAGATATGGGTTGAGGTGCTATATGAAGCTCTTGTGGTTAAGTATAAGTGAGGCACACACAAGCAATCCAAGCATATAAGAGATATAACAATATGAACGATGCAAGGCAACACAAGCAATATGAATGAAATGAATGATGCTATGCACAGAGTAAAAGAGAGAGAGAGTTTAGAGATAATGGATCAACGCAAACACAAGGATATGTTTCGAGGTTCGAACCCCTAGCTCTACGTCCCCGCCTTCACCGAGAAGGATTTCTAATCCACTATACTCCCACCGAGGGAACCTCCACCGAGAAGGATTTGTTACAACAAAGGGAGTACCGAGCTCCTCTTTCAAACACCGCCTCACAACCGAGGGGTAGGCCCGTAGCCAATAAACAAACTCCACCTCACAATAGAGGGAGCAAACACCAATCTCCACCTCTACCAAAGAGGGAGCAAACCAATCACCCGATCACCTCTACCAAAGAGGGATACAACAAAGATAAGGGTGTACAACTTGGAGGCTCAACAACCTCAAACAATCTCTTTTTCCACTAAACAATGATCCTAATAGAATAGGATAGTATGATAAGCTCAAGTGTGGAAAACTAGGTATTTGGAAAACAAAAGCTCAAAGAAATAATCTTGGGAAAACTCTTGAAGATAATGAAAATGAAGAACAAACACAAATCTCCCAAAATTCTATTTCCTTTGATTTTTCCGAAAACCTAAAACAAATAAGATTGGAAGTTTTAAAGCCCAAAAACATTTTTGAAATCTTTTAAAAACACTTCAGAAAACTGAAAATTTTTGCTCTTGAAAATCTTATCTAAAACACCAAGCAATGGGGTATTTATAGCCCCAAAACAAAACTAGCCGTTAGGCTGATCTGGCAGCCTGACAGGCTACCGGTCGGCCGGCCCGGCCGACCGCCAACGGTCAGAAATGTGACCGTTGGGGCAACCCGGTCGACCGCACGGTCGACCGCCCAGATACAGAGAGCAAAGCTCTCTGGTCCGGTCGGCCGCCCGGCCGACCGTCCCTGTGACTGTCAAACGTGCACAAGCCTGTGCACGTCGGTCGACCGCAAGGATCGACCGGCCTTTGGTGCGGTCGGCCGACCTGGCCTGTCAGCCACAAATCTAGGACAGAAACACTTGTTAAAAATATTTTTAAAATCTTTTTAAGTCTTGTAAAAATACCCAAAAATAGTTTTATCATTTTGCATTGATATATAAACATGTGATAAACATTTCTACTCAAATATCAAGCATATGAAACCATTTTTGTTTTTTAACATTTTTACCAAAAACCAAAACATGTATTTTTATCAAACTTGAATTTTTCAGTAGGAAATCTGATTTTTTCTAAAACTCATGAATAGACATATCAAAATAAGTTTGTTTAAGATATGAAGCATGTATGTATATTGAACACATATAATATACATAAAAATAAAGTAAACTTGTTTTGATCACTATTCATGAAAACCAAAATCCAAAAACATAAAACTTGTGTGTTTGTGCACTTGAGCATATCAACTATTCTAAGCTTTACAATGGATCTAAACACACTAAACTAAACTAGGATACCTAAGTCTTCTTGACGATTTTCATCTTCAAGTCGACTCGACCCCAAATGTGATCCACCGAGTGCAAAGGAGTGATCTTGAAGCTCGGGCACCGGAATCACCATGTGAAGGCTTCCAAACTCCTCTTTTTGAAGCAATCACCAACTAAATCTTGATTAATGATCTGAAACTAAAATCACAAGATTATTAGTAAACATAACTACATGAGTTAATCATCATCAAAACTAGAGTGGAAGGCCTCTGGGCCAACAATCTCCCCCTTTTTGATGATGACAAAACTCATGGAGTTATATATGCATGGATTAAAGTTAAGCTTCAAAGAAGCTCCCCCTTAACTCATGCATAAACAAAATAAAGTATAAATATACAATGAATGACAATGCATAATCATGCATAAACAATAAAAGGTTCTAGATACCAATGAAATGTTCAAAACAAAACATGCTCTAGATATCAATTAAAATTAAACTAAATTAAACTTAATATATGCGAAACATAAACATGCATATATAAAACATGTACCAATCATGCATATTAAAAACATCTTCTCTATTTGAGTTTGATTGTGTTTTATATAATGCATGTTAAACTCTCAAATAATTCTCCCCCTTTTTGTCAATCATCAACAAAGGGGTAAAAACCAAAACAAAAAAAAATCTTCTCCCCTTTTTAATACAAAGAAACAATCTTCAATAGGGGTAAAAGCAAAACCAAATCAATAAATTTTTCTCCCCCTTTTTGTTCAAAATAATGAATCAACAAAAGGGTTAATAAAAAAAATGTTCTCCCCTTTTTGTCTAAAACAAAACAAAACCAAATAGGGGTAACAATCAATTAAGATATCAATTTAAAATATGTCAAAGTGGCATCTTGATACCAATTGAAAGTAAACATAAATTTCAATAAATGTTATATGCTATATGCTATATACATTCATGAAGAGGAAGATGTGAAGCTTCCCTACATAGATACATTACATGAAGGAGGGATGACAAGCCCTAATTCACATAACATACACTACGCAATGCATAAGCGGAGATGCGAAGCTCCCCCTACACACGTGTACCACATAAAGAAAAGATTGTCAAGCTCTTCAATACAAGATACACTCATCATGAATCTATATGTAGAAGAGATGTTAAGCTCTCTTTGCATATAAGCAATATAAATTAAAACATTTTGACTATTTTCTTTAAACAAAAATTTTGATATATCAATTTTTTTATAAAATATTCAAATAAACATCTTGATATCAAAAAGAGTATTTTTCTTTTTAAGAATATGATATCAATTTAAAATTTTTATTTTCTATCATAAAGGGAGTGGAAATACAAATACCATTGTAAATATGAAAATCGAATTTTCTCCCCCTTTATGAAATACCAACAAAACACATGCATAAGCTTGAAATGAGATACCAATTGAAAATTGAATCAATTAAAACAAGGTTAAAACTCAAGCTTTAGCATAAACAAATATATATGTATGAAAAGTAGATACCAATAGAAATTGATATTCTTGGAATTGAAAGCATACATATATACAAACATATATGAGTATACAAGAAAGGTCAAATTGATACGAATTGAAAGAATTCAATGATACCAATTGAAACAACAATAATGATCAAGTGTATACATCATATAACTACCACCCAATCATGGTTCAAGTTTTAAATGATTTTCATTTTAAAGCATACATGAACATGATCTCCCATCCAACCTCTCATAGATGGTAGGGGTTTTCAAAAATAGATTTGAAAAATAAGGTGTGTTTGAAAAACTCTACCAAATGAAGAATATCGCAACTAGTTATATGAAAATTTGTAAACTAGTACGAAATCCTTCAAGTAAGGAATAAAACAAAATTATTTTTCATGAAAACATGAAATCCACATGATAATCAACACTCAAGTCAATAAAGCATAAATATGACTCATGAAAACAAACACATGAGTAAACAATAAATGTGAGTGTACAGATACAATGTGAAGAATATAATCATGAAAGATAGACAATAAGCTCAATATTCCTTGAAACAAGAAAACATGAAAATCATCAAAACTTATTTAATCTTCAAGGTATATGTATGTCCTATACAAATTAAAGTATACATACATATCCAAACATGACGAGTCCACAAAGATATATGCATGAAGGCACGTGGCTCAAAAGGATGTATATGTATAAACAATAGTTTGGATAAAATAGACATATACATGAAGCTAAACATAAACATAAAACATGAAAAACTAGATTTTCATTAAACAAATTTCATTTCAAGGTATATGTATGATTTGTCAACACAAGAAGTATACATACATATCCTTAAACACAATTGAGTCCATATGTATAGATTTGCATGAAGGCAAATGACTCAAGGGTTGTTTGACACGGAGAGGGGGTTGGCTGGCGTAACGTTTCCTGGAATCAGATGGAAAAGATTACAGCCGGCTTAATCTTCCGGTTACAAGGGAGGGGGAATATTGAATCTTGAATTCCCCCTTTGTTTAGTGCTGGGTTCTTCGTGTGGCGGTGGAGAGTGAATCTTGTTCTCCGTTGACCGGATGACTGTTCGGACCGTCGGGGATCTTCTCTTCGGTCGGTAGAGGGAGTAACTCAGCTCCGTCTACCAAAACTCTAGAAGAGGAGGTAGGCGAAGAGCGGCTAGTACTCAGTAAGCTCGCTGAAGGGTTTTCTCTCTCTCTGTCGATGATCTCTCCTTTGCCCGATAATCGTCGACGTCCTCTCTCTTTGTTGTTGTTTCTCTTCCTTTGATTGTCATCCTTAATTGTCCTCCTTAATTGTCCTCCTTAATTGTCGTCCCCCTTCAATAGTGACGGGACTATTTATAGGGTTTTTTAGGGGGTGATCGTGCCCCCTAAAAGTGCTCCACGATGAGGGCCAACTTCCCCGCTACATGGGCGGTGGATGGCGCCATAATCGGGGTAGTTGCAACCGAGACGTGGGTGTTGAGCCGACGCGTCTTGATGCTGAGACGCGGGCTTCGGGCCGACGCGCCTTGATGCTGAGACGCGGGCTTCGGGCCGACGCGCCTTGATGCTGAGACGCGGGCTATCTCTCGCGTCTTGATTGTCACATTTAGCCTTGCGCCTGGATCTTGGATCTCTGTGTTTTGGTGGCTTGTCTTGGTGATTTTTAGACAGCCTACAGAACCCCCTCCAAAGTTTTCGACATTCCGCAGTTAACTGGGACGGATTTCGAAATACTTTGGATTCTAGCTGAGTTCGCCTTCGTGACTAGACTGTTGATGCTCCGGGTTTAATCTTATCTGGAGTTGGTCTTCGTGAGTGTACTGTTGAACTCTTTGAAGCCCCCAGAGTTGATCATGTTGAGTGTTTAGATGCACAGTCTAAACCTCCCCGATTGCTTTTAGTCTGTCACTGGTGCGCTTTAAGCTAGGAGTGGTTGGTCGTCTGCTTGCATCAGTGTACTGTTGAACTGATTTTGCAGAAGCAGGAGGCCAAACGCAGGTTCTTTTTCAAAAAGCAGAGATGGTACTGCTGTAAAGGCGCGATTTGCGTCCTTTGGCAATGGAGACGCGACTGATCTTCAGAAGGCAGACGCGATATTTGGCCAGACTGGAAGGACGCGAATTTCTTAGAGAGACGCGACCTTCCAAATGCATTCATGGAGAGGCTGACGTGGCATGTCCATCGAGGAGGTGCGTTCTTTGGGCGCGAATTCTGTGCCATGTCATGATTACGCCGCCAGCTGGCCTAGGGAACCGGCGAAATTTCGCCTTTTGGCGCGCGGATTTCCTGGTTCATTAAATGAACTGCTCCACGTGTCGACTGCTGATTCGTGGCGGGGTTGCGACGCATGATCTTCTCCGTTCAGAAATGATTTGGTTACACGCGTCAAGCGGTGACTCGCTGCAGCGTCTACCGGGCCACGCGCCGCGTATCTTCGCGAATCCCTGTGCCTATAAAAGGCAACAGTTGGAGAGATGCATCTTCTTCTCCGAACGCACTCGCTGAAAAAAAAGAATTTCCTTCTCTGTTCATCTTCGAACTTGTTCATCTCCTTGCTTGGATTTCTGAACATCAATGGCACCCAAGGCTAAGCCAACTGCATCGTCCTCAAAGGCGACCGTCGCCGAGGCCCAGAGGGGCGGCTCCTCCTCTGCACAGGACGTCGTTCTCCCAGGTCTCCAAGGTAAAGGCCTCTTAGGCGGAAGTTTCGCCATTAAAGAAAGTTCAAAGAACTTTTAAGAACCCTTAACACGTGATTTTCAGATCGTGTTTGATTCCCAGACGCAGTCTTTGGGATGATAACCGAGGCGCGGGTTTGGACCCTCGCGCGCTTGAGTCCTGCGCTTCAGATTCTTCACTTAGAATATTTTCTATTTGTGAAGGGTTCAGACGCGGACTTAGTTTACAGAACGCGGATTTGATCCTTGCGTTCTGTTTCATCAGCTGCTGATTTTGATGAATCTGGCACCCGAGTCCAAGTACTTCGACATCTGGGGATGTGAAAGGAAGGGGGTTACCCTCCTTAACTTCTGGCGATTATGGTAGTGGAAAGGTTAAGGTGGATAACTCCCTTCTTTTCGCACCCCAGAAGTGTCATCAAGGAGAATGTTGTGGAGACGCCAATCCCATAGGTCTGGACGCGGATTTGATAATTCCTGCGTCCAGTGCCTCTTCTGCGTGGATGCGCAGGTCTGGACGCGGATTTGATAATTCCTGCGTCCAGTGTCTCTTCTGCGTGGATGCGCAGGTCTGGACGCGGATTTGATAATTCCTGCGTCCAGTGTCTCTTCTGCGTTCAGATTATGAACACTTAGCATTTTTTTCCATGCTTTTGATAGAGTATCTAACTAAGTGTCCTTTTCTTTTTGCAGCGCCACGCCCTGCTACTTCACTCGCCAAGAAGTGCCACTTTGGTCATGTAGGTGGTGCTGACCGGGATTTGACTTTTGTATTGCAAAGGACTGTTCCTGTGACTGCTGACAAATCACCGGATCGCAGAGAGAGGCTCTCAAATGTTGACATGAGAACTCTTCGGGTGTTTATGACTGATGCAGCATTCGCGACAGATGCTGGCATCAAGCTGGAGAAGCCTGCCTTCTTCTTCGGAGATCGTATCCACGATGGCGGCCATAGCGTATATGACGGGACTTACAAATGGCTCCGTCAGATAAAGGGTGGAAGATTTTTTCTTCCAGACATGGAGAGGATGTTCCCGCTGTCCTACTTCCAGCATATGTCCGTCCCTCGGAAGATGGAATGGGACCTTGCTCGATATGTTCCCGAGGTCACTCTTGGTGATTTGGGCTCCCACAAAGTATACCGTCATGATAGCCATGACAGGTCAGTTATCGGCCTTTTCCCTGGATCGCGCAGGACTGAGGTTCCAGCCGGGGAGATACCACAACTTGGCACTACCTTCCTCAACGCCTTCATGGAGGCGGAGGGTGACTACCCAGTTGGGTTCCGTGCGCCGGGGTGGGTCCGTTCCACGGAGAACTATTGGTGGGGCAGGATGGTCGGCTTTGTCCTTACCGAGCTCGGGGGCCTGCTAAAGCGCGTGGGACTATACTCGGCAGTCAGGGCCGTGCAGTGGGGGATCCCTCAAAGCTCTCAGAACTTCTTCGGGATTCTAGAGCGTTATAATCCTTCGACGGGGACGTTCTTCACTCCGGTCGGAGAGATGGGCCTTGCTCTGCATGAGCTGCACGAGGTCTCGGGGCTGTCGACAGGGGATATTCCCTATGAGGAATATGTCCCGACCGCTGTGGAGCTTCGCTATGTGAAGGAGGAGTTTCCCCTCATATATGAGACCTACTGGGAAGTGCTATGTCACTTCCACATTTGCGGCCAGATAACCAAATGGCGGTCGCAGGGAGTCAAGCAACTGTCTTGGGCCAGTTACTTGTTCAATAATGTCAACACCAAAGACCATCGGATAACCCGATTGGATCCCAGCTCTGACAGGGAGATCGAAGACAGGATCGACCAGGCTCCGAACAGCTTCTACACCACGGAGTCGAACGAGGACGGTTTCGACCCTGACTTGGTTTTTGAAAGCTTTCACCATCAAGCCCGGACTCCTATCTCCGATCGGGCGCTGTTGGCGGGCTTTCTGATGCTGTGGCTGAAGCGCTGTGTGGTGCCCACGCTGCCGCATGAAGTCATTGTTGCTGACGTGGTGTACCCGGCGGTGCTCCTGGCTCATGGGAACCCCATAGCCCTTCTCCCGGCCGTGGCGGCTGGTATTCAGAGCGGGCTGCGGGCGCTCACTAAGAGTTTCTGCGAGCCACCAAAACTGCAGACTCCGAGGGAAAGCCGTATGTTGACTCAGAGGGGAGTCCGACGGTGAAGCGTCCCAACCCTCGTGTCGAGCTGCCTTACACGTACCTTATTGCTTGGTACGTGATGCATTGCCCTTCTTTGATGACGGCAGCGCGTTGGAGGGAGAATTCTGTCCCTTTCGTACAGCGGTTGGAGGGTTCAAAATGGCGTGATCCTTACATATATTACGTCCGGAAGTGCCTTTCAGACCCTGCCAACTACCAGCTCAATCGCTGCCTCCTCCAGATCCCTGATGCATCTTTCGGGGATCTACTTGTTGATTCTGTTGGCCCAGATGACTTCACGAGGTTATCCGCGGGGGCCTTCTGGTGGTTGCTAAATATCCGGCCCGAATATGTGCTTTTCCGGCAAGGGACGTCATGTACCATTGAGCCGTACATGCCGAGTCGCTTCGCTCGACAGTTCGGCTATGATCAGCTCTATGTCGGGAACCCCAACGCTAGGCTTGCCTTCGAAGGGAACCTGTTCGAGGGTGCTCGGGCCTGGTACTATAGTGTGGCTGGAGGGACGGGAGTATCTTTCCGTCTACCTCTCGAGGGGCCCAAGTGCCGTACGAGTTTCAGCTTCTGTACTTGGTACTCTCAAGCCATCCAAACGCCAGACTTTTTCCCGGCGTCTTCATGCATTGAGAGCATCAATGCAAGTCTCGAGGCCAGGACTGATTCTAGTAAACCGACGAAACTCGTAGAACAGTACCTGAAGGCCCAAAAGGAGGTCGGGCGAAGATCGAGGAGGGAGCCCCCAGCAGTGAGGGCGGGGCCGCGACCGGCAAGGGCAGAGCCACCAGCGACAAGGGTGGAGCCACCAGCCAGGAGGGAGGAGCCGCGGGCCAGGAGGTCTAAGCAGTTGGCGAGCAAGAGCAAGCGTCATCGACGTTCTGCTTCTATCGTTGAGCCTGCCCCAAAGAAGGCTCGGAGGGACTTAACGGCTGAAGTCTCTCAATCCGGAGACATCTCTGCCGGAGTTGAGGCTCCTCCTGAAAACGTCCCTGTTAGGGTTGAGGAACCGTCGGAAGATGAAGATTTCCCCACCCTAGTCCGTGCTCCTAGGTCGCGCAGCAAGACCGTGGAGGAAGGGGAGCTTGTTGAAGAGTCCACCGCCGCCGAAGATGACGAGTCACTGGAGGTTGACATAATGACTGGAGGGGATGTTGAGATTGCAGGCCTCTCAGTTCAACCCGAGCCTTCTTCTGCTCATGATGGGAGAGACGAGGCACAGCAGCCGGGGTCTCCTAGCATCTTCATTTCCAGTCTTAGGGCAGTCGACCCTAGTCCTACCACTGGGATGATTGGAGGTAAGGCTCCTGTTGCGGAGCTTCCTCGCGTTGCGCTGTCGTCTTCTTCGTTATCGGGGGAAAGCGACTTCGAAGACGAGACCGACTATGGCGATGAACCCGCTCTTCCTGATCAGAGCAAATTCTTCCACATCTCGGAGGAGGAAATACATGAGGGTGAGCCATCGACTGCACCATCGCTGGCGATTATCCCTACTGAAGGTATTCTTTCCATCTTCTGTTTAATTTTCTCTTTGCATATTGAAGAGGATGTTCTAACATTCTTCTTTTATGCTGCAGGGCCAACCGAAGATGCTGAGGCTACAACCTCCTCGCGTATCGAGGAGATGGTGAAAGAGTTGACCCGGCCCGAGGGGATTGAGGTCTCGGCTGCTGAGATACCCTCAAAGGGGGCAGCTGTTGAAATTGGGGAGCCTTCCACTCTGCCAGAAGAGGAAGTAACCACTGAGGCTGAGGAGGCTCTCACTCTGCCAGGCGAGGAGGTTACTGCTGAAGCCGAGGAGACTTCCGCTCCGCAGGATTTGACGTCTCCGGACCTCCAACCTGGTAAGGCAGCTCTGATGCTTTAAATGTTTAGCTCTTCTATCATTGTGGCTAACATCGCGATAACTTGCAGAGAGGACCGAGGGGGTTCAGGTGGAGGGTCCGATGGTTGGCACCCTTCCAGAAGGCCATACAGCTCAGGTCTCGGTGGAGGTTTCTGAGGAGGTCGTGCTTACTACTCCCTCATTGGTCGTGGAGGCTCCTGCAGAGGTAGTACCTCCGGAAGCGTCAGCGGCCGGTCCAGCTCTTGCTGTCTCGACGGCCAGCACGACTCTTGTGCGAGAAGATCCGCCTTATATCCCCTATCCTGTGACAGAAAAGGGGT
The DNA here is from genome assembly GCA_038442645.1 of Agave tequilana. Taxonomy (NCBI): domain Eukaryota; kingdom Viridiplantae; phylum Streptophyta; class Magnoliopsida; order Asparagales; family Asparagaceae; genus Agave; species Agave tequilana. Next base: position 93,908 of record JAVJIF010006930.1, on the reverse strand, counting down.
CGGGAAGCTTCCTAGGTGGTGAAGACATGGGGGAACTGGCACGTCAGATGGTGCAGCAATTCTTCGCTTCGATGGGATCATGTATTGATCTCATCTTACGTGGAAACAGCACGTTCCAATTTGCCCAGACGCTTCTTAAAAATCTGGCCGTGAACGTCGAATTAACCGGAGGCCCTTCACTTGCCAAGGCGTGTCTACGGGTGGTAGAGCAACTGGGAGACTACCTGCAGGAGCTGGAGTCTTTGGAAGATGCTGGCTCTTTTAGTGAGGCCCAGGCCACCCTGACTAGGCTCCTAGCTGCTCAAGAACGAGAGCGACAGGAAGCGGAGGCACAAATCGCTGCAGAGATCCGCAATCTCGAATATTCCCAGGCTGAATGTCAGAAACTAGCTGGCGATTCAAGGGAATCCGAGCTTGTCATGCAGAGCACAGAGCAAGTCATCATCAGGGCTCGGGACACCATTGCCAAGGCAGAAGTGGTGCTTGCGCTCAATGAGGAAAAGCTTGCTATCATCAAGAAGCAGCTAGAGGAGCAACAAGCTGCTAGGGCGCGAGCTGAAGAGAGTCTGTCTCTACATTCTTCCAGGGTGGAATCTCTGCGAACGCAGCTGGCCGCAAGAAATTTCTTATCCGAAGAGGAGCTGCGGAACCGGGCTATTATGGAAGCTGAAAGGACGCGCCAACACGAGATTCACCGCCTTAGGGAACAAATCCGTACCTTGGCGAACCAGGACATTTAGCCTTCTTTTCTTTTCCCCCTTTTTTTTTTAAGAAGAGGACACTCTGTTTAGAGTGTTTGTATCCACTTTTACCGTTTATAATAAAAGTTTGAAAAATTTTGCTCCATCTTCTTTGCTCAGCTGTAGGCGAATCCAACTCCTTGGTAACTGGCACTTAGGTAAGACTAAGTTCTGTTGATGAAACGCGGCCTTGACTCTGAGTCTTCTTAATGAGACGCGACATTGATCCATAAAGTGAGACGCGGTCGTCAGTCCACAGGAACTTAGATTTACTAAGTCCTTTTGATGAGACGCAGCGTCAATCACAGAGTGAAACGCGGTCTTCTTGATGAGACGCAGCTTTGATCTATAAAGTGAGACGCGGTCGTCAGTCCATGGAGTGAGACGCAGCGTCAATCACAAAGTGAAACGCGGTCTTCTTGATGAGACGCAGCATTGATCCATAAAGTGAGACGCGGTCGTCAGTCCATGGAGTGAGACGCAGCGTTAATCACAGAGTGAAACGCGGTTGCTAAGAAAGACGCGGATCGATCAGACACGGGATACGCAGCCTCGAGCGACTTTTCCATCTGCGTTCAATGCAGCATTACTTTAAAAGATTTTTAGGAGATCTTTGAACGTCAAGTCTTCACCGTCGATTGGGGTTCCGGGTCATCCGTTGCTTCCCAAGACAGTTATCCACGCGTCAGCCTCTTATTGGGTTCAGGCGTTAATGCTCTTGCATGCGGAACCGACGCTGGCGGTTGAAAAACCGGCGCATTTCGACGGTTTCCAAAGCAGCGCTCCACACGTCCGTTTTTGATTGGGCTTTGACAGTTGTGCGCGACGGTTCCGATTGATGCCCCATTAATGACAGTTATTAGGGACTGCCTATAAATAGAGTGCACCCTCTTCCTTTTTAACAATCCAACTTAGACTGTTTTCATTTGTTTTGCTCCGAGAGAAGTCTCGCCTTGAATTATCTTTCAGAGAACCGTCTTCATGGATGAAGATGACCCAGAGCTCTCATGCCTCTGTTTGGTCTCTTCAGAAGGAATCCTCTCTCATGTCATCCTGCGCACCCGCGTTTGGATGCAAAAGAGGTCAACTCTGGACAGAGGTTTCTGCTGGTATGTCACCCCGATGATGTCCATAGCCTGTATTTTGGCATAGGCATCTGAATGGAATTCTGGTGCATTCCTATTCTGGAATTTGTGCTGGTGACTTGAACTTTTCTGAACGCGGGCTCTTGACGCTGGCTTTGCTCATGGCTATTGCCTTGGCGCGTTTCAGACCTGAATCTTGCAACTCCTGTTCACCCAACAGAGAGATGGCAATTTTCGGCGTTTGAAGTTTTTCGCGTCTAGTATATTAGACGCGGGTGCAAACTGAGACCGCGTTTGAATCCTGGGCGCGGTACAGTTTTAACTCGCGTCTGTTTCTGCTGACGCGGTGGTTTGACTTGTGCAGATCATTTCCGCGTCTGGAGTCTTCAATGACTGCCGCGTCTGTTACTTAGTTTTTAAAGTATACTAAGTTCCAGATTTTCTGATTCTCTTATTTGTTCTTTGCAGGTTCGCTGGTCTCCTGGAAGAGTGCTTCAACCGGCGAGCTTGCTCAATGTTCGTTTGTAAGAGAGTAAATTATGGTCCTCGTCGTTTGTAAGAGAGTAAATTATATCTCTGGCGAGGACCCAAATCTCGCCAAGGTCTCTTCAGATCTCCTGCACCACTCTTGCCTGATGGCAAGAGATGGTCAGGTCAAGTATGACGGCGAGGAGGTTCCGGCGGTTGCGGTGGCGGAGAGGATCCTCTTCCTCTCCCATCCCAGAAGTAACATCAAGGACAGTCCATGTCCTTTGGATGGCCTGCTGGGGAAAGATCAACTCTTGAACGAAGGGTTGCAGGCTCTTCTGTTGCCGCTGGACCTAGTGGAGGGTAGCATCCTTTGTGATGACTCCTAAACTTCCTCTCTCACCCCAGAAGTGACTCCATGTTTGTTGGATGGTCTGCTAGGGAAAGAGACGCGCCTGAACGAAGGGTTGCAGGACCTTCTGTTGCCACCGGACCTCAAGAACACCATTGCTCTTAGCTTAGTCAGCTAGGGCGCTTTCGAAGTTGGCGTCGTGCATCAAAGTGCAATCGGTTCCAACAGTCGCCACAATTTGGCACTTCTTCAGACATCATGCACTTAGGATCAGATGCGGCTTCAAGGAGTGAGTACGGCCTCAGAGAGAGAGAGGGACTTCTTTGTACTCCTTAATTGTAACACTCAATCTTATTGTATAAGAGAGCGTTTTGTATCACTTTCATGTGTTTGGATATGAATAAAAGTGACACTTTTCTTTTTGCCTCTTTCTGTTGTCTTGAATGTTTTGTTTTAGAAGCAAAAGAATGATTTTGGTGGACCCGCCACTTTATAAAAGAAAGTGACAGGGGGAATGCGTACTCCCAGAGAAGGTGAACTTTTGTCAAGTGTCTAGGATTGACTTGATTCAAGGTCAGCTGGGGAATTTGATAAAACATTGTCAGCGGTGTAATGTTGACCTAACAATGTCTTTAGGTGGACCTGTTATTCTGTTGAAGAGAATAACAAGTGAAACTAGACCCACGAGGAATCTAGTAAAGCTTTTACCGTTAGAGGTGTGATATTAACTTAACGGGTTGGAGATAGTCTTGTCAGAAGTGTGGTGTTAACTTGACAAGGATGTGAGTCAGAGGTGTGATATTAACTTAACTCAGAATGTCACTGTCATTGGTGTAATGTTTAACTTAACAGTGAGGTAATGCTAGAGGTGTGATGTTGAACTTAGCATTGGTCATCTCGACTTAGACGAGGAAGTCGAGGAACGGTCATGGCCATAGGTGTACTGTTGAACTTAGCGATGACTCGGATGCTAGAAGTGTAGTGTTAACTTGGCATCGTCCATTTCAGCTTCGATACGGAAGTCTGAAGAAAGGTGACTATCAGAGGTGTGATATTAACTTGACAGGCACTCGATGTACTGCTTAGAGGTGTAATGTTAACTTAAACAGTAGTTTGTCAGAGGTGTAATGTTAACTTGACAAGAATTGGCTCGTGATAAGAGCAATTTGAGGACCTGTCATTCTATTGATGAGAATTGACAAGTGGAATTTGAAATGCCAGAGGTATAGTGTTAACTTGGCAAATTTGAGAGTTTGTTACTCTATGCAGAGTTAACAAGCAAAGTTTATACCCGACAAAGGGTATTCATTACCAGAGGTATAGTGTTAACGTAGTAATGATTGCACTTTGTGGTCCTACCATTCTATGGATGAGAATTGGTAAGGGATTTTGGAGGAAAGAGTGGACTCGAGTCCACTTAGGATTTTTAGCAAACCCTCAGCTATCAACGGATTTGACATGCCTTTACCAACTACCGTTTGAGTTGGGCTAGCCATGCTATTCCCCTCAGCATGATGAGTTGTCGAGGACTTATGTTGGGCTTAAAGGCCAACATTTTCCTCTATCCTTAGCCGTCGAGGGCGTCGGATCAAATGGGAACGTGTCCCTTAGGATTTTTAGCAAATCCTCAGCTGTCAACGGGTTTGACATGCCTTTACCAACTACCGTTTGAGTTGGGCTAGCCATGCTATTCCCCTCAGCATGATGAGTTGTCAAGGATTTATGTCGGGCTTAAAGGCCAACATTTTCCTCTATCCTTAGCCGTCGAGGGCGTCGGATGTTTGATCAGAGGTGTACTTTTAACTTGATCGGAAGAAGAGTACTATTAAGGATAGTACTTCTTCAAGAATTTGCCATTGATCGGCATCATGAGTGTATCGCCATTTGAAGTTATGAGGCGATATGATCCATTTGAGTAGACTGACTCTACTACAAATGGTCCTTTCCATTTGGGCTGAAATTTTCCTTTTGTCTTGTGCGTCATGACCATGGGTCTTCGGACAGCTAAGACAAGGTCGCCTTTCTTGAAAGTTCGCGCTTTGACTTTCTTGTTGAAGGCTCTGGTGATACGAGCTTGGTAAAGCTCGATTTGTTGTTGGGTCTGCAAACGCTTGTCGTCTAAGGCTTCCAACTCCTGGAGTCGCTGCTGATGCTTCTCCTCAGTTGTCATTTCCGCTGTCAAGGCGACGCGTAGAGAGGGAATTTGTATTTCCAATGGAAGGACAGCTTCGCATCCGTATACCAAGGAAAATGGCGTGGCTTTAGTTGGGGTTCGCACCGTTGTGCGGTAGGCCCATAAGCATTCACCCAGCTTGTCGTCCCAGTCTCGTTGACTTTTCGAGACGAACTTTTTGAGAAGCTTGCCAATAGTCTTGTTGAAGGCTTCTGCAAGACCGTTAGCAGCAGGATAGTATGCCGTTGAGGACACACTCTGGATTCTGAACTTCGCGCAGAATCTCTGGAAAGCCTGGCTGATGAACTGGGGTCCATTGTCATGGATGATACGCCGAGGCACACCGAAGCGGTAAATAACGTGATGTTTCACGAACTTGATCACGTTAGAAGATTTCACCTCTTTCAAAGGGATAGCTTCGGCCCACTTAGAGAAGTAATCGGTTATCGCTAGAATGAACCGATGTCCTTTCGATGATGGTGGGCTGATAGGGCCAACCACGTCCATCCCCCACATTTCAAACGGCCAAGTAGAGGTCGTTGAGTGGAGGTACCCTGGTGCTTGATGGATGAAATCGCCGTGTATTTGGCAGGCGTAACATCTCTTAGCATAAGCGACAGCATCGGCAATCATCTTGGGCCAATAGTAACCCATCCTTTGGAGTCGATGTGCCAATTTCGGGCCAGGTTGATGAGCTCCACAAGTACCATCGTGGGCTTCTTTCAATACTCCTTGGGCTTCTTTTGATGAGAGGCATCGGAGCAGGATCCCGTCATGCGATCGACGATACAATGTTCGCGAAATCGCATTATAGTAGAATTTGGGGGCTTTCCTCCGAATGGCGGCCGCCTCCTTGGTGTCTTCGGGCAGAATGCCGTATAAGACAAAATCAATGTAGGGGAATCGCCAGTCTTTAAGCCCTAGAACCGGTTGACACTTCAAGTGTTTCTTTACCGCGACGATCTTCCGCTGACCCCGGATAGTCTCCGAGGGGAATTTTTGGACAGTATAGGTCGTGGCTATAGACGAATACTTTCTCCATTGCTCCAGCTGGAAGAGCTAAGGAAGCAGCGAGGGATGCGAGTGCATCCGCATGTGCATTTTGCCTGCGCGGTACATGGTCGATGTAGAAGTTTGAAAACCTTTCGGCCATGTGAATTGTCGCGTTGTAGTAGGGTACTAGATCTTCATGTCTGGCCTCGTACTCTCCGCGAACTTGGCTGACGATGAGTTTAGAGTCACCGTAAGCCTCGAGATTTTTAACGCCAATCTCATCGGCGAATTGCATCCCAATCAAAAGAGCGTTGTATTCCGCCACATTGTTGGAGCAGGGCTCGGTTAACGAGATAGCTCGGGGAATCACATAATTTTGTGGGGAGACGAGTACCACTCCTACCCCCGCCACTATGTGTCCCTTTGGGCTTGTCCTTGATGCACCGTCGAAGAAAAGTTGCCATACTTGACTTTCGAACAACGTCTGAGTCAGGCAGACTTCGGCGGCCTCGTCTGGGAGATCCTCATAGAGTTTGGCTGCCCTCGGATCGGGGTGTTCAGCTAAGAAGTCCGCCACCGCTTGCCCCTTAATAGCCTTTTGTGGCAGAAAATGCATCTCATATTGTGATAGCAATATGGCCCATTTTGCCAGCCGGCCATTTAGTGAAGAAGGCTTTGTCATAAGTAACCTCAGAGGGTTGACTTTTGATATGACATTTATAGTCTGGCCTACCAGATAGTGTCGCATTTTCTGAATGGCGAACACTAGTGCCAAACATTCCTTCTCGATCGGGTTGTACCGATGTTCGGCTCCGATCATTGTTCTACTCAGATAGTAGATTGCCTGTTCTCGTCCTTCTTCATCATTTTGAGCTAGTAGAGCTCCCAAGGAATGATCCATTGCTCGGACGTACACCAGGAAAGGCTTTCCGGACACCGGAGCTGCAAGGACTGGTGGTTGGGTGAGGTAGTGTTTGATCTCCTCAAATGCTTTTTGACAAGCGTCGTCCCAAATGAATGAAACACCCTTTTTCATCAGCTTGGCGAAGGGTTGGCATCTCCCGGAAAGGTTTGATATGAACCTGCGGATGTACGCCAATCGTCCTTGTAATCCCCTGAGCTCCTTGAGGCTTCTGGGGGGTTGCATCTCTTGGATAGCGCGGACTTTCTCTGGATCCAAATAGATTCCTGTGGAAGTCACAACAAATCCTAGGAATTTGCCACTGGCTACCCCCAGGAAGGATTTGGTGGGGTTCATCTTCAATTGATGAGCCCGCATGATGTCGAAGACCACCTTCAGGTCTGCTATGTGATCACCTTTAGTGCGACTCTTCACTGCGATGTCATCGACATAGCATTCCACCGTTTTCCGCATTTGCTGATGGAAAATGGCGTTCATGGCCCTTTGGTATGTTGCCCCTGCATTTTTCAGTCCGAAGGGCATGACGGTGTAACAATATACCCCTAGAGGAGTCCTGAAGGAGGTATGCTTTTCGTCATCGGGATACATCTTGATTTGATTGTATCCTGAGAACCCGTCCATAAAGGACATTCGCTCGAATCCACAAGTATTGTCAATCATGACATCTGTGATTGGCAATGGGAATTCGTCTTTGGGGCAGGCTCGTTTAGATCACGGAAGTCGATGCAGATCCGGATCTTCCCGTTCTTCTTGGAGACGGGGACGATGTTGGCTACCCAGTCGGGATGTTGTTCTTCCCGGATGAAGCCAGAATCGATGAGCTTTCTGACTTCTGATTGAATTGCCTCCATTATCTCTGGACGGAACCGTCGCTGCTGTTGTTTAACAGGCTTCATGTCCGGATTGATGTTGAGGCGATGCATAGCCACTTGAGGATCAAGTCCAGGCATGTCCTCATAATTCCAGGCGAAGACATCTATATACTCTTGTACAAGAGATATTAAATCCTTCTTCTCTGGAGGTGACAGGCCGTCACTTATGAAGATGGGCTTGGGGTTGGTCTCATCTCCTAGGTTGATCTGAACAACCTTGTCATCTGTGGGTGGCTCACGCTGTTCAAAGCGGATATCCCAAAGAGCATTCAAATGTTTGATCCAAGGATCTGTATCAGGTTGGATCATTTCTTCAACTTCATCTTCCAGATGGCCTGTTGAAACCATGTTTACTGAAAGCCCTTTGAAGATGTTGCCGACACTGACATCTGACTCCCATGATGACGTGTCTGAAGAGCAATCGTTGCTCGACGATTCTTGAGAATCAGGGCTGATGGGACCGGAGTTGATACATAGCCCAACCCCCTGCGCGTCCGATGATAATAATCGGGGGCCTTCCCTTTTGGCACAAAGGATCGAAGTAGCGTCCTCCTTCCTTTGCCGAAGTTCAACCCGGGTCTGTTGGTTATATCGTACCCCATTTGCTTCATCATTCTGAGTGCTTTCGATTCATAATGGTCGAGCTGAGGGGATTCCTCCTCGCTTTCCGATTCTTCGCGGGGCATTGGTTCAGACGAGATTCGCCCAAAAAGTATCGGTCTTTGGCCTTTTCGTCTTGCCGGAACCAAGAATATAGATTCCTGCGCATCGCCATTATCCTGGTATGTCCCGAAAGATGATTTTACTGGTACATGCAATGATGTCAAAGCATCCATTGCCGACCAGATGTCATCGTCTACGTCGGTAGTAGTATCCGACGGTATTGAATCGGATGCACACGCAGAAAAATATTCAAAGTCTAGATTCTCATTAATATACCAACCGCCTGCATCGTCGGTGGTATTATCAACATCGAGCTTATTAGTGCTCTTTACAAGTGGTTTTAACTCCCACAGGCACTTTTCTTGCTCGGGCTCAGTGTCAGCCTCATTACCAGAGTCTGGCGCCTCCAGTTGCGGGGTTTCGTCCACCGGATCCTGATATAAAAGGGAATCCGTGAAATAATTCTCGACTCCCTTGAACGGATACCTTTCGGCAACCAACGTTTGCACCTTCCCACTCGCGTCAATGTATTTCATGACTTGGTGAAGAGTGGAGGGAACGATGGAGTTGCGGTGGATCCATGGTCGTCCTAGCAGCAGATTGTAGGAAGTGTCGGCGTCGATGACATAGCATGTCACCTCCGACTTGAGGCTCCCAATCTGGCACTTGAGCTTGATCTTCCCCATTGGACGGGTGCCGTTGGCATTGAACCCGTAGATGGTCGTCTGTGTAGGGCTCAGACGGTGAGTAGGGATGCCGAGGTGTTGCATGACTCGGCGGGGCATAATGCTCAATGCGGACCCTGGATCTACCTGAATGCGGTTCACCTCAGATGATCCGATGTAACCTGTGAAGTACAGGGGTCGATCATGTTTCCCTTTCACCTGCATATCATCTGCCGTGAAGGTGATGCAGGGGGCATTCTGGGAAGTGTGGAGGCAGTCCTCTACATCTTCCTCCTTCGGCACCTGGGTCACGAAGGCCTCAGCATTCGCCAGAGCTTCTTGCAGAGCCTCTCTGGTTGACTTTGATAGCCTCAGGAGTTCATACAAGGTGATGCGTGCCGGGATGTTGGCTAGTTGAGCCAAGACATCGAAGTGGTAAGGTGTCGAGGATCCTTCCGCTGCACCTTTTGGAAGGGCTCGAGAGAATCGAGTCTCCTTCTGCTTTGCCACCGGTGGCTTCGTGGAGGGCTTGGCTGATTCTACGGCTGGTTGCGGAGAAGCCGCTGCCGTCTCGCCGTACTGCTTCAAGTATGCCTGTCCTGAACGGGTCCCCGCCATCGGTTGGCTGGGCTCTGCGGCCAGGACTATTGTTTCCTCTTCTGAATCAGTCAGCGAGGGAACATCATCCTCTGCTTCTCGGGAGGAAGCACATACCACATGGCAGGACGAAGCTTTTGCCTTGCCTTTGGACTTCCTGTTGGTCACAGTAGTCCATTGTTGTTCATCGACGAGGTCAGGGTGGACCCACATGGTTTCCCCCTGAGGTGTAGGGACGGCTACCAAGCCCTTCTCCTGCTGCTGGTGAGGGTCTGTGTTGACCACTCTTAATTCTCCCCTTGGAATAGGAGTTACCCCCGCAGGCGTTGGAGGTTGTCTCCCGAACTGGAGAACCGACGTTACATTGGCCGTGACCTTCTTCTGCTCTGGTCGGAGCTTGAGCACCTCCGCGTCAATCAGAGCCTGAAGAATGTCCTTGAAGACGTAGCAACTTTTGGTAGGATGTCCCAACATCCTGTGGTACATGCAGTAGTTGGGATTGTCGGTCTTGCCGACTTCCTCCGGGCGTCTAATTTCAGGGAGCTTCAGTCGATTGCTCTTGTTGAGTAGCTTGAAGAGCGAATCGACGTGTTCCTCCTTGAAGGAATACTGCTTGTTGGGGCGTGGCTGGCTTGAAGAGCCACTTGCCCTGCCTGTTTGAGGTTTGGTGGGAGATTTCGTCTCCGTCGCCAAATTATCCTTCCGCTTCGTCTGGAGGGAGGTGTCTGGTGCCGGTGCACGCCTTGTCGATCTTTCCGGCCGCAGCTTGCCTTCCTCTGCCTTGACACGGGCAACAATCTCCTCAGCCTGTTCACCCTGTTGGACTAACTGCTTCCAGGTGCGGCTTTCAGCAACTCCTATTTGAGCAAGGAGTGAGGTTTGGAGATTGTGGCGGCATGTTTCCACCAGGGTGGCCTGGGTCATACCGCTTGGGCACCGGAGTGCCGTGTTCCGAAATCTTTCCACGAAAGATTTGACGGACTCCCCTCTCCGCTGTTTGGTAGCTAAAAGGGTGGGCATTGTGACTTCGGAGTCATCTTCGAAGAAGCGTGTCAAGAACAGCTTCTCTAGATCCCCCCAGTTCTTGATAGAACCCTCCGGGAGCTTCATAAACCACTCAAAAGCCAACCCTTTCAGGGTGCCGATGAACAGTCGCGCCAGGATGGCGTCATTATCTACCACATTCCCGGTCTGGGATTTGAAGTAGTAGATGTGCTGGTTGGGTGACCCCTTCCCGTCGAATGCTTGGAGGGTTGGAGCCTTGAACTTAGGAGGGTATGGAACTAAGTCCCACTCAGCCGGATAGGGCCGGACCACTCCGCTTCTTGGAGGTCCTTGCGATTGGCAAGGGCCTCGAGACGTCATTCCAATTGACTCATCCTCTTAGCATGAGTCTTCTCCTGGTCTTGGTCGCTTCTTGCCTGCGACGAGGGCTTGGACACATCCGAGGTAGATCTTCGTGTCTCGTCGGAAGATTCGGAGGGTGGGCTTCCTCCCTTTCTCCCTTTCCCCTTCGGTCGTCTAGGAGGAGATCTCGCTCTTTCTTCAAGCAATTTCTCAAGCATATGCTTAAGGGAGTCAATGGATCTCTGTTGAGAGGCGATTATATCCATCTGGTGCTTCTGCGTCTGTTCTAAACGCCTGGCCGTCTCCTCAGGAGTGTCTGCCATGTAGGCGGAAGCCTCCTTCTCGACGGAAGAGTTTGAAGCCTGCGACTCCACTATAGCGGAGTGAGAACCACCCATTCTAATGCCGCGGGCTAAGGCATTATAGTCAATTGGGGGAATGGCCCCTGTCCGGGTGCGAGTGTGTTGATACACCCCCTCCGGCTCAGAGTCAGATTCCTCTAAGTTGACCATTAGTTGTTTTCCCTTGCTTCTGCTAGTCATGTTTGCAGTAAGCTCCGGGTATTCAACATCTGAGAAGGTTCTCCTCCTGTGGGAGCGTCTTCTTTTGGCTGACGGGGGAATCAGGGTCAGCTGTCTGATTAAGGACTGCTGGTGCACGCCTGATCCATAATGGCATCCAGAGAGCATATGGATGAGTTGCTGACAGCAGCATGACGAAGTGGCTTGATTGGCACTTCTTTTTCTTGTCAAATAATCCCTCAAATCCGTGGGAGGGGGATTAAAGAGACTGGTCTCGCGACGTCGAAGACGGGAGACAGTCATGTGCTGCTCAGCCTGGACGCAGACTTCAGGGACGCGGCTCTCATGACGCGGCTGTATGACGCGCACGCGAGTCTCGCGTTGCTGCCTGGTGCGTTTAGGCAGAGTTGCTTGAGAGAGAGTGGGCTGCTGGGCCCCACGCCTATGAGTGCGTACTTCCTGCGTTTGAAAAGACGCGGAGGTTTCACCCTGGCGTTTGATGAGTTGGTCCTCAGAGGACTCAACTTGAGGGGTCTCGCGTTTGGGTCGCCAAACGCGGATCTCACGCACTGGACGAGGTGCGGGCAAGGCATCAGATTGTACGCCGCGTCCACCCCCAGTCAGACAACCAACGGTTCCGACTTGGAGTTGACGCGCGCGTCTCCTCTGTCGACGCTCAGCATTCCGATTGCGTCGAGGAGGTGGAGAGAAACCAACAACATCCTGGTTTATAGAACCAAGAGTGTTCACCACGCGGGTCTCCTGAGAGACGTTGACGCGGGTATTCTGCGCGACGCAGTTGATCGCAGCAGCAGTGGTGCCTGGGACCACGCGGGCCTTCTGGGAGGCGTTGGCGCGTGTGTTCTGTGCGACGCGGTTGATCGCAACAGCAGTGCCTGAGGTCACGCGGGCCTTCTGGGAGGCGTTGGCGCGTGAACTTGTCTCGGCACAGTGGGCATCGGCACCCGGCAGAGCCTCAGATTGGGCTTCGGGTAGCTTCTCAGTTGAGACCCTGCGGCAGACGCGGGTCTTTGGGCTCTTGGAGCCAGAAGAGAGGAACTCTTCATACTTCGTCTGGTCGAACTCGACGACGAGTGTTTCGACCATCTTCCCCTTACGGAGAACATCATCCTGCGCCACGATCTGTTCGTCAGTGACGAAAGTAGTCCCCAGCGGAGTCGCCATCTCTTGTTTGACACGGAGAGGGGGTTGGCTGGCGTAACGTTTCCTGGAATCAGATGGAAAAGATTACAGCCGGCTTAATCTTCCGGTTACAAGGGAGGGGGAATATTGAATCTTGAATTCCCCCTTTGTTTAGTGCTGGGTTCTTCGTGTGGCGGTGGAGAGTGAATCTTGTTCTCCGTTGACCGGATGACTGTTCGGACCGTCGGGGATCTTCTCTTCGGTCGGTAGAGGGAGTAACTCAGCTCCGTCTACCAAAACTCTAGAAGAGGAGGTAGGCGAAGAGCGGCTAGTACTCAGTAAGCTCGCTGAAGGGTTTTCTCTCTCTCTGTCGATGATCTCTCCTTTGCCCGATAATCGTCGACGTCCTCTCTCTTTGTTGTTGTTGTTTCTCTTCCTTTGATTGTCGTCCTTAATTGTCCTCCTTAATTGTCGTCCCCCCTTCAATAGTGACGGGACTATTTATAGGGTTTTTAGGGGGTGATCGTGCCCCCTAAAAGTGCTCCACGATGAGGGCCAACTTTCCCGCTACATGGGCGGTGGATGGCGCCATAATCGGGGTAGTTGCAACCGAGACGTGGGTGTTGAGCCGACGCGTCTTGATGCTGAGACGCGGGCTTCGGGCCGACGCGCCTTGATGCTGAGACGCGGGCTTCGGGCCGACGCGCCTTGATGCTGAGACGCGGGCTTCGGGCCGACGCGCCTTGATGCTGAGACGCGGGCTTCGGGCTGACGCGCCTTGATGCTGAGACGCGGGCTATCTCTCGCGTCTTGATTGTCACATTTAGCCTTGCGCCTGGATCTTGGATCTCTGTGTTTTGGTGGCTTGTCTTGGTGATTTTTAGACAGCCTACAGGGGTATACATGTATATCTTAAAGTTTGGCAAAATAGACATATACATGAAATGAAAACACATGATCATAAAACAAAACCAAAAATAGGAATACAAGTTTAAAATGTATGGATCATTAAAACTAGACTATACTAGCACATCTAATGGGTTCAAATAAGCATTCAAGCTCAAACATATATAGATTTATTTGTGGCCCACTATATGTACAAGTATATACCAAGTTTTAATGAAAACTAACATCTAAACATGTAATCAACTCATGAAGCATAAAACGGGATATAAATCAACATGAAAACATAAACATGATTATTATGTAAATTCACATGTTATTAAACCTATGATAAACATGATAGCTAACAAATGGTGAGAACACTAAAATAATAGTCCATATTAAACATGGGTGTCTCAAAATGCTAAACATGTATGTCAAGGATTTAATAAACATGGCATTTTCATAATAATCAATAAACAATAAAACATGCTATATATGATAAACATGAAAAGCATGTAAATAAAAATAAGGAGTTAGGAATCGTTACCAAAACCTAGAAGGTAACTTCCCTTGTCTCCAAAACATGGTGGTCTTCTCCACCAAACATCCCTGGAAAGTGATGCATCCAATTGATATTCATGAAGCTCGGAACGCATCCACTCCAAGGTACCGATACTCTCACGTCATGCGAGAGCCCACTCCTACATCATAAACACGAGGGGTGGTCTTTGATACCCATATCTTATTGGGTCCATGGGGGTTAGTACCTTCTCTAACCCAAACAAACTTATTTGCTAAATTTGAAACATGTATACGATCATAGCAAAATTTAGCAAGGTGGCCCTTACGTCCACAATGTGTACAAGTGTACACATGAGCATACATAGTGTGATGGTGTCCGTGAGGAGCATGTGTATGCCGTGGAGGGTGTGCATGAAAAGATGGAACTTGTTTCTTTCGAAACAAAGATTCCAAACGTGTATGACTCTTGGCACATTGGCTCAAAGTGTAGCCTAAACAATCCACTCTCTTCTTCAACAAACAAAATCATCATTAATCTTAGAAGAAGAGGTGCATGCAATAGGTAGACTAGATGAAGAGGCTACACTAGCATGGCAAACATGTGCATCTAAATCATTTTGTAAAACTTCATTTTTCTTTAAACAAATATCTAAATCATTTGAAATAGAAATTATTTTATTTTTCAAAACAACATTCTCCTTTAAAACAAAATCAATTTTTGAAGACAAGTTTTCATTTTTCTTCAAAATATTTTCACAATCATTTTATTTTTCAACAAATCATTTTCTTTTAAAACAAGATTAAGTTGAGATCTAAGTGAGTCACATTCACTAGAAACCTCTTCCTTCTCTTGCAAAACAATCTCAATTTTAGATGACAAATTTTTCTTTTCCTCTTTTAAAACAAGATTCTCATTTTTCAATATTTTGTATTTAGAAATCAAATTTTCACAATTTCTAGCAAGTTCATTATTCATAGCTTGAGCTTCTAGACATTCATTGCAATATGAATTAGAACTAGTATCTAGTTGAGTGTCCGAGTGTACCTCAAGGGAGTCATTCCCTTGGACCATGAAGCAAAGTTCTTCGGACTCGTCTCTTCTAGATCTTCTCTTCTTTTCGATAATCTTTGGTAGCTCGGGAGAAGTCAAAATGCTCCAAACTGCATAAGCCGAATCATAGTGAGCAAACACATGTAAATAATCTTTATGAAGTGATGCTCTAAGTGCCTCTAGGGCTATTGCATTGGCTTCTATATGCTTGCTATCACTAAGGAAGGATTCCTTGGTAATGGCAAGGTGAACTTTATATCCTAGGGCTTTTAAATGACAACTCATCATAACCTTCCAAATCTCAAGTTTAGAAATGTCAAATATAGGAGGGCTATCCATGAGTGCAAACTATATGTGTGCAAGCAAACAAAAGTGCAAATGCAAATGATAGATTAGCAAAACAAGGATCTCACTCCTAGGATGTTAAGCCTAAGTATCAGGAGCGTAGGCTCTGATACCAATTGTAAATCACCTAGAGGGGGGGTGAATAGGTGATAATGCTAATCTAGAAACTAAATGCGCTAAATGCGGAAGTTAAAACAAATTTGCAACACACTTAGTACAACACACAAGTGTAGCCGAATTCCCCGTGAAGGGCTCTGGACTAACTCCTCTTGATTCTCCTAGATATGGGTTGAGGTGCTATATGAAGCTCTTGTGGTTAAGTATAAGTGAGGCACACACAAGCAATCCAAGCATATAAGAGATATAGCAATATGAACGATGCAAGGCAACACAAGCAATATGAATGAAATGAATGATGCTATGCACAAAGTAAAAGAGAGAGAGTTTAGAGATAATGGATCAAACGCAAACACAAGAATATGTTTCGAGGTTCGAGCCCCTAGCTCTACGTCCCCGCCTTCGCCGAGAAGGATTTCTAATCCACTATACTCCCACCGAGGGAACCTCCACCGAGGAGGATTTGTTACAACAAAGGGAGTACCGAACTCCTCTCTCAAACACCGCCTCACAACCGAGGGGTAGGCCCGTAGCCAATAAACAAACTCCACCTCACAATAGAGGGAGCAAACACCAATCTCCACCTCTACCAAAGAGGGAGCAAACCAATCACCCGATCACCTCTACCAAAGAGGGATACAACAAAGATAAGGGTGTACAACTTGGAGGCTCAACAACCTCAAACAATCTCTTTTTTCACTAAACAATGATCCTAATAGAATAGGATAGTATGATAAGCTCAAGTGTGGAAAACTAGGTATTTGGAAAACAAAAGCTCAAAGAAATAATCTTGGGAAAACTCTTGAAGATAATGGAAATAAAGAACAAACACAAATCTCCCAAAATTCTATTTCCTTTGATTTTTTCAAGAACCTAAAACAAATAAGATTGGAAGTTTTAAAGCCCAAAAACACTTTTGAAATCTTTTAAAAACACTTCAAAAAAACTGAGAATTTTTGCTCTTGAAAATCTTATCTAAAAACACCAAGCAATGAGGTATTTATAGCCCCAAAACAAAAACTAGCCGTTAGGCTGATCTGGCAGCCTGACAGGCTACCGGTCGGCCGGCCCGGCCGACCGCCAACGGTCAGAAATGTGACCGTTGGGGCAACCCGGTCGACCGCACGGCCGACCGCCCAGATACAGAGAGCAAAGCTCTCTGGTCCGGTCGCCGCCCGGCCGACCGTCCCTGTGACTGTCAAACGTGCACAAGCCTGTGCACGTCGGTCGACCGCAAGGGTCGACCGGCCTTTGGTGTGGTCGACGGTGCGGTCGGTCGACCTGGCCTGTCAGCCACAAATCTGGGACAGAAACACTTGTTAAAAATATTTTTAAAAATCTTTTAAGTCTTGTAAAAATACCCAAAAATAGTTTTATCATTTTGCATTGATATATAAACATGTGATAAACATTTCTATTCAAATATCAAGCATATGAAACTATTTTTGTTTCTTAACATTTTTACCAAAAACCAAAACATGTATTTTTATCAAACTTGAATTTTTCAGTAGGAAATCTGATTTTCCTAAAACTCATGAATAGACATATCAAAATAAGTTTGTTTAAGATATGAAGCATGTATGTATATTGAACACATATAATATACATAAAAACAAAGTAAACTTGTTTTGATCACTATTCATGAAAACCAAAATCCAAAAACATAAAACTTGTGTGTTTGTGCACTTGAACATATCAACTATTCTAAGCTTTACAATGGATCTAAACACACTAAACTAAAACTAGGATACCTAAGTTTTTTAGTATTATTCAATCAAAGCTCTAGGTATGATTCAGTAATTACTCAATGCATAGTTTAGCTAAAAATATATTTAAAATGTATATGAAGAAGTTGTGTTATACAAACAAGAATCAAGGGAGTTTACTATTTAATTTAATCAATACGTTTACGGTATTAATATAAGGGACTATATAATTTAATCAATACCCTTATGTTATTAATATAAGGGCGCAAATACATTAATCATTAGTCGATTGGGGTTGATATCGGTTCCAAAAATGTAACCTTGAAATCCAGTTTACCTCACTGTTTATTTTCAGGTTCCAAGTATTTTTCCCAAACTTAAATCTCAAACCCTAATTTTATCAACATCCAACTTCCCCTAAATTGAACCTCTTTATAATCAGGAGAGTGAAGGGTTCTTCAAGCACGTCTGTTTGCTGTATGTATGCATTATTTAGATAATGATACTTGTAAAAATCATGAATAGGAAGTAAACATATCATTCAGTTAAGGAATAGATGTAAGGTATATAAATGAGTCACGCAAGAAAAACTATAAAGGGGTCTCATCATCTAATTTAGTCTATAAGTTTGAACTAAAAGAACTAATAGAAGGGTCTAACTGCAAATGCATCAGTTATTAGTCAATGCGGTCTGATATCTAAACATACTTATTCCTAATTTTGAAGAGGAGAGGGGTCTTCTCTGGATAAGCAGGATCAAACTCAACAAGCAATCAAGCTGGAACAATGTATTAAGTTGTTCCAATTCGTCTCAGTGAATCCCAAAATGATGTTTATCAATAGAGTTTTTCTGCTTCTGGCCAGCAAAGTTGAAGGTACTAAAGTGGTCAATCAGAGATAGGTTGGATACTAATATGTATTATTTAAATAAGCTCTAGATTTTCCGAAAATATCTTCACCTCTTCTGCCTGGCTTAGATGAAACATAATTATTAAAGCTTTAGTTTTGAGGATTGGTTTCACAAAATATGTTCAATAAGCAGGGTAGGTTAAAAGTTTGTTTCAAATCACCAAAATTTGAATATCATGCACGTACTGTTATTGTTACTTGACTTTCCCTTTTCTTATTTGAGCTATTCAGTTGATTAAATATTGCGCCCTTAAAATAAGGATTTTTCAGCATTTATAACCCTCACTTTGATTTATGAGCATCTGCCAACCTTTTAGGCTATAAGTGCTAAGAAATCGGACCAGGTTGAATGCTATTAAAACAGAATGAGGGGCCATAAGTGCTCCTTAGTTGAAAAGTTCTATAATTTCACTTTTATATGATAGCAAGATGGTTATGGTTATATGGAAGTGGCATTTGTATAGTACTTCAAAAACCTTTATTTTTAAACACTTGAAAAAACAGATGAGGCCCTGGTATTTGATTTAGTCATTCACAATATGCGTTGCGTTGCCTACCTTTAAACTGATCGGCTCGTTACAGTTCTTCCTTTCACGACTAGGCAAACCAGGAGCATGGGACGGAAGGCTGGGGGCTTGTACATAAATCCAAAGAAGTTTGGCGCTGTTGGGAAACCCTGCATGAAGGAGATGGTAACATTCCTTGGCTGCTTGTCCCTCAACAAGAACAATGATGAAAGATGCATCAGGCACAAGGACCTCTTGGTCGCTTGTGTCGAATCTCAGGTATGAAACTCTTATCCATCATGAACCTAATTCTTTCTAGTGATTTTGTTATTTGTGATGGTTTTTATAATTCTAACAGAGAGGAAAGCCCAAAAATCCAGCGAGGACCATCAATTACCACCTGCAACGCCTTGGCAGGGATAAATTCTTATAATGCGAACTCAGAGAATGCTGCGTATAAGCACTAGCATCATCAGTGAACCAATTTTGAGTCATCCGTAATTTGAATCACAGATATAATGTGGAAATTGCATTAAGATGTGAAACCATAAGAGCTTTCTTGTTTACATTTAGTCTAATGTTATCATCATCGACTTTTATGTGACTTGGTATTATGGTTCACGAGAATAATGTTGTCTTGTGTTGTATCTCATGATATTATTTGTTGTTGTCTCTTTAAATTGTGTCTTCATTAGATCAAATTGTTAATTATTGACAATGCACTTGTTTTTTTTTTTTTTTTTAAATTTATTTACACGGTATTTAGGGGGGTTCGCCCCCAGACTAATCCCTGTACACCACATGCACACTCCCTCCACATGTGATGGGTAAGCCTAGGGCTTTGCCTCGGTACAATTATTCAGTTGTTTATTTCAAACTGTGAAATGTGTATCTTTGATCGACATGCGGTTAGCAATATCTGCAATATGTAAGTCATCGATGACCCTTTCTTTTCTCTTAAATTAAACAAGGAAAAAAAAATTGGAAATGAGGTGAAAGAGGAATATTTATAAGCAGGGATTTTATTTTTTTTAATTTTTTGCTAATATGGGGTTTATTGTAGCCAACAGCTTGAGAACAAGAACTTGCTGAATTAATTGAGGTGCAGTTTAATTCCTTTTTATTTTATAGTATCTATTATTTTTAATTGGTAAAGAAATAACTAGGATTGAATAATTTAATTTACTCAGCTTTATATATATATTTTTAATCCCTTTTCTTTGCATTAAAAATGTGGCATCCTGTGGACTGCAAAGATGAACTAATTTTTTTTGGGATAAAATCTTTTAGAAATATGATTGAGTAATTAGATCGAGTAATTAGCGACCACAGTTTGTTAGACTTTTAGAATTAGAATCTGAAGCATGCCGCGAACCTTTGTTTAATAACATAGAAAGAGTTGAGCTACGCTAATTTCAGAAGGATTAAGATTATAAATACTTCTATTTTGAATTTGTTGGCATCATCCAAATTCAAGATTCACACCATTAAATATAATCTACCAATAAACTAGTTAGGAACAATATTTCAAAGTTTTTGTTATGATTTACTCAAAATTAAAAAGAAGAAAGAAAATAAAAAAGACTCGAAAAGAATTAAGAAGAGATGAAAGAATTAAAGAATTTAACAAGAAGTGTGTAACAATGCAATTGTGTTGAGACTCTTTAAGCCTTGAACCCTAATTCATTATTTTACCCTAAAATATTAACAGCCTATTAAAAATGTCCATATGTTTCCTCTCAAAAAGGGGGGAAAAAGCCCATCTTTTTTTTTTCCTCTCCCTTTTCCTCTCCTCTTCTTTTCTTTTTACGAGTGAAGATTCTGAATCCTAAACGTCACAGGGTTGTGCCCGCAAAGAAAGAAATTTCTCACTCCTAAACAAACTCTACTACGATCTCACTTCACTCCTAAACACGCTCCCTCCCTCCCTCTCTAATAATATCTTCAGTACTCTCACAAGGACCCCTGTAAAATCTGTCACACACTCTCTTGTTTTTTTTTTTTTAGAGTAAACGGTACTTAAAAAGGCTCTCCTGCATTTCATCACAAAGCTTTTAGTGAACACAACACTGTGATACAAGAGGAAGAAGCACGAAAATACTCCTCGAACTACACACGTAGGTGTAAAAGCAAAGAAGAACAAAAGTAAAGAAGAAAACTCCGAACAAGAAGAAATCTGTCACACCCCCCCTTGTTATTGTCCAGTGTTGGCCCAAAGGCCTTCCACTCTAGTTTTGATGATGATTAACTCATGTAGTTATGTTTACTAATAATCTTGTGTTGTTTAAGTTTCAGATCATTAACCAAGATATTAGTTGGTGATTAGCTTCAACAAAGAGTTTAGAAGCTTTTCATGATGATTCCAGGGCCAAAGCTTCAAGATCATACATTGCCTAGCCCATGGATGGAGTTTTGGAGCAAGTCTACTTGAAGATGAAGATCATCAAGAAGACTTAGGTATCCATAGTTTAATTAGTGTGTTTAGATCCAATTTGTAAAGTTTAGTATAGTTGATATGCTCAAGTGCACAACACACACGTTTTCATGATTTGGATTTTGGTTTTCATGGATAGTAGATCAAAACAAGTTAATTGATATATGTATAGTTGTTTCACTCTATACATGCATGCTTAACTTTTATCAAACTTGATTTTGAGCTTAACATCTCTTTGATAAAAATACAAGTTTTGTTTTTGATAAAATTTGCAAGACTCGAAAATGAATTAATATGATTGATATATGTCTTGAAATTTTATCATTTGTTTGTGTTTCAATATAAAATGTTAAAACAAGTTTTATGGGATTTTCAGAAAAGATAAAAGATTTTTATAAAACATTTTTCCCAGTTTTTCTGACCCAGGTTTGTGTTGACAGGCCGGTCGGTCGACCGTACAGGTCGACCGTACCAAGGGCCGGTCGACCCATAGGGTCGACCGACGTGCACAAACTTGTGCACGTTTGGCAGACACAAACTCGGTCGACCGTACGGGTCGACCGGGTCTGAGAGCTCTGCTCTCTGTTTGTTTGGGTCGACCGGGCGGTCGACCGCTGCAGAGAGTTCTGCTCTCTGTTTGTTTCGGTCGACCGGGCCGGTCGACCGCAGTTGCCCAACGGTCATATTTCTGACCGTTGGCGGTCGACCGGGCCGGTCGACCGCTGCCTGTCAGAGCTGCCAGCTCAGCTCTAACGGCTAGTTTTGTATTGGGCCTATATAAACCCCATCTCTTTGGGTTTTTGGCTAAGGTTTTCAAGAAGAAAAATTTCAGTATTTCTCTAGTGTTTAAACAAGTTTTCAAAATAGTTTTTGTGCTAAAAAGATTTCATCTTTATTGTTTTTGGGTTTATGGAAAATCAAAGAAAACTAGGTTTTGGGATATTGATTTGATCTTTAATTTCTATCATATACAAGAGATTTCCCAAGTAATTTTTCTTTGTTGCTTGTTTCCAAAAACACCTAGTTTCCACACTTGAGCTATCACCTATTCTAATCTATTTAGGATCTTGTTTTGTGGAAAAGAAAAGAGAAAAGAAAGAGAGATTGAGTTTGTGGTTTTTGGAACCACTTGTTGTAAACACCCTTATTCTTGTTGTATCCCTCTTAGGTAGAGGTGATCGGGTGATTGGTTTGCTCCCTCTAGTGAGAGGTGGAGTTTGGTTGTAAACCCTCTTCGGTAGAGGTGTTGGTTGTTGTGTTGGCTACGGGCCTACCCCTCGGTTGTGAGGTGGTTGTTTGAGAGAGGAGTTTGGTACTCCTAAGTGTTGTAACAAATCCTCTTCGGTAGAGGTTCCCTCGGTGGGAGATAGTGGATTGGAAATCCTACACGGTGGTGTAGGCGGTGATGTAGAGTAAGGTGCTCGAACCTCGAAACATATCTTGGTGTTTGCGTTTTGATCCATTGTCTCTCTAACTCTCTCTCTTATAATTGTGCAAAGCATCATTCATATCATCATACCATATTTGCTTGTGTTGAGCATAATTCATATTGCCATAACTATTTGCTTGTGTTGCCTTGCATATATTCATATTGCTATATCCTTGATTGCTTGGCTTGATTGTGTGTGCACATTGCTTGGATTGCTTGTGTGTGTGCCTAACTTATACTCATCCAACAAGAGCTTCACATAGCGCCTCAACCCATTTCAAGGGGAATCAAGAGGAGTTAGTCCAGAGCCTCGCAAGGGGAATTCGGCTACACTTGTTGTATTGTATTAGTTTGTGCAATATTTGCATTAGCTTCCGCATTTAGCGCACTTAGTTTTGCATTTAGCTTTAGATTAGCACTAACACCTATTCACCCCCCTCTAGGTGTTCCCTTTCAATTGGTATCAGAGCTAGTGCTCCTGATACTTAGGCTTAACATCCTAGGAGTGAGATCCTTTGTTTGCTAATCTATTGTTTGCATTTGCTTGTTTTGCACACATATAGTTTACCATGGCTTTCATGACCCCACCTAAGTTTGACCCTTTCAACATTCATGTTTGGAAAATTAGGATGACCGTTTATTTACAAACCCTAAGTCATAAAGTTTACCTTGCCATTACCAAGGAATCCTTCCTTAGTGATAGCAATCATATAGGGGCCAATGCACTAGCCCTAGAGGCCATTAGAAGCACTTTATCTAAAGATTATCTTTTATGTGTTTCTAACATTGATTCCGCCTTTGCAGTGTGGAATTTGTTGACAACAACCACCACCTCGGAGCTTCAAGTGCAAATTCAAGAAGAGGAATCTAGTGGAGAATCCGATTCACAATGCTTCATGGTCCAAGGGAATGACTCCCTTGAGGTACATTCGGAACCCCACTTAGATAATGATGATTGTGCTAGTTCTTCAAACGATTATGTTGATCCTCATGCTTTGAATGAAGAACTTTCTATTGTTTGTGAAAAATTAATAGAAAAATATAATTTGTTGAAAAAGAAAAGTCTAGAAATTGAAAAAGAAAATAAAAGTTTGCATTCTAGACTTGATTGTGTTTTGCAAGAGAAGGTTGAGGTCTATAATGAAAGGGATTCATTGAGATCTCAATTAGAACTTGCATTAAAAGAAAATGATTTTTTAAAATCTAAAAATGATTGTCATGCTATTTTGAAGAAAAATGAAAATTTATCTTCAAAAGTTGATTTTATTTTAAAAGAGAATGTTGCCTTGAAAAACAAAATAATTTCTATTACTAATGATTTGAATGTTTGTTTAGAGAAAAATATTGCTTTGAAAAATAAGATGGATGCACATGTTTGCCATGCTAGGGTAGTATCACACACTTCACCCATTGCATGCTCCACTTCTTCTTCTAAGATTAATGATGATATTTGTTTGCTTAAGAAGAAGGTTGATTGTTTGGGCTCCACTATGAGCCAATGTGCCATGAACCATACACGGTTGGAAACCTTGGTTCGTAAGAAACAAGTTCCAACTTTTATGCATGCACACCCTCCACGGCATACACATGCTCCACACGGACACCATCAACACATGTATGCTCATGTGTACACATGTACACATTGTGTCCGAAAAGGCCATCTTGCTAAATTTTGTTATGATCGTTTACATGTTGAGAATTTAGCAAAGAAGTTTGTTTGGGTTAGAGAAGGGACTAACCCCATGGACCCAACAAGATGTGGGTACCAAAGACCACCCCTCCTATTATTTTTGATGTAGGTGTGGGCTCTCACATGACGTGAGAGTGATGACACCTTGGAGTGGATGCGTTCCGTACTTAAAGGAAATCAATTGGATGCATCACTTTCAAGGGAAGATTTGGTGGAGATGACCACCATGTTTTGGAGACAAGGAGAGTTGCTTCTTCAGTTTTGGTAACAATCCTTTACTCCCAACTTATTGTTTACATGCTTTCCATTTCATTGTTTATAGCATGTTTTTGATGTCTATGGATTAGTATGTAAATACCATGATTATTAGATCCTTGACATACATGTATAGTATTTGAGACACACATGCTTGCATGAACCCATACTTAGTGTTCTCACTTTTGTTTAAGCTATAATGTACATCATGAATCTAATACATGTGGATATTCATAATAATCATGTTTTAGTTTTATCATGATGATTTTTATATTTGTTTTTGTTGCTTCATATTTTGATTACATGTTTAGATGTTAGTTTTCATTAAAATTAGGTATATACTTGTGCATATAGTGGGCCACAAATAAATCTATATATGTTTGGGCTTGATTGATTATTTGAACCCATTAGATGTGCTAGTATAGTCTAGTTTTGATGATTCATGCATTTTAAACTTGTATTCCTATTTTGATTTGTTTTATGAGTTTTCACTTCATGTATATGTTTGTATTGCCAAACTTTAAGATATACATGTATACCCCTTGAGTCATTTGCTTTTCATGCAAATCTATATATGGACTCAATTATGTTTAGGGATATGTATGTATACTTATTGTGTTGACAATTCATACATATACCTTGAAATGAAATGTGTTTTGGTGAAGATTTAGCTTTTCTTGACTTTGTGTTTAATTGTTTAACTTCATGTATATGTCTATCTTGTCCAAACTATTAGATATACATGTTTATCCTTTTGAGCCACGTGCCTTCATGCATATATAAATAGTGGACTCGTTGTGTTTTGGATATGTATGTATATTTTAATTTGTACTTGACATACATATGCCATAAAGATTAAATAAGTTTTAGTGATTTTCGTGTTTTCAATGTTTAAGGAATAATTGAGCTTAATTGAATATTTTCATGATTATGATATTCACACTTTATTTGTACACTCACATTTATTGCTTGCTCATGTTTTGTATTCATGAGTCATATTTATGTCTAATTGAATTAGAGTGTTGATTTTCATGTGGATTCCCTATTTCATGAAAACTATTTTTAGCTTATTCCTTACTTGAAGGATTTCGTACTAGTTTAAAAGTTTTTCCATTTAACTAGTTACGGTATTCTTCAATTTGGTAGTGATTTTCAAACTAAGCTTATTTTCAAATCTATTTTTGAAAAACCCCTACCTTCAAAGGGAGGTTGGAAGGGAGATCATGGTCATGTATGCTTTAAAATGAAAATCATTTAAAACTTGAACCTTGATTGGGTGGTAGATTATATGAGTTATACCATGCTTTTATTGTTATGTCAATTGGTATCATTGAACTCTTTCAATTGGTATCATTTTGATCTTTGTGTATACTCATATGTTTATTGTGTATGTATATTTTCAATTGGTATCATCTATTGGTGATTGGTACTCATTCTATTTCATACACATATACTTGTTTTAGTTGTGCTTAAGATATAAATTTTTCACAAAATCTTGTTTATGCTAATGCTTGAGCTTCAATTTTGTTTCAATTGATTACTTTTAAATTGGTATCAAGCCCATGCATCTTTTTAGTTGGTATTTCATAAAGGGGGAGAAAACTTAATTTTGTCTTTCAATTGGTGATTCTTCAATTGGTATTTGTTTCCCACTCCCTTACTTTATAATTGAAAATTTCATATTGGTATCATATGTTTAATATGAAAATTATTTACAATTGATATCAAAATTTTGTTCAGACATTCAAAATTTATTACGTTTAATTTCAATTGATATCAAGATGTTTCATGTGTTTTTGCTTAAAATTGGTATCTAAAAATTTTGTTTTTAAGAAAAATACAAAAGTTTTGATTTGTATTGACTATATGCATATAGATTCATGATGAGTGTATCTTGTATTGAAGAGCTCAACATCTCTTCGTTATGTGGTCCACGTGCGTAGGGGGAGCTTCACATCTCCTCTTATTCATTACATAATGTGTGTTATGTGAATTAGGGCTTAACATCCCTCTTTCATGTAATGCATATGTGTAGGGAAGCTAACTTAGCGTCTTCCTCTTCATGAATGTATATAGCATATAACATCTATTGATCTTTGTTTATTTTCAATTGATATCAAGATGCTTCATTGACATATTTATCTATTGATATCATGTTGTTTATAGTCACCCCTTCTTGATCTTTTTGTTTGACAAAAGGGGGAGAAAAATTTGTTTGATTTGATTTTACTTTGTTTACCCCTTTGTTGATGATTGACAAAAAGGGGGAGAATTACTTGAAAGTTTAACATGTTTTTATATATGCATACTTATGTTTTTGTATATATTAAGTTTTATTGGTAAGTTTTAAGTTTTATTGGTATCTAGAGCATCTAGTGTTTTTGTTGTTAATGCTTTATTAATTTAATTGGTAACTAGAGCTTATAGAACACGTGTTTGTGTTTGTGTTTTATGCATATTGATGCATACATGTTTATGTACATTCATTGCATATATTTTATTTATTTGTTTATGCATGAGTTAAGGGGGAGCTTCTTTGAAGCTTAACTTTAATCCATGCATATATAACTCCATGAGTTTTGTCATCATCAAAAAGGGGGAGATTGTTGGCCCAAAGGCGTTCCACTCTAGTTTTGATGATGATTAACTCATGTAGTTATGTTTACTAATAATCTTGTGTTGTTTAAGTTTCAAATCATTAACCAAGATATTAGTTGGTGATTAGCTTCAACAAAGAGTTTAGAAGCTTTTCATGATGATTCCAGGGCCAAAGCTTCAAGATCATACATTGCCTACCCCATGGATGGAGTTTTGGAGCAAGTCTACTTGAAGATGAAGATCATCAAGAAGACTTAGGTATCCATAGTTTAATTAGTGTGTTTAGATCCAATTTGTAAAGTTTAGTATAGTTGATATGCTCAAGTACACAACACACACGTTTTCATGATTTGGATTTTGGTTTTCATGGATAGTAGATCAAAACAAGTTTAATTGATATATGTATAGTTGTTTCACTCTATACATGCATGCTTAACTTTTATCAAACTTGATTTTGAGCTTAACATCTCTTTGATAAAAATACAAGTTTTGTTTTTGATAAAATTTGCAAGACTCGAAAATGAATTAATATGATTGATATATGTCTTGAAATTTTTATCACTTGTTTGTGTTTCAATATAAAATGTTCAAGTTTTATGGGATTTTCAGAAAAGATAAAAGATTTTTATAAAATATTTTTTCCAGTTTTTCTGACCCAGGTTTGTGTTGACAGGCCGGTCGGTCGACCGTACGGGTCGACCGTACCAAGGGCCGGTCGACCCATAGGGTCGACCGACGTGCACAAACTTGTGCACGTCTGGCAGACACAAACTCGGTCGACCGTACGGGTCGACCGGGTCTGAGAGCTCTGCTCTCTGTTTGTTTGGGTCGACCGGGCGGTCGACCGCTGCAGAGAGTTCTGCTCTCTGTTTGTTTCGGTCGACCGGGCCGGTCGACTGCAGTTGCCCAACGGTCATATTTCTGACCGTTGGCGGTCGACCGGGCCGGTCGACCGCTGCCTGTCAGAGCTGCCAGCTCAGCTCTAACGGCTAGTTTTGTATTGGGCCTATATAAACCCCATCTCTTTGGGTTTTTGGCTAAGGTTTTCAAGAAGAAAAATTTCAGTATTTCTCTAGTGTTTAAACAAGTTTTCAAAATAGTTTTTGTGCTAAAAAGATTTCATCTTTATTGTTTTGGGTTTTTGGAAAATCAAAGAAAACTAGGGTTTTGGGATATTGATTTGATCTTTAATTTCTATCATATACAAGAGATTTCCCAAGTAGTTTTTCTTTATTGCTTGTTTCCAAAAACACCTAGTTTCCACACTTGAGCTATCACCTATCCTAATCTATTTAGGATCTTGTTTTTGTGGAAAAGAAAAGAGAAAAGAAAGAGAGATTGAGTTTATGGTTTTTGGAACCACTTGTTGTAAACACCCTTATTCTTGTTGTATCCCTCTTAGGTAGAGGTGATCGGGTGATTGGTTTGCTCCCTCTAGTGAGAGGTGGAGTTTGGTTGTAAACCCTCTTCGGTAGAGGTGTTGGTTGTTGTGTTGGCTACGGGCCTACCCCTCGGTTGTGAGGTGGTTGTTTGAGAGAGGAGTTTGGTACTCCTAAGTGTTGTAACAAATCCTCTTCGGTAGAGGTTCCCTCGGTGGGAGATAGTGGATTGGAAATCCTACACGGTGGTGTAGGCGGGGATGTAGAGCAAGGTGCTCGAACCTCGAAATATATCTTGGTGTTTGCGTTTTGATCCATTGTCTCTCTAACTCTCTCTCTTATAATTGTGCAAAGCATCATTCATATCATCATACCATATTTTCTTGTGTTGAGCATAATTCATATTGCCATAACTATTTGCTTGTGTTGCCTTGCATATATTCATATTGCTATATCCTTGATTGCTTGGCTTGATTGTGTGTGCACATTGCTTGGATTGCTTGTGTGTGTGCCTAACTTATACTCATCCAACAAGAGCTTCACATAGCGCCTCAACCCATTTCAAGGGGAATCAAGAGGAGTTAGTCCAGAGCCTCGCAAGGGGAATTCGGCTACACTTGTTGTATTGTATTAGTTTGTGCAACATTTGCATTAGCTTCCGCATTTAGCGCACTTAGTTTTGCATTTAGTTTTAGATTAGCACTAACACCTATTCACCCCCCCTCTAGGTGTTCCCTTTCATCCAGCCCAGCAATAAGTAATGGAAGAGTCCTCAACCACCACAACCTCTTCTCCTACCCTCCCCCTACCTCTTGACATTCCCTTCGCCAATCAAGTCCCTGTCCTCCTATCGTCGCAGTCCATGCAGCAGAACTTCAAGCGCACCACCAATGGCGTGATAGTGTCACGCCCCGTTTCTATAAATACGCTGAAGCGGAGAAGTGAAGAGAGTCGGCGACGTACATACGCAAGGAAAATGCCCCACGTATACACGCTAAGCCTAAAGTGACCTAAACAGGTTATATAAATCAACAATAAAGGCGATAAAGTCACTGCAATAATACATATAATGTTTCCACACAAGATAATATCGATTTACGAATAAGTCAAATAGAACAATATGAAGTCCAAACAATAGGGAATCAAAGGAAGTCAACAGAATGAAAAGGAAGACAAGACCTATACCAAAGAATCCGGTGATCAAGTAAAGAGACTCCGCACTCCTCAGACACGCACGATCTTCTCAGATACCTGCTCAGTAAAAGAAATACTCATATATCTGGATGTGCAAATCTAGCGAGTTAGAACTCCCAATGAGTGTGTAAAATAAAGCGAAGGTGCACACGCATATAACGTGTGAGCATACTATGATACTATCATGAAGATATATTGGATAAGAAAATGACATGAATAAAATAGTAATAAGGAGATTGTACGATACATCATCAATCAATATATCCCAAGTATTACAGTGACATACAATACGTAACTTGAAGAATAATGAGATTAATCTGTTATAATATCATATGGTAGGTCATGAGTACAGTCAGATGTCTATCATAACATGTATATATCAAGTTCAGTCTATAATATCAATGTAAGAATTCAGTTTTGTTATTAATTTTGTCAGCGAACACAATTGTCACCTGCAGTAGATGTTGGTCCGAAGGCCCATCACTCTAGTTTTGATGATGATCAACTCATGTAGTTATGTGTACTAATGATCTTGTGTTTAATTAGTGACAGATTTATGATCAAGATCTTAGTAGGTGCATAGCTTCAACAAAGGATTTAAAGTCAAGTTTTGGAGTTAGCACGGTTTGATCCAAGAGCCATTGGATCGTGTTTGGACCAAGTCAAGAAGATGAGAAGGCTTCAAGTGAAGACTTCAAGAAGATGAAGACTTGAGTCTAGGTTTGTTTTAGAAGATTTTGTTTTTAGATAAAATGTAAAGGATAGAGTAGTTGGTGGATTGCTCAAGTACATACACACACACACTCTTGATAGTTTTGTTTTTACAAAAGAATTTTTATTTTAGAAAATATAGTTTTGGTTTTTGGTACTTCTTATATACATGTTTTAACCAAAACCTTATTTAGTGCTTAATGTCAAAAACACAGATATTTCACCATGTTTGTGTAGTGGATCATATCCATACATACTATGCTTTAAATGAGTTTAGAATATCTTATTTTGTATTTGGAGAAGTTTGAAAAAACAAGTTTTGAAAAAAACCAAGTTTGGAAAAAATACTGTTTTCATTTGAGCCAATTTTTCCTTATTACAAAAATAGTCCAAATCATTTATAACATGCCTTGATTTTGTGCAAGCATGTTTGTTTATCAAAGTATATTGATAAAACTATTTTTGTAAATTTTTCTATATTTTATGGGATTTTATTTGAACCAAAAAGATCAAGTTTTTAATCCCTATTTCAGACCTGACTGGCTTCAGCCGGTCGACCGACCCGGTCGACTGACGTGCACAGACGTGCATGCCAGTTCTGCAGGAGGGCCGGCCGACCGACCCGGTCGACCGTCCAGAGAGCTCCGCTTTCTGGAAAGGCCCCGCCGACCGAGCGGTCGACCGGACAGAGAGTTGCTCTCTGTATCCTAGCTCGGTCGACCGACCGATCGACCGATGACTCAAACGGTCTGAAATATGACCGTTGGCCGGTCGACCGGGCGGTCGACCGACAGGCCTGACAGAACCCCAACGGCTAGTTTTTCTGAGCCTATAAATTTGGGGGTTTAGGCATTGTTTTTCTCTAAGATTTCTAGTGGGTTTTAAGCCAGTTTTTCCTACTTCATTAAAAGAGTTTTTCTCCACTAAATTGAGAGCTAATACTTCCAATCAAAAGGGGGGTTTTTATCAAGAGTGTTTAAAAGAGATTCTTTGAGTTTCCTCCACCATTCTCATCCTTATTTTCTCACACAACACTTGAGCCATCCATTGCTATATCTACCTATAGGGATTTGTTGTGAGAGGATTTTAGGTGATCAAGAGTTGTGATCACCAAAGTTCTACTTTGTTCCTTTGAGAAGGCGGACGTGTGTGTTCGCATTGTTTTGGGTCCTAGTGAGGACTCGGTGTTTCGAGTTCGGGTGCGAACTCTTTGTTTGAGGTGCGGCCTCGGCGAGCTGGTGGGCTTGCGGTGTGTACGGACTAGGGAGTCCAAGAGTTGTAGGTGTTGCGGCACCGAGTGATCCGGTGGGATCGATTATAGTGGAAATCCTTCGTGTGTCGAAGGCGGGGATGTAGAGCAAGTGTGCTCGAACCTCGAAACAAATCTCTTGTGTTTGCGATTACTCACTCTCTCTCTCTCTTTGTCTTCTTGTTCATATCTTGCATGCTCTATTGTCTATCTTTATATGCTTGATATATTCCTTGTGCTCTTATTGATATACAAGCTTGGGTTGTTTGCTAACACTTGTATTTAACCAAGAGAGCCAACGCGGCACCTCAACCCTTATCTAGGGGAATCTAGAGGAGTTTGTCCAGAGCCCTTCACGGGAATTCGGCAACACTCTTGTGTTATACGTGGTGTTTAGTGTAAAAGTTTAGTTTAGGTCATAATAGTTTTACTTCCGCATTATTTGGCATTAAGTGACCTTTAAATTAGCCATCACCTATTCACCCCCTCTAGGTGATCCTTCAATTGGTATCAGAGCCAAGTGCTCTGAATTTGGGTCTCACAACCTAGAGTTAAAGATCCTCATTTCTAGGCTAATCACAATATTTTTATACACACACCATGAACTTCATGTCACCGCCCACCTTTGACATTCTTAACATCCAAATTTGGAAGGTTAAGATGTCTTTGTACCTCAAGGCCCTAGGCATTCATGTTTACCTTGCCATCACTAATGATTATTGTTTAAATGGCAAGAATATTGAGGCTAATGCAAAAGCCCTAAATGCTTTAAAGTCTACCCTAAATGATGATTATTTATCTAGGGTTTCTAATGTTGATTCGGCTTTTGTAGCATGGAACATCATCACCTCCCTCGGCGAAAAGGATCTATATTATGCGGGGAGCGATTCGGACGTTGGAAGCAACACCTCCAACTTGTGCTATATGGTTCAAGGGGATAACCCCCTTGAGGTAACTACCGAATCTGAGGTAGATGAAAATGACATGTCATATGATGAGCTCACTTCATTTTGCCAACAATTACTTGAGAAATATGACATGATTAAGAAAAATAATAAAAATTTGAAAAAGGATTTTGATTGCATGCTTAAAGAAAATGATTCATTTAGAACTAAGGTTGCATGCTTAGAAAAAGAAAAAGAAGATTTGAAAAATGAGAATATTTCCTTGATGTCTAAATTGAATGATTTGTGTGAAGGAAATATGATTTTGAAAAATGAAATTATTTTGGTGGAAAAACAAAAAGAAGTTGTTTTTCAAGAAAACTCTTGTTTAAAAAGAAAAATTTTTGAAAAAGAAAAAGAAAAAGAAAAAGAAAAGGTTTCTAAAAAGAAAAAGACTTTTGATCATGCTTTACATGCCACCACCTCTATTGATCAAAATGAAGTTAAATTTTTGAAAAATAAAATTGATTGTTTGAGCTCAACTTTGAGCTCTTGTGCATTTAACCACACTAGATTGGAGTCTATGTTTTCAAAGAAACAAACTCCACATATTCATGCACATCATCATCATGCATATGCTTATGTTGCACGCCACGATCATACACATACACATACACATAAGCATTCTAAGGTGTACACTTATACACATTGTGGCCGCAAAGGCCATTTAGCAAAATTTTGTTTTGATAAGATGCATCATATTTATTTTGCTAATAAAAATGTTTGGGTGCCTTACAAAGCTAACCCTCAAGGACCCAAAAGAAAATGGGTACCAAAACTCCCACCTTGTGTTTTTGATGTAGGTGAGGGCTCTCACACGACGTGAGAGAGATGGTGCCTTGATGGTGGATGCACATGGACTTGATGGACACATTTATAGATGCATCGCTATCAAGGAGGTTTGGTGGGTCAACCACCATGTTTGGAGTTTTGGAATATAGTTTCTTAGTTGGTAACTATTTCTAAACTCTTAGTTTATTTACATGCTTATTCATTTTTGACATCATATAGTATGTTCATGTTTTTGTGCTTCATGTGGTAAATACTAGTTTAAATGTAGTTTTTATCAAAACTTATATTTATACATGTACAAATAGTGAGAACAAATTGATTCATATATGTTTGCACTTCATGCTCATTTGTACCCACTATATACACATGTATAGCCTAGTTTTGATGATTCTCTCATTTACACTTGTTTTGCCTATTTTCATGATTTTACTTCATGTATATGTAATTTTTGTTTAAATCTAATAAATATACATGTATACCCGTGAGTCTCTTGCCTTCATGCAAATACCTTTAATAGACTCTTTTATGTTTGGGATATGTATGCATATTGTTAGATTTAGATAAATCATACATATACCTAGAAGTTTGTTTTGTTTCAATGAAAAATGAATTTTTATGATTTGTTTGATAAAATGATATTTGTGCTTTGAGCTTCATTGATTATTTTCATGGAAAATGCTAAACACATGATTCTTGTACACTCACACTTTATTTGTTTTGTCATGACCTTGTTTCATGAACATGTTTTTGAGCTTCATCGATTTTTAGTGTCAATTTTTGTGTACTTGGTATGATTCATGAAAACATATGATTTGGTTTCATGTTTTTGAAGGATCTTTAACTAGTTTTTCAAAAATTAATTTAACTAGTTATTTATTCTTCAATGTTTATGAGATATACACATGATCCTTTTATTGTTTCAATTGGTATCATTGAATCGTTTCAATTGGTATCAATTTGATTCTATTCTTGTATATTCTCATGTTTTGTTTTTCTTATATATGTATGTATCAATTTCATTTGGTATACTCATTTTTCATACATATATATGAGTTATTTGTGCTTGAGTTAAAATCGATTTACATGTTTAAAAGCACAAATTTTGTTTATGCTAAGCTTACTTCAAAATTTTAAGCTTATGCATTATGTTTTAAAATTGGTATAAAAAATTAAAAAATATATATATATATATGTTTATTTGATATCTCAAGATGTGTTTTATTAAGAAAAATTCAAAATTTTGTTTTATAAGAAAAATCAAAAGATTTTTGAGTTGTATTACCTATATGCAAGGAGAGCTTAACATCTTTTCTACATATAGATTCATGTTGAGTGTATTGTATATTGAGGAGCTTGACAACTCTTCTTTATGTGATACACGTGTGTAGGGGGAGCTTCACATCTCCTTTTATGCATTACATATTATACGTTATGTGAATTAAGGCTTGTCATCCCTCTTTCATGTAATGTATATGTGTAGGGAAGTTACTTTACCGTCTTCCTCTTCATGAATGTATATCGCATATAACCTTTTATTGACTTATTTGTTTACCCCTTCATTGGTTCCTTGTTTCGGACAAAAAGGGGGAGAAAAATTTGATGATTTTGTTTTACTTTAACCCCTTTGTTGATGATTGACAAAAAGGGGGAGAAAGATTTTGGTTTTATATGCATGTTTTGTGAAAAAAGATTGTTTATGCATATATGTTTTGTTTTGCAAATAGAAAAAAAGAATTTGATTTGTTTTATACTTGTTAGCATGTTTACTCCTACATTTGCATACATGTTTATGTGCCTCATTGCATATTTATATTATTTGTTTGTTATGCATGAGTTAAGGGGAGCTTCTTTGAAGCTTTACTTTAATCCATGCATATATAACTTCATGAGTTTTGTCATCATCAAAAGGGGGAGATTGTTGGCCCGAAGGCCCATCACTCTAGTTTTGATGATGATCAACTCAAGTAGTTATGTGTACTAATGATCTTGTGTTTAATTAGTGACAGATTTATGATCAAGATTTTAGTAGGTGCATAGCTTCAACAAAGGATTTAAAGTCAAGTTTTGGAGCTAGCACGGTTTGATCCAAGAGCCATTGGATCGTGTTTGGATCAAGTCAAGAAGATGAGAAGGCTTCAAGTGAAGACTTCAAGAAGATGAAGACTTGAGTCTAGGTTTGTTTTAGAAGATTTTATTTTTAGATAAATGTAAAGGATAGAGTAGTTGGTGGATGGCTCATGTACATACACACACACACTCTTGATAGTTTTGTTTTTACAAAAGAATTTTTATTTTAGAAAATATAGTTTTGGTTTTTGGTACTTCTTATATATATGTTTTAACCAAAACCTTATTTAGTGCTTAATGTCAAAAACACAGATATTTCACCATGTTTGTGTAGTGGATCATATCCATACACACTATGCTTTAAATGAGTTTAGAATATCTTATTTTTGTATTTGGAGAAGTTTTGGAAAAACAAGTTTTGGAAAAATCAAGTTTGGAAAAATACTGTTTTCATTTGAGCCAATTTTTCCTTATTACAAAAATAGTCCAAATTATTTATAACATGCCTTAATTTTGTGCAAGCACATTTGTTTATCAAAGTATATTGGTAAAACTATTTTTGTAGATTTTTCTATATTTTATGGGATTTTATTTGAACCAAAAAGACCAAGTTTTTAATCCCTATTTCAGACCTGACCTGGCTTCAGCCGGTCGACTGACGTGCACAGATGTAACGCCCCGATCCTGGCGGATACGGAGACATTACTGCAACGTATATATGCAAGTCAGAAGTACCTTCACGTATATACGCTAAAGCATCAGTACAGGCAAGAATCAGAGTATGGAAGTAGTGGTGCATTATACATTCCAACATATGAGTACAATTACAAAGTTATCACCAGAGGTGATCCAATATTACATGAATATTACATCACTGATATGCGCAATTGCGAGATTACAAAGAGATGTACAGGAGTGAACAGTAAAAAGGCACTCACGAGTTTACTAAAGGAAAACTCGGGAGGCATACAGGGGGCTTGGAAGAATAGAGCTCTGAACGGTCTACTGGAGATCCACGCTACCGCTGCGCCACTCTGATCAGCAACAGGGAGAATCCACACGCTCCAAGCTCCATGACCTGGACATGAGAATCCAGGGGAGTCAGATGAAACTCCCCAGGCGAGTGGTGATACAAAAGCCAAGTGGCGAGCATAGGTAAGCATGCAGGAGCAAGTAGATATCAAGCAGGAACTATTCATGGTCTGATAAGAGAAGAGAAGGTAAAGTAGATAGGGCAACACCAGATATCTCCTAAACTAACATAAAACCGATAAAACCGAATAAAACCGATTACGAGCAAAACCGATCGTAAACACTTAGGTTACAGCTTCATGAGACTAGTACCTCGAAGGAATAATCCAAACAAGGAAACCCTCATCTATATACCTTTATCTCATGTCACCGTAATCCAAGCGCATACAACCCGAATTACAAAACAGCACAACAAGTTCACATAGCTTGTTATCATTATTATTGGGGCCGCCTAAGTTCCAAGCTTCAGTATGTGTCCCATTCCACATACTTCCACTCACAACTTATATAGCCAGTTATTTGGAAACTGATTAAAGTTCGATGAATCATGTTCTGGATGGGCCCCGTACATGCCCGGGACAACGGTTCAGGAGTATCCGGTGCTGAGCCGGAACGTACCGCTAGGTACCGGGACTTATGGACGCCCGAACAGGAATAGAGTATCGCAGATCCCATAGAAATAGGCCTAGGGCGTGTGCATACCCGGCAGGAATAATCAGGAGTAGGGGTGCCAGTACACCCCACGGAATCCCTGGTGGCCGCCAGGAGATCCCCAAGTATTTGGCCACGCGTGACTCGATAGTGCCACCATGAACATGATTAATCAGGGCCCATCAGTTTCCCCCAAACCAGGTGCAAGTTGTTTATTATAACTTATCAATATTAACAGATTACGGGAATAACTGGTCATGACAGGAAATGGCCCTACAGATTCAAGAGGTGGCCCCCACAGATTCAAGAGGTGGCCCCCACCGTGTATGGTGTGGCACTTTGTTCCATGTGGCACTTTGTTCTGAGGGGATGGATTCTAGAGGTGGCCCCCACAGATTCAAGAGGTGGCCCCCACCGAATATGGTGTGGCACTTTGCTCCGTGTGGCACTTAGTTCTATTCAGGATAACAAGGCAGGATTCCCGTAATGTGATAATCACAAGTCAAGTATTAACATAACAGGTATAACAGGTATAACAGGAGGCAGGTAATCAATCATGTCAAGAGGTTGATAGTAGTCTGGTGGCAAGTCATGTCATAACAAGGGGTCTTGCTAAGTAGTAGCATGTCAGGTGTTAGATGATAACACTCAATTGTCAGGTGATATACATATGTTAAAAGGTATCATGTAAATGACAAGTAGTATAAACAGGAGACAGGCATTAGCATGTAGTAAAGCAGTAGCTGAGCACAACTAAGCGGAGCTGAGCAAGCTGGGATACAGACAGCAAGCAGGATTTATCCCTGGAGCGTCTGGCAAGGTTACCGGAACAACTCGGCTTGAAGTGCGAGTAGGAAATCCGGCAGCATCCCGCCTAGACGATTCTAGAGGTAAAGCACTGAACGCTGGTCATGATAACCAGGCGAAGCCGAAAGACCTGACGGTCCCAATCACGTCTCTGACGAGATAGTGAGGAACCGGAGGCTGAATACCGAGAGACCTGCCGGCCCCAATCACCTCTCTTTCGAGATAGTGAGTGACCGGAGGCTGCATAACGGGAAGACCTGCCGGTCCCAATCACCTCTCTTTCGAGATAGTGAGCGACCGGAGTCTGCAAGCTGAGAGACCTGCAATGTTAGTACCACATGTTATAAAGCAGCAAGTACATCACAGGCATGGTATATGTACAGGAATGAAACTACCCTAGTACAAGCATTCGTCACAGAGCAATACATGTCCAGATACTGGCACTCGGCCATACACAAATACAGGGACTCAGCCCAATACATAATACATGAAATGGAATACATATCGACCCGACGAAGCGGGGAAACCCAAATGGAGGCGAGAGCGAGAACACTCGCATAATCAATGAAATGGGAAAGCCAAGACGATAGCGAGAACACTCGCCTAAATCACCGGAAAGCCGAAAAGTCTGGAATCCCTGGAACTCGCGCACGCGCCATAAATATAATAACATAAATATAGGGAGAGAAGGAGACACAGGGAGACGCGGGCTTGTCAGTGGGACGCGAGGGTCGCAGACGCGGGAGTCGCGTCGCAGGAATAACAGACGCGGGATAGCAGACGCGGGGTTCGCGTTGCGACAACACAAGAGGAACACAGACGCGGGAACAGGCTTTGCGTCGTGTCGAATGCAGAAACGCGCGAAGCGTGTCAAGGGATTGCCCAGACGCGGGGTTGAGATCCGCGTTAGGAAACAAACAGAGAGGAGGAAAGGTGCTTCCTTTGTTGTGCCCGACGAAGGGATGTTCGGCCCCAATCCAAAAGGAGGGTACCGGCCCTAAGTCTTGCCAACGGAGAAGAACGCGGACGCGGGAATCACAAACGCGGGAGTCGCGTTGTGAAGACACCACAAACGCGGGGTTCGGGACCCGCGTTCAAATCAGGGCACGAGGGAAACGCGGTCGCGGTCGTGGATCCCGTGTCGCGTTAGCACGAGGAGATCACAGACGCGGTTATTAGCCTCGCGTCGTGACGATACAGTAACGCGAAGGTCGCGTTACAAAGAGGGAGCCCGCACGCGGGGGTAAGATCCGCGTCGGCAAGTCACAAAGAGAGACAGGGAGTTGAGGAGAGAGAGAAATCCAAGGGAGAGAGAGGGACCCAGGAGAGAGAAAGAGAGTGAGGGCAGGTGAGAGAGAGAGAGAGTGTAGGACAGGGGAGAGAAAACAAGGGGGCTGTTGCCCCCCTCTGGATCCCGCACAGCACCCCCGGCTGGGGGTGCCCGGCCTGGCCGCCGGTCAGGCGGCGGCGCCGGGCGGCGCCGGCCACCAGCAAAGGAGGAGGGGGCGGCTGCCCCCTCAACAGAACAGAGGAGGGGGCTTTGCCCCCTTCCTGCAGAGAGAGAAAGAGAGGGGCTTGTCCCCTCTCAGATCAAGCACAGGGGCCCAGGTGGGCCCCTGGCCGCCCGCAACCGCCGGCAGGCCGCCGGCGGCGCCCAAGCCCGAGGGTGGATCCGGCCACCCCCAAGGGAAGAGGGAAGAGGGAAAGTTGGGTTTGGGTTTTGTGGTGGTGGAGGAATTGGAGGTGATGGGAGGAAGAAGAGGAGTTGGGTGATGTAGTGGGGGTGTTTGGGTGGAGGAGATGGTGATGGAGGAGGTTGATTGTGGAGATGATGAAGAAGAAGAGGAAGGTGGAGGTGGTGATGACTCTTGAGGAAGAAGGAGATGGAGGAGTGGTTGTTGGTGATGGAGGAGGTGGAGCTTGGCCGGAGTTGGGAGGGGTTCTCGCCGGCGACGAGGTGGCTGGCCGGAGTTGGGTGCGGTGGTGGTGCGGGTCCTCTCTTGGAGAAGAAGAAAAAGAAGAAGAAGAGAATGAAGGAAAAGAAAGGAAAAAGAAAAGAAAAGGAAAAAGAAAGGAGAGAGAGAGTGATGGTGATGGGGATGTGATGGGGAGTTGACTGGGCCCACGTGGAGGGGAGTGGGTTGCTGGGCCGTCGCTGGAGTTGGTGGAAAAAGAAAAGAAAAGAAAGGAAAAGAAAGAAAGAAGAGAAAAGATTAAAGAATAATAATATTATATTATGGCCGCGAAAATCGACTGTTCCAAAATCTTTCCGAAAAATCCTCAAAAATAGCAAATATTATTCTAAGATGTTTGGTGAAATCGGAATCTAAAAATATAATGTAGTTTTCAAAATAAAAATCCTGGAATCTTCCGGCGATACCGGTCGATACCGACACCGGTGGAATTTTCATAAATTCATAAAATCCTCAGAAAAAGTATTTAGGTAAGAAATGTGATTTTAAGAAATAATGTCTAAAGACACTTTTAGTAATTCTAATTAGTTTGTAAATTAAAAATCCGGGAATCGGTCAGCGGCACTGGCCGACACCGGTTTTGAAGATTTCCAACTTAATTGAGGAAAATTCCAGAAAATCATAGAAAATCTAGAATATTGGAAAATGATGTTTAAAACTGAAATCGGTCAAATCGGAATACCGGAATGTCCAAATCAAGCAATACTCTAGGATCGGGCCTTCGGTTCAAACTAAGGTTGACTCCGAGTTCACGAATCCAAATCCAAGACAAAATGTTCATGTAAATAATTCATAATACAAAATAAATACAAGAAGTAAATCGAAAAATACGATCAAAAAATCTGAATACGCAACTAAGTACGTATTCCGGGAGCGGGATGTTACAATCCATCCACCTTACAAAAAATTGCGTCCTCGCAATTTCGGTAAGGGGTAATGTAATACCCCGTTCCCGGAATACGTACTTAATTGCGTATTCAGTTTTTCGATCGTATTTTTCGATTTACTTTCCGTATTTGACCAATTTCAATTTCAAATATCATTTTCTAATATATTAGATTTTATGTGAATTTCTGGAATTTTCTAGAATTAAAATGAATTTCTTCAAAACCGGTGTCGACCAGTGCCGCTGATCGATTCCCGAATTTTTATCTTGCAAACTGCTTAGAATTTCTAGAAGATTCTTTAGACATTTCTTCCTAGAATTATATTTCTTACTTAAATACTTTTTCTGAAGATTTTACGAATTTATGGATGTTCCACCGGAGTCGGTAGAAGACTGATTCCAGTATTTTTTATTTCACAATCAGTTAGAAATTTCTAGATGGTCCTTTAGACTTTATTGCTTAGAATCATATTTTCTATCTACATTCTTTTTCTGAGAATTTTATGATTTTATGAAAATTCTTTCGGAGTCGGTAGGTAACTGATTCCGGGATTTTTAGATTTAAAACTATAAAGTATTTCTTAAAAAGGATTTCATATTAAGTCTTCTTATATTATTATTGATTTTTGGTGAAAATTGCGAGTCGTTCCGAGATACTTGAATCTCGGACGATTTCGGTATTTTCCGAAATATTTTCCCGCATGCTCGACTTTAACTCGGGAATCTGTGTTTCTGATATTTTCATTTTTGGAGACCAAGAAAATATCTTCATTTATCCAATTCTTTTCCATTTTCCTTTTCTCTATTTTCCTTTCCTTCCTTGCTAAGTTAAAGGATTTTCCATTTTCCACAATTCTACAAAATCCCAATTTTCCAACAAATATCTCAAACTCCACACCCTTCCCCATTAATGCAACCCTCTCTCTCTTCCCCATGGCCGGCCAAGTGGCCAAGGAGAGACACCCATCCCATCCCCTATTTTGCAACTAAACCCCTCCCTTCTACATAATTACATCTCCTTTACAAAAATCAAAACCTATATAAATCCTTTCCTTTGCAATTCTTTTCTTTTTCTTCACTTCAACAAAATCCTCACCTTCACAAAATCCTTCTCCATCTCCATCTCAAACCCTAATTCCAAAGAACACCTCAAGGCCTTCATCTTCTTCTCAAGCTACCACAACCCTTGGATTTGGATCGCATCTCACTTCGTCGGAAGCATCGCCAAGGACCTAGTTGGTGATAGCCGTCGACAACGATTATTCGGAACTCGTAGAACCTTCACATAACCATTCGAAGTGAGTATCTTTACTCACCAAGACTAGGCAACTTCCTTGTATATTTGTGTTGACAATTTCATGTACATATGTTCTATAAAAATCATGTTTTTAGCCCATCAAACAATCACCATAAAATCTGTTCTGTATCCTGTTTTCCCCAGGATTAGTCGACTTAACCTAGAACCTAGTCGACTAACCCACTTTAGTTGAAACGTAGCTTTTCTGATTTTCACAGTTTTAGTCGACTAAGCCATTTTACCAGTCGACTAGACTCCCCTAGTCGACTACATTTTGACCCCTAGTCGACTAATTTTCCTTGAACCAAAAACACCAACTCTCGGCCCTAGTCGACTTATCCTAATTTTATAGTCGACTTGGAACCCCTAGTCGACTACACCCTTGACCCTAGTCGACTCCTGAAACCAACTCAACTCTCTGTATCTCAAACTTAGTCGACTTAAGTATCTGTTAG
Organism: Agave tequilana; assembly: GCA_038442645.1. Lineage (NCBI taxonomy): Eukaryota > Viridiplantae > Streptophyta > Magnoliopsida > Asparagales > Asparagaceae > Agave > Agave tequilana. Next base: position 51,483 of record JAVJIF010006930.1, on the reverse strand, counting down.
TCGACTTGTAGTTCCCTGTTAGTCGACTACCCATTATACCTAGTCGACTAACTCTTCCTGAAACAGAAACCCAAACTCTCTGGAATACAGTATTAGTCGACCACTCTACTTTCCTAGTCGACTAACCCTTCTATTAGTCGACTACTATTCTAACCTAGTCGACTAACTTATGGCTGTCTGGTATTGTGATTTCCTTCTTGACTATGTATCTTACCCTTGATACATGTATGGTATATTATTCCTGTTTATGCTTCATAACTAGTATTTCATGACTTGTTCATTAACACTATCGACCGCTTGTCAATTCCTTAGACTTGTTAGTTTTATGTTTCCTTTTAACACATGTATATCACCTGATTTGCTAGACCCTTTTGTTAGGCCATGACTTACCCTGACTATTATCAATTCTTTGATATGTTTGGTTACTTGTTAGATATACATCACCACTTATCATGCTATCTCTTGACACCAAGCATGATACACCGATTCTTATAATTATCACGATAAAGGGAATGTAGTACCTGATCACTGTTATGTATTACTGTTACGATATTGCTCATTCCCTTAATCTGATAATTATGTTAATAAATCATAAAAGGGACAACTTGTATGGGTATGGGAGGAAGTGATGGATGCCGGAATGATATCTTGCTTATAGTGATGGATATGATATATATATATATGGCGGACGACTATAGTGGGACTTAGGGCCCACATGAGTACATATAGGGGGACTTTGGGCCTCCAAACCGGTCCCAGGTGGTGGGAACCGTTGGACCAACTAATTGGTCCCCGGTGTATGTGAACCACTATAAGAAGCTCTGTCAGTTCTCCATCTGCTTCCGTTAACAACCCTCGACTCGCTTATATATGGATGTATGTGTGTTGGGGTGCACACCTGGACACATGCCGAGATATATGAGTCAGGCGAGTAATAATGACAATAGATGTCAGTTATGTTTCCTGTTATAGTTTCTGTTATGTGTACCTGCGATGATTCCTGTTATATTTTATTGTTATGACTCCCGTTACACGTGTTATGGACCCCTGATCATTATTGTTCTGTATTCCTGTTACTATCACACGAATTGCAACTCTGATTATATACGCTTGGATATTCGGTGGCATGAGACAAAAGGTATATATATGAGGGTTTCCTTGTTTGGATTATTCCTTCGATGTACTAGTCTCATGGGACCGTGACCTAAGCGTATACAATCACTTTTGCACACAAACAGTTTTACTTGGATTTCCTGTACCATGATGATTATACCATACGTGTCTTCATATACTACACTTGTGTTCTAACCCTTATTCATGTCTCTTAGCCACTTGGCTATAGTTGTTTACTATTATATGTCTTGACCTTTGGATTTGCATATTCAGATTTCGAAGCTTGGATCGTAGTGGAGCCATCCACTGTAGATTGAGCTTCCGCTAGTGAGCAGGCTAACTCTTCTTCCTTCGTGCCGGGCTCCTCTTTTGACTCACGGGATCTCCATCCTACACGTGAGCTTTTGTGTATATCTTGTGTATTTCTCTTTTGGACTTGGTTATGATGTAATACACATGTAATGTGTAATACTTTATAATATCCTGTGATAACTTTGTATGTGTATTTCTTGTGTTGGCATATGTATGAATACCACGCTTCGTGTGTACTCTGATTTCTTGTTGTACTTTTATGCTTAGCGTATATGTGTGGGGGCAAATCTGACCCACGTATATACGTTGCAGTGACGTCCCCGTATCCGTGGAATCGGGGCGTTACAGGTTGGTATCAGAGCCTAGGTTCTCAAACCTAAAGTACAACCAGTAGCAAATTTTAGTAATTTGCTAATGCCAACTATAATGTACAAAGTTATCTAGTCCTTCTTGATTTGTCTAGTTATTCTTGATTCCATCCCTCATATTCTAAACTCCTTCCATTTTTCCGAACTCCTTCCAGTTATCTTTAGCCATCCTAGTATGGAGAGGAGATCGGGTCGCAACAACTCTGGATCAGCATCGAATGGACCCACAGGAGAGAATGTGGATATCCTAAGGGTCATTCAAACTATGATGGAGAACCAGCAGCGGCAGACGGAACTTCTCCGGCAGGAGTTGGCAGCTCCAAAGGAACAGAGGCCGGGGAATGTATCGGACTTCAGAAAACTACAGCCTGCTATATTCACGGGAAGCGAGAAACCATTAGATGCTGAGCAATGGTTGACGGACACTACAGATCTACTGAACGCCGCCCGTGTTCCAAAGGAGAACCAAGTTGAGGTTGCCAAGATTCAGTTGAAAGACATAGCCAGAACTTGGTGGCTTGCAGAGGAGGCCAGATTGGAGGGACCTGTCACTTGGGACACGTTCTCCAAGAGTTTTTACAGCAGGTTCTTCCCTGCTACTGCTCAGAAGGATATGGAGGAGCAGTTCATTAGACTCCAGCAGTGGAACAAGTCCGTGGATGAGTATGCCGCGGAATTTCTGAGGCTTAGTCGCTTTGCTCCGTACATGGTAACGGATGAGGAGAAGCGAGCGAGCAGATTCCAGCAGGGCCTACAGATGGATATCCAAGTTTTCTTGATACCCCAACAGCTGAAGACTTATTCGGAAGTTCTCACCATAGCTCGAGAAGTGGAGCGTGGGTTAGAGAAGAAGAAAGAGAACTTGATGAGGAACCAGGCCAAGAAGAGGCCTTTGGAGTTGATGGATGAGGAAGATGCAGTTGGGAAAACCCATGGCCCGATGATGAAGAGACCATTCCAATCTCCTCTTCCTCAGATTGTATGCAATTACTGCCACAGACCCGGACATTATAAGAGCGATTGTCGAGTGGCTAAGGGATTGTGTGTAGTGTGTGGATCAGGGAGGCATATGCTAAGGGATTGCCCACACAGGAAGTTTGGACATATGACACCAGCCAGACCAGCTCTTCCAGCACCAGCTCATCCAGCCCCAGCACTTCCAGCTCCGCCTCTGAGGAGGAACCCTGAACCCATGGATCGAAGAGTTCCATTTCCGCCTCAGCAATATGCTCATCAGCAGAGAGGATTAAGGCCTAGAGCAGACCAAGGTAGGGGCCAAGTTCACCTCATGGCAGTAGAGGCTTCAGGCGATGCAGCAGAGTGGGAGGACCAGTATCCAGAGCAGGAGCCTTAGGATATCATGGTAATCACTACCCTAGATCTTGTATTTGAATTGATTATCATTCTAAATATGTTTCCCTTATCATTCTATCATTGTTCATCCCGGTTCTTTCTGTGTTCATCTTATTCTTGTTTTGATTTTTCGGATCCTTTGATTTCACCCTTGTCCCCTTTGTGTTCAATTTACCCCTTAGCGAAATTGCGAGGACGCAATTTTTTGTAAGGTGGGTAGATTGTAATACCCCGTTCCCGGAATACGTACTTAATTGCGTATTCAGTTTTTCGATCGTATTTTTCGATTTACTTTCCGTATTTGACCAATTTCAATTTCAAATATCATTTTCTAATATATTAGATTTTATGTGAATTTCTGGAATTTTCTAGAATTAAAATGAATTTCTTCAAAACCGGTGTCGACCAGTGCCGCTGATCGATTCCCGAATTTTTATCTTGCAAACTGCTTAGAATTTCTAGAAGATTCTTTAGACATTTCTTCCTAGAATTATATTTCTTACTTAAATACTTTTTCTGAAGATTTTACGAATTTATGGATGTTCCACCGGAGTCGGTAGAAGACTGATTCCAGTATTTTTTATTTCACAATCAGTTAGAAATTTCTAGATGGTCCTTTAGACTTTATTGCTTAGAATCATATTTTCTATCTACATTCTTTTTCTGAGAATTTTATGATTTTATGAAAATTCTTTCGGAGTCGGTAGGTAACTGATTCCGGGATTTTTAGATTTAAAACTATAAAGTATTTCTTAAAAAGGATTTCATATTAAGTCTTCTTATATTATTATTGATTTTTGGTGAAAATTGCGAGTCGTTCCGAGATACTTGAATCTCGGACGATTTCGGTATTTTCCGAAATATTTTCCCGCATGCTCGACTTTAACTCGGGAATCTGTGTTTCTGATATTTTCATTTTTGGAGACCAAGAAAATATCTTCATTTATCCAATTCTTTTCCATTTTCCTTTTCTCTATTTTCCTTTCCTTCCTTGCTAAGTTAAAGGATTTTCCATTTTCCACAATTCTACAAAATCCCAATTTTCCAACAAATATCTCAAACTCCACACCCTTCCCCATTAATGCAACCCTCTCTTTCTTCCCCATGGCCGGCCAAGTGGCCAAGGAGAGACACCCATCCCATCCCCTATTTTGCAACTAAACCCCTCCCTTCTACATAATTACATCTCCTTTACAAAAATCAAAACCTATATAAATCCTTTCCTTTGCAATTCTTTTCTTTTTCTTCACTTCAACAAAATCCTCACCTTCACAAAATCCTTCTCCATCTCCATCTCAAACCCTAATTCCAAAGAACACCTCAAGGCCTTCATCTTCTTCTCAAGCTACCACAACCCTTGGATTTGGATCGCATCTCACTTCGTCGGAAGCATCGCCAAGGACCTAGTTGGTGATAGCCGTCGACAACGATTATTCGGAACTCGTAGAACCTTCACATAACCATTCGAAGTGAGTATCTTTACTCACCAAGACTAGGCAACTTCCTTGTATATTTGTGTTGACAATTTCATGTACATATGTTCTATAAAAATCATGTTTTTAGCCCATCAAACAATCACCATAAAATCTGTTCTGTATCCTGTTTTCCCCAGGATTAGTCGACTTAACCTAGAACCTAGTCGACTAACCCACTTTAGTTGAAACGTAGCTTTTCTGATTTTCACAGTTTTAGTCGACTAAGCCATTTTACCAGTCGACTAGACTCCCCTAGTCGACTACATTTTGACCCCTAGTCGACTAATTTTCCTTGAACCAAAAACACCAACTCTCGGCCCTAGTCGACTTATCCTAATTTTATAGTCGACTTGGAACCCCTAGTCGACTACACCCTTGACCCTAGTCGACTCCTGAAACCAACTCAACTCTCTGTATCTCAAACTTAGTCGACTTAAGTATCTGTTAGTCGACTTGTAGTTCCCTGTTAGTCGACTACCCATTATACCTAGTCGACTAACTCTTCCTGAAACAGAAACCCAAACTCTCTGGAATACAGTATTAGTCGACCACTCTACTTTCCTAGTCGACTAACCCTTCTATTAGTCGACTACTATTCTAACCTAGTCGACTAACTTATGGCTGTCTGGTATTGTGATTTCCTTCTTGACTATGTATCTTACCCTTGATACATGTATGGTATATTATTCCTGTTTATGCTTCATAACTAGTATTTCATGACTTGTTCATTAACACTATCGACCGCTTGTCAATTCCTTAGACTTGTTAGTTTTATGTTTCCTTTTAACACATGTATATCACCTGATTTGCTAGACCCTTTTGTTAGGCCATGACTTACCCTGACTATTATCAATTCTTTGATATGTTTGGTTACTTGTTAGATATACATCACCACTTATCATGCTATCTCTTGACACCAAGCATGATACACCGATTCTTATAATTATCACGATAAAGGGAATGTAGTACCTGATCACTGTTATGTATTACTGTTACGATATTGCTCATTCCCTTAATCTGATAATTATGTTAATAAATCATAAAAGGGACAACTTGTATGGGTATGGGAGGAAGTGATGGATGCCGGAATGATATCTTGCTTATAGTGATGGATATGATATATATATATATGGCGGACGACTATAGTGGGACTTAGGGCCCACATGAGTACATATAGGGGGACTTTGGGCCTCCAAACCGGTCCCAGGTGGTGGGAACCGTTGGACCAACTAATTGGTCCCCGGTGTATGTGAACCACTATAAGAAGCTCTGTCAGTTCTCCATCTGCTTCCGTTAACAACCCTCGACTCGCTTATATATGGATGTATGTGTGTTGGGGTGCACACCTGGACACATGCCGAGATATATGAGTCAGGCGAGTAATAATGACAATAGATGTCAGTTATGTTTCCTGTTATAGTTTCTGTTATGTGTACCTGCGATGATTCCTGTTATATTTTATTGTTATGACTCCCGTTACACGTGTTATGGACCCCTGATCATTATTGTTCTGTATTCCTGTTACTATCACACGAATTGCAACTCTGATTATATACGCTTGGATATTCGGTGGCATGAGACAAAAGGTATATATATGAGGGTTTCCTTGTTTGGATTATTCCTTCGATGTACTAGTCTCATAGGACCGTGACCTAAGCGTATACAATCACTTTTGCACACAAACAGTTTTACTTGGATTTCCTGTACCATGATGATTATACCATACGTGTCTTCATATACTACACTTGTGTTCTAACCCTTATTCATGTCTCTTAGCCACTTGGCTATAGTTGTTTACTATTATATGTCTTGACCTTTGGATTTGCATATTCAGATTTCGAAGCTTGGATCGTAGTGGAGCCATCCACTGTAGATTGAGCTTCCGCTAGTGAGCAGGCTAACTCTTCTTCCTTCGTGCCGGGCTCCTCTTTTGACTCACGGGATCTCCATCCTACACGTGAGCTTTTGTGTATATCTTGTGTATTTCTCTTTTGGACTTGGTTATGATGTAATACACATGTAATGTGTAATACTTTATAATATCCTGTGATAACTTTGTATGTGTATTTCTTGTGTTGGCATATGTATGAATACCACGCTTCGTGTGTACTCTGATTTCTTGTTGTACTTTTATGCTTAGCGTATATGTGTGGGGGCAAATCTGACCCACGTATATACGTTGCAGTGACGTCCCCGTATCCGTGGAATCGGGGCGTTACAGGTAAAATGAACACTAAGGGGACATGGTGGAATTTATACCAGTTAAGATATGAAGTACTATAGGTAGGGCTCTCAAGTTGACTGATCAATAACCAGAATATAGAAATCTTCTGCACTTCCGACTGTATAAGTCTTTGAACGATGCCAAATAATACCAACTGATAACACTACTCTGCAATAGAATTCCCGCTGTACTGCATACTTAATGTCGCTCTGAGAATAAGCCAGAATACTGAGGATAAGAAAACCCTGATTGTAATACCCCTCTCCCGGGATACGTACTTAGTTACGTATTCAGTCTTTCGATCGTATTTTCCGATTTACCTTCCGTATTTGACCGATTTTAATTTCAAATATCATTTTCCAATATTTAAGATTTTATGAGATTTTCTGGAATTTTCTGGAATTAAAATGAATTTCTTCAAAAACGGTGTCGGCCAGTGCCGCTGACCGATTCCCGAATTTTTATCTCCCAAACTGTTAGGAATTTTTAGAAAGTCCCTTAGACTTTATTACTTAGAATCATATTTCCTACTTATACACTTTTTCTGAGAATTTTATAAATTTATGAAAATTCTTTCGGAGTCGGTAAATAACTGATTCCGGGATTTTTAATTAAAAATCTATACAGTATTTCTTCAAACGAATTTCACCATGAGTCTTCAAATATTTTTCTTGATTTTTGGTAAAATTTTCAGACCAATCCGAGATACTTGAATTTCGGACATTTTTTCAATTATTGCAAAATTCCAATTCCACTTCATTTCCACCTCATTTCCCACTCACACACTTCACCTAACCCCACTCACTCTCTCTCCTTCCTATGGCCGGCCAAGTGGCCATGAGGGGACACCTCACCCCCCACATTTTTGCAAGAAAACCCCCACTTCCATCATAATCCCAATCCCTTTACAAAAGATCCCAACCTATAAATGCATTTCATTTGCAAAATTCCCCTTTTTCTCATTTCTTCATCAAGAGAACTCTCTCAAAATCTCCTTCCTCAAACCAAACCCTAACTCCAAGATCACCCAAATCTCTTCACCTACACCTCAAGGTCTCAAGGGGTTCAACTAGGGCTTCATCAAGGAACTCCATCTTCAACCTCTACTCCCCAAGGCAACTCCAAGAGCACTTCTTCACCTCAAGCTTCAACAACAAGTGTGGAGTGAAGCAATCACCTCCATCCTTAAATCAAGTCACAATTAAACCTAACCTAGTGAGTATCTTTACTCACCAAGACCTAATTAACACTTCATTCCTTGTGGTAGAAATCCTTGTACACTTGTAGTATAAAAATCCAATTTTTAGGGCATCACAACTCAAATCCAACCTCCCATGTAAGTATATTATTCAACAAGGCTAGTTTCTGTTTTAGTGTACTTGTACTGCTAGATCCGGTCCCCTAATTACCTAAAAAATCCTATTTTTAGACTGTTAGAACCAACCCAAGAAAATTCTGATTTTTCTGCCTTAACAGCAGCTAATTCCAGAGGATCGGTCGACCGGCAGTCGACCGATCACTCTGCCGATGTGCACAGAGTGCACAGCTTTGAGCTGGCGGTCGACTGGCAGTCGACCGACCACTCGACCGGCTTAAGGAATTTATTGTGGACCAGTCGACCAGCAGTCGACCGGCCAAATCTGGAGCTCACGCACTTTGTACGGTCGACCGGCGGTCGACCGGCACTCGACCGCCTTTGTAAATCCCAGTCGACCGGCAGTCGACCGGAGGTCGACCGTTAGGCCAAATTCTGGGACAGATTTCAGACTCCTTTCCTTTTTGATTTTTGATATTCCCCTGATATATGTATGATGTTTTAGTCTTGTTTATGCTTCATACCTGTACTGCATGACATGTTACCTGATAGATCTTGCTTCATTAGGCTTCATGACTTGTTGTTATATATTGCTATTCCTTAACTTGTTAAATATGAAGTATCACCACTCTTCATGCTATCACTAAAACACCAAGCATGATACACCCGACTTTTATATAAAATTCACCAACTTACATTGGGTCGGGGGGAAATATGCGGAATATCGATATGTGTTCGTGTTTACAGTGGTTTTAGGTATATTGTACAATTACTGTTCCGGTCTTACCTGTGGTACTCCAGGGGACCGAGGGGAGTGCTTGCTCCCTTTCCTGTTTACTGTCATGACAAGGGCATACATAAGTCCCTCCTGTTTAGCCTTGCGGCAGGTTCCGTCTTCAAGCAACGGAACAATCCTGGGCTGTGGTCCCGGGTATGCACGGGACCCACTGTAAACATAGTTCGTCGATACAACCGCTGTTTCCAATAACAACCTTGTTTCACTAGGATATGGATCTATGTGCTCTGGGACGCTGGGTCACATAGCTAGATATCACAGTAAGACAAGTAGTAATAATAAGACGTTAATTGTAGATTTGTTGCATATGATCTTACCTTATTGAGTTTACATCGCTTGTTATTCATTGCTATTTATTGTAACTTCATTGCCTTTATTCATGATCCTTATGTCACTTGACTATCTTTTATTTGTTATTATATGTCTTGACCCTTTGGATTTGCATATTCAGATTCTGAGGCTTGGAACGAAGTGGAGCCCTCCACAGAGGACCGGGCCTATCTTTCTGAGCAGGCTGACCAGCTCTAGTCTCATCGTGCCGACTCTTCCTTTTGGTTCACGGGATCTCCATCCATTTCGTGAGCATTTTTGTATTTTTGGTTGTATAGGATTCATTTGGACTGGGGTTGTGATAAAGGACACTTGTAAAGTGATTTTGCTTATCATAACTTGTATAACTTTGTATTTATCTTTTGTAAGTTGGCATATGAATATACCACGCTGTGTGTTGTACTCTGATACTTGTTGTACTTAAGGCTTAGCGTATATACGTGGGGGCACCATCTGACCTACGTATATGCGTTGCAGTGACGTTCCCGTATCATTGGGATCGGGGCGTGACAGGTTGGTATCAGAGCCTAGGCTCTCAAACCTAAAAGTACAACCAAGTGGCAAATTCTAGTGATTTGCTAATGCCAACTACAATGTACAAAGTTATATAGTCCTTCTTGACTTCGTCCTTGATTCATTCCTCGTATCCTAAACTCCTTCCCTTTGTTTCCAATTCCAGATCTTACCCCTTTCGGTATGGAGAGACGTTCGGGTCGCAACAATGTCGGGCAAGTACCGAATGGACCCGTAGGAGGAGAGGGTGCTGATATCCTGAGGATCATTCAGACTATGCTGGGAAACCAGCAACAGCAGATGGAAAATCAGCATCAGCAGACTGAGCTCCTCAGGCAAGAGTTGGCAGCCCCGAAGGAGCAGAAGCCGGGGAACATCTCAGACTTCCGACGGCTACAGCCGGCCGTATTCACGGGAGTCGAGAGGCCATTGGAGGCTGAACAGGGGTTAACAGACACCACCGATCTGCTGAACGCCGCCAGGGTGCCTAAGGAGAACCAAGTGGAGGTTGCAAAGATCCAGCTGAAGGACATAGCCAGGACTTGGTGGCTTGCAGAGGAAGCTCGCTTGGAGAAACCTATCTCTTGGGATACGTTCTCCAAGAGCTTCTACAGTCGTTTCTTCCCCGCCACTGCTCAGAAGGACATGGAGGAGCAGTTCATCAGGCTTCAACAGGGGGATAGATCCGTAGATGAGTATGCTGCAGAATTTCTCAGGCTGAGTCGTTTCGCCCCATACATGGTGACGGATGAGGAGAAGAGGGCAAGCAGGTTTCAGCAGGGTCTACAGATGGACATTCAGATGTTCCTAATGCCCCATCATCTGAAGACCTATGCAGAAGTTCTCACCAGCGCTCGAGAGGTGGAGCGTGGGTTTGAGAAGAAGCAAGGAGATCAGAGGAAGGACCAGGCCATGAAGAGGCCGTTTGTACCGGTGGGCAGAGGAGGACCATCCAGAGCAGCGAAGGTCCAGGCCAGGCAACCATTCAGGGCAGTTCCTTACCAGGTGGCTCGACCAGGTCTTATCTGCAATTTCTGCCAGAAGCCAGGACACTCCCAGCAGAATTGCCGGAGGGCAAACTGATGGTGTTTGGTGTGTGGAGCACGAGACCATGCCGTGGAGACCTGTCCGCACAGGAGGATGGGATTTGCTAACCAAACCTTGCCGGCACCTCAGGGGCAGAATGTGCAGAGGGTACTACCAGGGCCAGTTGGGCAGAGGCATCAGGGACCAGTGATGAGGAGAGCCCTTCCCCTTCCTCCACCGCATGTTACTCGCCCAGTGCAGAGAGGAGCCCGGACAGCAGCAGGGCGTGGCAGAGGTCAGGCCTACAACCTGACAGCAGAGGAGGCTGAGGCTTCAGAGGAGGTGATTACAGGTAACATCAGAGTTCATTCTATACCTGTTCTCGCTCTCTTCGATTCGGGTGCATCCCACTGTTATATCTCCGACCATTTTGTGGCTGTTCATTCCATACCTGTTAAGGCTTTAGACCACAAGTGGGAGATAAGTACAGGGAATGGGTAGTTGTATCTTCTAGAGTTTGTGCTGACTGTCCAGTGGAGCTTTGTGGGAAGATCTTGGCCATAGACATGCTCGTACTAGACACCAAAGGGTACGACGTGATCTTAGGCATGACTTGGCTCAGTCAGTACTATGCTGTGATCGACTGTAGAGGAAGGAGGATCAATTTCAGAATCCCTCATCAGCCGGAGTTCCAGTTTAGTGGAGAGGTGAAGCCTGCTAAGAAGGAGATTCAGATGACCACTTCGGAGGTTCTGAAGGGAGTGCCAGTGTGGGATGAGTTTCCAGAAGTCTTTGCTGAGGTCTCAGGGCTTCCACCGGAGAGGATAATTGAGTTCTCCATTGATACAATTCCAGGAGCAGCTCCTATATCCAAGGCTCCGTACAGGATGGCACCGACAGAGTTGGAGATCTTGAAGAGGCAACTGCAGGAGTATTCAGACAAGGGATTGATTCGACCAAGCACTTCACCATGGGGAGCTCCAGTGCTCTTGGCAAATAAGAAGGATGGTGGTAAGAGGCTTTGTATTGATTATAGGGAATTGAACAAAGTCACCATCAAGAACAAGTATCCCTTGCCCCGGATTGATGACTTGTTTGATCAGCTTCATGGAGCCCGTGTATTTTCTAAGTTAGATTTGCAGTCGGGTTACCATCAGCTGAGGGTGAAGAAGGAGGATGTTCCGAAGACGACATTCAGGACCCGATATGGCCACTATGAATTTCTGGTTATGCCTTTCGGAGTCACAAATGCCCCTGCAGTTTTCATGGACTTGATGAATCGAGTGTTCTCCCCTTACCTGGATCAGTTTGTAGTTGTATTTATAGATGACATCCTGATCTATTCAAGGAATAATAGGGAGCATGCAGAGCACTTGAGAATTGTGTTGCAGACTCTTCAGCAGGAGCAGCTTCATGCCAAGAGGAGCAAGTGTGAATTCTGGTTGGACAGCATAGCTTTCCTTGGACACATAGTTTCAGCAGAAGGAATTTCAGTTGATCCTAGTAAAGTCCAGGCAGTGAAGAATTGGCCAGTTCCGAAGACGGTGACTGAGATAAAGAGCTTTCTTGGACTAGCCGGATATTACAGGCGCTTCGTCCAGGATTTCTCTAGACTTGCAGCTCCGTTGACAGGCTCACCAGAAAAGGGAGAGATACATATGGACAGAAGAATGTGATGCAGCATTTGAGCAGTTGAAGCAGAGGCTTATTTCAGCTCCAATCTTGAGGACTCCTTCAGGAAGAGGAGGGATGGTCATTTTCTGTGATGCATCAGGTAAAGGCCTGGGGTGTGTACTTATGCAACGTGATCATGTTATAGCATATGCATCTAGGCAATTGAAGCCTCATGAGAGGAATTACCCAACTCATGACTTGGAGTTGGCAGCTGTGATATTTGCTTTGAAGATCTGGAGACACTACCTTCTGGGAGACAAAGTGTTGATATACACAGATCACAAGAGCCTCAAGTATATTTTCTCACAGAAGGAGTTGAATATGAGGCAGAGGAGGTGGTTCGTCTGCATGGAGTTCCAGTTAGTATTGTGTCAGATAGAGACACCAGATTCAGATCTCATTTCTGGGAGAGTCTCCAAGAAAGTCTGGGAACTCGTCTGAAATTCAGCACTTCATACCATCCTCAGACAGACGGACAATCTGAGAGGACTATCCAGATCCTTGAAGATATGTTGAGGGCTTGCATGATTGACTTCGGAGGATCGTGGGAAGATCATCTTCACTTGGCTGAGTTTTCATATAACAACAGCTATCAGGCAAGTATTAAGATGGCACCCTTTGAGGCATTGTATGGTAGGAAGTGCCGATCACCGATTTGTTGGGATGAAGTCGGTGAGAGGAGTCTTTTGGGACCAGAGATCCTGATGCAGACGACAGAGAAAGTCAGGGTTATCAGAGATCATCTCAGGGCTGCTCAGAGTAGACAGAAGAGTTGGGCAGACACTCGGAGGAGGCCATTGGAATTCCAGACCGGAGATCATGTGTTCTTGAAGATATCACCTACCAAGGGTGTAATCCGGTTCGGTACACGGGGAAAGCTAAGTCCGAGGTATATTGGCCCATTCGAGATCCTGGATCGTGTGGGAGATGTGTCCTATAGATTGGCATTACCGCCATCTTTGGACGAGGTGCATAATGTCTTCCACGTGTCTCAGTTGAGGAAGTATGTCAGGGATGACGGCCATATTCTGGACCATTCCGAGCTGGAGCTACAACCGGATCTTTCATACCAAGAGCAGCCGTTGGCCATTCTGGATAGGAGTGTCAAGACACTGAAGAGCAGAGCTATTCCATTGGTATTGGTGTCATAGAACAGGCATGCGCCAGGGGAGGCCACTTGGGAGCGTGAGGACGCTATCCGGGAGCGTTATCCTCAACTTTTCACATCTTGATTGGGTAAGACTCTTTTCTTCTACTCTTCTTTACCGTTATCTTTCCTTGTATCCATATCTATCTGTTGCTTTTCCTGTTATCTTTCACCTTATGAAATTTCGGGGACGAAATTTTTGTAAGGTGGGTAGATTGTAATACCCCTCTCCCGGGATACGTACTTAGTTACGTATTCAGTCTTTCGATCGTATTTTCCGATTTACCTTCCGTATTTGACCGATTTTAATTTCAAATATCATTTTCCAATATTTAAGATTTTATGAGATTTTCTGGAATTTTCTGGAATTAAAATGAATTTCTTCAAAAACGGTGTCGGCCAGTGCCGCTGACCGATTCCCGAATTTTTATCTCCCAAACTGTTAGGAATTTTTAGAAAGTCCCTTAGACTTTATTACTTAGAATCATATTTCCTACTTATACACTTTTTCTGAGAATTTTATAAATTTATGAAAATTCTTTCGGAGTCGGTAAATAACTGATTCCGGGATTTTTAATTAAAAATCTATACAGTATTTCTTCAAACGAATTTCACCATGAGTCTTCAAATATTTTTCTTGATTTTTGGTAAAATTTTCAGACCAATCCGAGATACTTGAATTTCGGACATTTTTTCAATTATTGCAAAATTCCAATTCCACTTCATTTCCACCTCATTTCCCACTCACACACTTCACCTAACCCCACTCACTCTCTCTCCTTCCTATGGCCGGCCAAGTGGCCATGAGGGGACACCTCACCCCCCACATTTTTGCAAGAAAACCCCCCACTTCCATCATAATCCCAATCCTTTACAAAAGATCCCAACCTATAAATGCATTTCATTTGCAAAATTCCCCTTTTTCTCATTTCTTCATCAAGAGAACTCTCTCAAAATCTCCTTCCTCAAACCAAACCCTAACTCCAAGATCACCCAAATCTCTTCACCTACACCTCAAGGTCTCAAGGGGTTCAACTAGGGCTTCATCAAGGAACTCCATCTTCAACCTCTACTCCCCAAGGCAACTCCAAGAGCACTTCTTCACCTCAAGCTTCAACAACAAGTGTGGAGTGAAGCAATCACCTCCATCCTTGAATCAAGTCACAATTAAACCTAACCTAGTGAGTATCTTTACTCACCAAGACCTAATTAACACTTCATTCCTTGTGGTAGAAATCCTTGTACACTTGTAGTATAAAAATCCAATTTTTAGGGCATCACAACTCAAATCCAACCTCCCCATGTAAGTATATTATTCAACAAGGCTAGTTTCTGTTTTAGTGTACTTGTACTGCTAGATCCGGTCCCCTAATTACCTAAAAAATCCTATTTTTAGACTGTTAGAACCAACCCAAGAAAATTCTGATTTTTCTGCCTTAACAGCAGCTAATTCCAGAGGATCGGTCGACCGGCAGTCGACCGATCACTCTGCCGATGTGCACAGAGTGCACAGCTTTGAGCTGGCGGTCGACTGGCAGTCGACCGACCACTCGACCGGCTTAAGGAATTTATTGTGGACCAGTCGACCGGCAGTCGACCGGCCAAATCTGGAGCTCACGCACTTTGTACGGTCGACCGGCGGTCGACCGGCACTCGACCGCCTTTGTAAATCCCAGTCGACCGGCAGTCGACCGGAGGTCGACCGTTAGGCCAAATTCTGGGACAGATTTCAGACTCCTTTCCTTTTTGATTTTTGATATTCCCCTGATATATGTATGATGTTTTAGTCTTGTTTATGCTTCATACCTGTACTGCATGACATGTTACCTGATAGATCTTGCTTCATTAGGCTTCATGACTTGTTGTTATATATTGCTATTCCTTAACTTGTTAAATATGAAGTATCACCACTCTTCATGCTATCACTAAAACACCAAGCATGATACACCCGACTTTTATATAAAATTCACCAACTTACATTGGGTCGGGGGGAAATATGCGGAATATCGATATGTGTTCGTGTTTACAGTGGTTTTAGGTATATTGTACAATTACTGTTCCGGTCTTACCTGTGGTACTCCAGGGGACCGAGGGGAGTGCTTGCTCCCTTTCCTGTTTACTGTCATGACAAGGGCATACATAAGTCCCTCCTGTTTAGCCTTGCGGCAGGTTCCGTCTTCAAGCAACGGAACAATCCTGGGCCGTGGTCCCGGGTATGCACGGGACCCACTGTAAACATAGTTCGTCGATACAACCGCTGTTTCCAATAACAACCTTGTTTCACTAGGATATGGATCTATGTGCTCTGGGACGCTGGGTCACATAGCTAGATATCACAGTAAGACAAGTAGTAATAATAAGACGTTAATTGTAGATTTGTTGCATATGATCTTACCTTATTGAGTTTACATCGCTTGTTATTCATTGCTATTTATTGTAACTTCATTGCCTTTATTCATGATCCTTATGTCACTTGACTATCTTTATTTGTTATTATATGTCTTGACCCTTTGGATTTGCATATTCAGATTCTGAGGCTTGGAACGAAGTGGAGCCCTCCACAGAGGACCGGGCCTATCTTTCTGAGCAGGCTGACCAGCTCTAGTCTCATCGTGCCGACTCTTCCTTTTGGTTCACGGGATCTCCATCCATTTCGTGAGCATTTTTGTATTTTTGGTTGTATAGGATTCATTTTGGACTGGGGTTGTGATAAAGGACACTTGTAAAGTGATTTTGCTTATCATAACTTGTATAACTTTGTATTTATCTTTTGTAAGTTGGCATATGAATATACCACGCTGTGTGTTGTACTCTGATACTTGTTGTACTTAAGGCTTAGCGTATATACGTGGGGGCACCATCTGACCTACGTATATGCGTTGCAGTGACGTTCCCGTATCATTGGGATCGGGGCGTGACACTGATAATACCGAGCATAATAAAGAAGACCGATAATTAAGAATTCCGAACACCAGGCATCGATCACTCTGGAAGATATAACCGAGAATATAGAATACCCGAACTTCAAAGAGTTGGCCGAAGAGATCATGTCCTAGCTTCATTCAGAACCAGCCACTACCTCTCTAGTCTATTCATATCTTAAATTGATATAAAGGCTTCATAAAACCAAAACAGGGAAAGGATAGGAGGAATTAAGAATCAAAGGAAGGATAGTCAAGAAATAGATAACTCCGCACTTGTAGTTGGAATGTATAATCAAGATTCATGCATTCCAGTTGCAAATTTCTTTACCATTAATTTGCCATCTGGACGTACTGAGGAAGTAAGAGCCTAAGCTCTGATACCAACCTGTAACGCCCCGATCCTGGCGGATACGGAGACATTACTGCAACGTATATACGGAAGTCAGAAGTACCTTCACGTATATACGCTAAGCATCAGTACAGGCAAGAATCAGAGTATGGAAGTAGTGGTGCATTATACATTCCAACATATGAGTACAATTACAAAGTTATCACCAGAGGTGATCCAATATTACATGAATATTACATCACTGATATGCGCAATTGCGAGATTACAAAGAGATGTACAGGAGTGAACAGTAAAAAGGCACTCACGAGTTTACTAAAGGAAAACTCGGGAGGCATACAGGGGGCCTGGAAGAATAGAGCTCTGAACGGTCTACTGGAGATCCACGCTACCGCTGCGCCACTCTAATCAGCAACAGGGAGAATCCATACGCTCCAAGCTCCATGACCTGGACATGAGAATCCAGGGGAGTCAGATGAAACTCCCCAGGCGAGTGGTGATACAAAAGCCAAGTGGCGAGCATAGGTAAGCATGCAGGAGCAAGTAGATATCAAGCAGGAACTATTCATGGTCTGATAAGAGAAGAGAAGGTAAAGTAGATAGGGCAACACCAGATATCTCCTAAACTAACATAAAACCGATAAAACCGAATAAAACCGATTACGAGCAAAACCGATCGTAAACACTTAGGTTACAGCTTCATGAGACTAGTACCTCGAAGGAATAATCCAAACAAGGAAACCCTCATCTATATACCTTTATCTCATGTCACCGTAATCCAAGCGCATACAACCCGAATTACAAAACAGCACAACAAGTTCACATAGCTTGTTATCATTATTATTGGGGCCGCCTAAGTTCCAAGCTTCAGTATGTGTCCCATTCCACATACTTCCACTCACAACTTATATAGCCAGTTATTTGGAAACTGATTAAAGTTCGATGAATCATGTTCTGGATGGGCCCCGTACATGCCCGGGACAACGGTTCAGGAGTATCCGGTGCTGAGCCGGAACGTACCGCTAGGTACCGGGACTTATGGACGCCCGAACAGGAATAGAGTATCGCAGATCCCATAGAAATAGGCCTAGGGCGTGTGCATACCCGGCAGGAATAATCAGGAGTAGGGGTGCCAGTACACCCCACGGAATCCCTGGTGGCCGCCAGGAGATCCCCAAGTATTTGGCCACGCGTGACTCGATAGTGCCACCATGAACATGATTAATCAGGGCCCATCAGTTTCCCCCAAACCAGGTGCAAGTTGTTTATTATAACTTATCAATATTAACAGATTACGGGAATAACTGGTCATGACAGGAAATGGCCCTACAGATTCAAGAGGTGGCCCCCACAGATTCAAGAGGTGGCCCCCACCGTGTATGGTGTGGCACTTTGTTCCATGTGGCACTTTGTTCTGAGGGGATGGATTCTAGAGGTGGCCCCCACAGATTCAAGAGGTGGCCCCCACCGAATATGGTGTGGCACTTTGCTCCGTGTGGCACTTAGTTCTATTCAGGATAACAAGGCAGGATTCCCGTAATGTGATAATCACAAGTCAAGTATTAACATAACAGGTATAACAGGTATAACAGGAGGCAGGTAATCAATCATGTCAAGAGGTTGATAGTAGTCTGGTGGCAAGTCATGTCATAACAAGGGGTCTTGCTAAGTAGTAGCATGTCAGGTGTTAGATGATAACACTCAATTGTCAGGTGATATACATATGTTAAAAGGTATCATGTAAATGACAAGTAGTATAAACAGGAGACAGGCATTAGCATGTAGTAAAGCAGTAGCTGAGCACAACTAAGCGGAGCTGAGCAAGCTGGGATACAGACAGCAAGCAGGATTTATCCCTGGAGCGTCTGGCAAGGTTACCGGAACAACTCGGCTTGAAGTGCGAGTAGGAAATCCGGCAGCATCCCGCCTAGACGATTCTAGAGGTAAAGCACTGAACGCTGGTCATGATAACCAGGCGAAGCCGAAAGACCTGACGGTCCCAATCACGTCTCTGACGAGATAGTGAGGAACCGGAGGCTGAATACCGAGAGACCTGCCGGCCCCAATCACCTCTCTTTCGAGATAGTGAGTGACCGGAGGCTGCATAACGGGAAGACCTGCCGGTCCCAATCACCTCTCTTTCGAGATAGTGAGCGACCGGAGTCTGCAAGCTGAGAGACCTGCAATGTTAGTACCACATGTTATAAAGCAGCAAGTACATCACAGGCATGGTATATGTACAGGAATGAAACTACCCTAGTACAAGCATTCGTCACAGAGCAATACATGTCCAGATACTGGCACTCGGCCATACACAAATACAGGGACTCAGCCCAATACATAATACATGAAATGGAATACATATCGACCCGACGAAGCGGGGAAACCCAAATGGAGGCGAGAGCGAGAACACTCGCATAATCAATGAAATGGGAAAGCCAAGACGATAGCGAGAACACTCGCCTAAATCACCGGAAAGCCGAAAAGTCTGGAATCCCTGGAACTCGCGCACGCGCCATAAATATAATAACATAAATATAGGGAGAGAAGGAGACACAGGGAGACGCGGGCTTGTCAGTGGGACGCGAGGGTCGCAGACGCGGGAGTCGCGTCGCAGGAATAACAGACGCGGGATAGCAGACGCGGGGTTCGCGTTGCGACAACACAAGAGGAACACAGACGCGGGAACAGGCTTTGCGTCGTGTCGAATGCAGAAACGCGCGAAGCGTGTCAAGGGATTGCCCAGACGCGGGGTTGAGATCCGCGTTAGGAAACAAACAGAGAGGAGGAAAGGTGCTTCCTTTGTTGTGCCCGACGAAGGGATGTTCGGCCCCAATCCAAAAGGAGGGTACCGGCCCTAAGTCTTGCCAACGGAGAAGAACGCGGACGCGGGAATCACAAACGCGGGAGTCGCGTTGTGAAGACACCACAAACGCGGGGTTCGGGACCCGCGTTCAAATCAGGGCACGAGGGAAACGCGGTCGCGGTCGTGGATCCCGTGTCGCGTTAGCACGAGGAGATCACAGACGCGGTTATTAGCCTCGCGTCGTGACGATACAGTAACGCGAAGGTCGCGTTACAAAGAGGGAGCCCGCACGCGGGGGTAAGATCCGCGTCGGCAAGTCACAAAGAGAGACAGGGAGTTGAGGAGAGAGAGAAATCCAAGGGAGAGAGAGGGACCCAGGAGAGAGAAAGAGAGTGAGGGCAGGTGAGAGAGAGAGAGAGTGTAGGACAGGGGAGAGAAAACAAGGGGGTTGTTGCCCCCCTCTGGATCCCGCACAACACCCCCGGCTGGGGGTGCCCGGCCTGGCCGCCGGTCAGGCGGCGGCGCCGGGCGGCGCCGGCCACCAGCAAAGGAGGAGGGGGCGGCTGCCCCCTCAACAGAACAGAGGAGGGGGCTTTGCCCCCTTCCTGCAGAGAGAGAAAGAGAGGGGCTTGTCCCCTCTCAGATCAAGCACAGGGGCCCAGGTGGGCCCCTGGCCGCCCGCAACCGCCGGCAGGCCGCCGGCGGCGCCCAAGCCCGAGGGTGGATCCGGCCACCCCCAAGGGAAGAGGGAAGAGGGAAAGTTGGGTTTGGGTTTTTGTGGTGGTGGAGGAATTGGAGGTGATGGGAGGAAGAAGAGGAGTTGGGTGATGTAGTGGGGGTGTTTGGGTGGAGGAGATGGTGATGGAGGAGGTTGATTGTGGAGATGATGAAGAAGAAGAGGAAGGTGGAGGTGGTGATGACTCTTGAGGAAGAAGGAGATGGAGGAGTGGTTGTTGGTGATGGAGGAGGTGGAGCTTGGCCGGAGTTGGGAGGGGTTCTCGCCGGCGACGAGGTGGCTGGCCGGAGTTGGGTGCGGTGGTGGTGCGGGTCCTCTCTTGGAGAAGAAGAAAAAGAAGAAGAAGAGAATGAAGGAAAAGAAAGGAAAAAGAAAAGAAAAGGAAAAAGAAAGGAGAGAGAGAGTGATGGTGATGGGGATGTGATGGGGAGTTGACTGGGCCCACGTGGAGGGGAGTGGGTTGCTGGGCCGTCGCTGGAGTTGGTGGAAAAAGAAAAGAAAAGAAAGGAAAAGAAAGAAAGAAGAGAAAAGATTAAAGAATAATAATATTATATTATGGCCGCGAAAATCGACTGTTCCAGAATCTTTCCGAAAAATCCTCAAAAATAGCAAATATTATTCTAAGATGTTTGGTGAAATCGGAATCTAAAAATATAATGTAGTTTTCAAAATAAAAATCCTGGAATCTTCCGGCGATACCGGTCGATACCGACACCGGTGGAATTTTCATAAATTCATAAAATCCTTAGAAAAAGTATTTAGGTAAGAAATGTGATTTTAAGAAATAATGTCTAAAGACACTTTTAGTAATTCTAATTAGTTTATAAATTAAAAATCCGGGAATCGGTCAGCGGCACTGGCCGACACCGGTTTTGAAGATTTCCAACTTAATTGAGGAAAATTCCAGAAAATCATAGAAAATCTAGAATATTGGAAAATGATGTTTAAAACTGAAATCGGTCAAATCGGAATACCGGAATGTCCAAATCAAGCAATACTCTAGGATCGGGCCTTCGGTTCAAACTAAGGTTGACTCCGAGTTCAAGAATCCAAATCCAAGACAAAACGTTCATGTAAATAATTCATAATACAAAATAAATACAAGAAGTAAATCGAAAAATACGATCAAAAAATCTGAATACGCAACTAAGTACGTATTCCGGGAGCGGGATGTTACAACAGACGTGCACGCCATTTCTGCAGGAGGGCCGGCCGATCGACCCGGTCGACCGTCCAGAGAGCTCTGCTCTCTGGAAGGCCCCGGCCGACCGAGCGGTCGACCGGACAGAGAGTTGCTCTCTGTATCCTGGCTCGGTCGACCGACCGGTCGACCGATGGCTCAAACGGTCTGAAATTCGACCGACAGGCCTGACAGAACCCCAACGGCTAGTTTTTCTGAGCCTATAAATTTGGGAGTTTGGGCATTGTTTTTCTCTAAGATTTCTAGTGGGTTTTAAGCCAGTTTTTCCTACTTCATTAAAAGAGTTTTTCTCCACTAAATTGAGAGCTAATACTTCCAATCAAAAGGGGAGTTTTTATCAAGAGTGTTTAAAAGAGATTCTTTGAGTTTTCCTCCACCATTCTCATCCTTGTTTTCTCACACAACACTTGAGCCATCCATTGCTATATCTACCTATAGGGATTTGTTGTGAGAGGATTTTAGGTGATCAAGAGTTGTGATCACAAAGTTCTACTTTGTTCCTTTGAGAAGGCGGACGTGTGTGTTCGCATTGTTTTGGGTCCTAGTGGGGACTCGGTGTTTCGGGTTCGGGTGCGAACTCTTTGTTTGAGGTGCGGCCTCGGCGAGCCGGTGGGCTTGCGGTGTGTACGGACTAGGGAGTCCGAGAGTTGTAGGTGTTGCGGCACCGAGTGATCCGGTGGGATCGATTATAGTGGAAATCCTTCGTGTGTCGAAGGCGGGGATGTAGAGCAAGTGTGCTCGAACCTCGAAACAAATCCCTTGTGTTTGCGATTGCTCACTCTCTCTCTCTCTTTGTCTTCTTGTTCATATCTTGCATGCTCTATTGTCTATCTTTATATGCTTGATATATTCCTTGTGCTCTTATTGATATACATGCTTGGGTTGTTTGCTGACATTTGTATTTAACCAAGAGAGCCAACGCGGCACCTCAACCCTTATCTAGGGGAATCTAGAGGAGTATGTCCAGAGCCCTTCACGGGGAATTCGACAACACTCTTGTGTTATACGTGGTGTTTAGTGTAAAAGTTTAGTTTAGGTCATAATAGTTTTTACTTCCGCATTATTTGGCATTAAGTGACCTTTAAATTAGCCATCACCTATTCACCCCCCTCTAGGTGATCCTTCAGTAGACGCATCTCATATTATGCATACTACACATGTCAATTAGAGTTCTAAGTTATTGAAACTAATAGAAGAGACATTGTCCATACTTTAGGTGGATCGCGTACATACCCGGGACGACGGCCCAGACTCCAAGCACTGAACCTAGCCCTACCGCAAGATAGTCAGGTAACATGTATAACATGACATGTAACATGTGTAATATGTATAAACATGAACGGGAACATGACGGGGTATCAGTCACCTTACGGGAACCCTACAGTGGAACCCCCTTTCGGCTGCACAACCTATATCTTAGGTCCACCCAAAATACAGACGTTATCTCCTCCATCAATTTTACCAGTTTTGGTGTAAGTTGTTTAATGATCATATTATTTAGATTATCAAGATTATTTTGTATAAGTTACTTAGATCACTGGGATAACTCGGTGATGGCAGCTGTAACAACATCAACAGTGTAATCAGGGTATTAGTATCACATGTTGTCAGTGAACAGGATACCAATATAACATGATATGTAACTGGTAGGTAGTTAAAAATGCACATTTATCATCATATTTATCATCATATTTTCCTACTTATTCTTTTATTATACACTACTGCTAATGTTTTATTGTTTAATGTGTGCAGGCCTTGAGTAATTAAAAAAATAAAAAAATAAAGTATAACTGAAGCCCAAAAGCCCAAGAATCCTACAAGCCCCACATGCATAATTAATTGTAGTAATTTAGAAGATTCTATCTTATCAACCTACTCTAAACTTGAATTTTAAATTATTAATTTAAAATCTAGGGGAGGAAGAGGAAGGATAAAATAGAACTCCTAATTGTTAAAAAGAGGAGGAAGAGGAAGGATAAAATAGAACTCCTAATTGCTAAAAAGTGGAGGTAAAGGATAAGATGGATCATTATCCTTGAACAGAGATGAACTTAAACCTGGTTGCTTGCAATACAAGGAAAGATAAAAGGAGAGAAAAGCTTAAAGATAAAGAACAAATCCTTTTATAAATTCGGATTTGTGATAACTTGCTTCCCAAGTTATCCCGAGTTCTCAAGATAGAAGGTTAGAATACAGAATCCAGAAGGAGGAGCCCAAATGAACGGACTAGAGGAGGCCACGCAAGAAAGCGCGTGGCCATTGGCCAAGCTATTGCCGCGGAAACGCGGCTATACGCGTGGCCATTGGCCAAGCTATTGCCGTGGAAACGCGGCTATAGCCGCGTTTCTGTGACCATTTGGATTAGACTGCCTACGTATTTTCGTGGGAGAGTTGTACTGGGACTCTACATCCTATATCTCCTATAAATTCCCCTGCAGAGTAACAGAGAGGGAGGAGCCAGCGACTGAAGCTTAGGGTTTTCTTTAGATTTTTTCTCTTTCTGAAATTTCTTGTATTTTCGTTTTTGTTATTTGAAGAAGAATATTTTGAAAAAGGAGAGGAGCTTTGTAATTGGTCAATGACATCCAATAAAAAGGTTATCCATTCTTCTTTGCAATTCAATTCAAGTTTTCTGCTTAGATTAATTATTTTTTCTTCTTTTCGCTTTCATGCAAATTTTCTTATTCAACATAAAAATTGAAAATAAAAAAATAAAAAAATAAAAAAAATGTATAACTAATTAAAACTATAGTTTGCTAATCTCTCGATCAACCCTAGTTTAGTTAAAAGATGAATTGATTGATATCTATTATTAGAAACCCTAGGATTAAAATTGATTTTCTAGAAGAAGAATCGATGATTAGGTTTACTTAATTCAGGTTGCACTTTTTAAATGATTTTTCCTAATTCATACTTAAAAACTTTGATAGCATAATTTTAAGTAAAAAACTTCTCTTATGCTATACTTTGAAATTAGGATGAACGAATGTTTAATCTTTATTAGTGCACACTAGTTGGGATTCCAATATTATTATTCATCTTACTTAATTCTCAATTAATAGCTTAGGATGGATACTTCTTCATTCAATATGATGTTCACTCTTAGCGACTAATACTTTGGGTTGTGGTAGATGTTTAGTAGACTATATTTCTTTTACTTGATCAAATCTAATCAATCTCTCTTTTTCTTTTCCAAGCGAATTACAGAGAAGATTGTTTCGAAACGCTTCCATTGCATCCTTCCCTGTGGATCGACCCGTCTAGCCTTGCTACGCGGTTACCTTAAAATGAGACTAAAATTTTCTAAACTATTTACAATACAATTTCCCGTTTCAATCATAACATGAGGGTGTGATTACCATGTAACAATATTTTCTCAGCAACTATGGTAACATGGACACTATGATTTTCAGGTAGATGTCATGTATAAATAGTCAAGTTTTTTTATGTGATATTATAATATTTGTTCAGCATGAGCAACATAATCTTTAGAAGTTTATTCATTATGAATTTAATACATTTGAACAGTAATTAAACATAAATAATATTTTAAACATAAAATAATATTATTGAAACAAGATTAAAAACACTCACGTGAAATAATACTGAAATGCTCAATACAGTAAATAAGGAACACTCACATGAAATGACACGGTTTTTGGTTCGAATCACCACTGGGTCTTCACCGCATAAACCAGTCTGGATCTTCGAATCGACTCGTGGTCAGTCTTCAAATCGCCAATGTATCAGGTTCACAGTGAATACAAATTCGGATTGGGTCCGGGTCTCCTACAGTGTTACTACAATAACTTTTTCTAATTTCCATTGAATTTAATTTTTCTTATTCTTTTGATGATAAAAAATTGTAAAAATCAAATAAAAATAATGATAATTAGGAGGCACTTCTTGGATATCTCTACATATTTTTATTCGATTTTTAGAGTGGAGTGTTGGTAATGAAATATGTGAAACAATATAATATGCTCAAGGTGTTCGATGAAATGCCCGAATGGAAAAAAATCATATAAATTAAAATACATTCACCTGAATCGCTTCTCTTCAGTCTGAGTTGTTCCTCCTCACGTCCAACACGCCTGAGCTTCGTGTAAATTGGGTTTAAGAAGGGAAATGAGAGAAGAGAGAGGAAAAAGAAATCTATGTGAAAGGGGTTTTTGGGTTTTCTTTCTTCTTGAGAGGATGAATAAAATGAGGTATGACAATTTATTAGGTTAGGATTTAAATTTAGATTGGTAGGTTACAACTGATATAGATTAGGTTGTTTTCAGAATCAACAAGGTCTTATGAGATCTTTTAGTTAAGAATTGAAATTTGAAATTGATTTTAAATTTAGTTCAAATAAATTGGCTCACCCTTATAATCACACACCAAAGTGGTATCATGGTTTGGGCATTAGAATTTGATATAGATGGACTCGGGTTTGAGCTATGGCTTTATTAATTTAAGTAAATTTTTAATTCATTATTTACCATTTTAATTATCAATTCGGGTATTATGAAAGGGGAGTATTACAGATAGGCTGCATTGAGGATCTGGTGCCTGTGGTGATGTTCACACAGGCAGCTGGACTGAAGATCGATGAGCACAAAGCGATGCTACTGCAGTGGTGGTGATGGCTCTTTCGTCTGACCTTCCATGATCAGCTCCTTGACATCCAAAAACCGGCAGCAAACAAAATGATGTTCATTCAGCGAAACCTGGAGCAGATGGCCGATCGCACCATATCAAGCCGCGCTGGAGTTTCAAGTGATGGTTGTAGAGACAGTAGGAGTGGAGGTCAAGGAGTACCAAGAAAGAGAGAGAGAGAGAGAGAGAGAGAGAGAGAGAGAGAGAGAGAGATGTGTGTTTGGATCTTGAAGATGTAATTACAGTTTTTGCTACATTAATGAAGAATAGTTTGATCTGCAAGTTGTCTGACAAGCGAACAAATTTTAGAAACAATATTAAGCACATTGTACACTACAAAACAACTCACAAAGCTACCAGATAAATTTTAGCAACAAAGATTACTAGATAAAGGACCAACATGATTGATATATTGCATGCATTGCAAGATATAATGATCAAGGTAACAGAAATTTGGGTTTAAACTTTAAACATGTACTGTTATATATCCAGTGAATGAGCTAAACCCTAATCATGATTCATCTCCATAAACTGAAGTAAAGTTGTTCTTGATTGCCTCACTATTGTACTATTTATTACAAAACTGTACAATCTATCTTTTTCCCCTGAAGGCATGTATCACTCACTGAGCTATAGCCCAAGTTAGGTCAGTGAGACATGCACAACAACATATTTTCATTTCATGTCTATAAAAACCTAACCTTGCACTGAATATTTCTATTCCTGTTTCCCTCTATCAACTTCTATTGTCACAGAACATGATACCCTTTTAAGTTCCTTCATGTCAAGAGACAACAAGAGAAGCATTACCTGGTTTCGCTCTAGGCCTCCGACCTCGCCTTGTGGTCCTTCCCCATCCTAGTATACTCCTTTCGTTGATCTCTACCTTCGGATTAGGCACTGCCTCTGGTGGTGGAGGGCTTGAACAGTTCTCGGTGATGGCAACAGACGAATTCCGAGGTCGACTTCTCCTCCTTCCCTGGCAGCCAGAACCCTTCCGCCTTGTCAAGTTGCACTGCCAGTCCTCGCCCATTGCTCTCATCAGACAATCGAAGGCTTGAAGATCCTCCGTCACTTCATGCCTTGAAAGTGACACTAGGCCCGGCAGAATATCCTTCTGAAAGTCCTTCCTCTGCCGTCTCTTTCTGGCCTGACCCCTCAGCGTCTTGGTTAGGAGAAGAGAAGAGGCGCCTGGGCTGGTCTCGTCATTTTGGCTTTCCTGCTCTTGTGGTAGAGGTAAACACTCGTCTGGCTTCATTTCTTCGAGCTTTAGTGTCGAGGACTCAAAGACATCCTCCCCATTGTCATCATCATAATCAGCCTTGGCTGCTTTGGATGAAACCAGGTCAGCGAACCAATGCAGTGAATTGCAGGAAGCTGATGCCAACTGCTGGCTCAGGCCCAATGACATGACCAAGAGATTCTCTGCTGCCACCATATCAAGAGTTTCATAAGATGGTATTGTAACTTCCAAATCAATCTCATGAACAGTCTTCCCAGTGATACTAGGAACCTCGTCTTCAGTCGAAATGTCCAGGACGTTCAAATCAATGATGTTCTGTCTGATACCCTTCGCAGTGACTGTGCCCACATCACAGCCTTCAGTTTGGATACTAGTTTTCATATCACCGGCAGAACTTGTGCCAATAACATCCTGCTGAAGCTTCTCACTGATAGGGAAACCAAGAATCTTTTTAGTACTTGCACCGTGTGAAGATCCATACCTTTGCTTTCTGCTCTCCTTGACCTGTGAAGAAGATGAAAATTTCTCAGGTGACTGGTTAAAGCTCTTTGAGAAGCTAAACTCCTTGGTCCTAGGCCAAGACACCCCTTCTGATGATTCCTCAAGCTTTCCATTTTCCCTAGTTCCAGTTGGTAGCATCGGACTACAGCTCACTTCATTTCGCAACTTAGGAATCTTCCAAGATGGGCAACTCTCAGAGTTCTCATATAACGAGCTTTCACGACTGTACTTAAATTGCGTAGAAGAATTAGAATCTGACGATGGATCCTGATGAAAACCATTTTGACAGGTGGATAACTGTATACCAACTCTCGAGTGTGAATTTAAATCACCATCAGACTGCAGCTTGTTACGAGCAATGGTAGAGTTTTGAATGGATCCTTTGGGTTTCCTACCCCGAGAATTAGTCATCTCTGATGCAGGGAAGCAGGGAAGTGCTTGAACTGCAATAGGAATATGTGTTATGCCTCTCGGTGGCTTTCTCCTGGTTGAAACGAATGGGGATGCACAACTCATATGCTCCGGACATGGAATTATTGAAAATGGACCAGGCACTTGAGAATTTGTTAGCGCTGAGTTGTTGGAGTCAACCAATGATGAATTTTTTTGATAGGATCCGATACCAAGAGTTGGTTTTTCTTTGAACCCCGTTTGCATTTCACCATGATCATAGGAAGGCACATTTTCCTCTCTCTTAACCTTCAGCTCCAATGGTTCAGATACCATTGGGCACTTCTCACTAGAGAGACCCAGGGTGAACAAATTATTCTCTCTCTTTCTGCCTGTTGAAGAAAACAGTTAGAAATGTATCAACTACAAGGAAACAATTGCCATATGAAGGGGGGCGAAAAAAAGACTAACACATGTTATGATTTGATGTCATTGTGAGCCAGCGATTGGCAATGGAAATGTGAAACAGCTGAACTGAATGACAAGTGGTAGAACAATAGTTTGGCGATCATTAACATGAACGGTTACGACTCAGGGTACTTGTGAATCAAAACACAAAAGAGTTAAGTAATGGATAGATAAGCTAATTCTACCAATGTCTAAAGCAAAGCCATCATGGCAATGTCAATGAATCTAAAAGCTCATAAACGATTAACAGCTAACCGACTCAACTTAACAAAATTTAAAAAAAGATGTGTCCGTGTGTGGGCACGCATGTGTGCATGTACACAGAGTTCATTTACAGACAAATCTTATACATGCAAGTATGAAACTGTAATCAAATTGCAAATCTCACTCCAAAATATTAGATGCCCAAAAAACAGAACTAATATCAAATATTGATATTTCTTGTCTATTCAATTGACGCTTTCAAAATGAATGGTAGAGACTAAATCCTCAATCTTGTGATTTTCTAAGTAAATGTTAAATAATCATTGGCTAACATGATCTGCAAGAAAATTCACAGGTAAAAGGGACGTGCATAGCTCCAAGAGCATCCAATTAGCATACAGAGTTTTTTCCCCTCAAAAATCTTTTAAGATTTTCATTTTTGAGCGCAAAAAAGAATCTTAAATTACTAAAGAAATAAAATAATGTCAGAGTGATCAAAACTACGTCTTGCATCAGATCAGAATAGAGATTTTATTTTTCCTCGACATTTTATAACCAACAAATATCAGAAAAGCAGTTAGAGATATCTTACCATCTTCGTAAATGAATGATTGCCATTCCTGTCTAGCTATTCCCTTATCTGGATCAAAGAAGTTTGAACAAGCTCCTTCATCTCTATCCTTGTCTGAAAAAAAATCCCTAGGCAGGAAACTTGTGTTTGATCTTGTTGGCAATTGATAGCCATGAATCTCTTCAGGGTTGGGTTTTACAGAAAGAAAATGGTTAGGAACTGAACCAGATTGTCCCTCGCATGTTAAGCCTTCTTTAGTTTCAGCCCGATAATCCAATCTCTGAGTGGACTGACCATTTTGTAGAATTCGATCTGAACTCCAACCGCCTTTACTGCAATCCTCTCTGATTCCAAGAGTCAGTTTCACATCATTCTCACGCTCAATATCACATACTATGCTTGAATTATCGCTAATCTTAGAAAATGGCGTGAAAATGTGTTCCTTTTCTATTTTATCAGAATCTTCGACATCAATATATACATCAGCAGGAAGTTGAAGATCAATCATTTTTCTAGGACGGCCTTTCAGCTTGGAGTCTGACAATTCACCATCCTTTAAAGGAACTCCATTTTCTCTTGGCATTTGACTGAACCGCATATAGTTTTCTTCCAGCAGATCTAAGGAGGGTTTAACATCATCAGTGCCTTCAACTGAAGCCTTATTGAAACTAGCGCTTGCTTCTGTCATGTGAGGCAGCCGCCATATCTTTCCATTAGTTTCAGATGCCATTGCCAATGAAAACAAATAAGATTGTGATATTCCACTTTGCACAGGGAGTTTATATAATTCTTGATTTTTAATCTCGTCCATCAAGTCCTTCTGTGTTCTATAAAGACGATGGAGTTCACAGACCTGGCGTAGAAGAATACAAGGAAATCAATGAACCATAAATCACTAAGACAAATTGCATGCATTAAAATCTAATTATATAGAAAACATTATGGCCCAAAGAGGAGCAAATTGCTTGGAGATACCAGATACCATCCCTTCCCTTATCTAATTTGGATAATCCATGCACTAAATGGAGAGCCACGGGTCTACTATGTGAGATGAGTGTCAAACCAAGTGCCCACAAGTATCTGACAGAGCCACCTCACGGAAAAAATGAAATGCAGCCACAATCGTAAGACAGAGACATGTAACGAGAACGCCTAGATGCATATATGTGAAAGTAATCTGTTTAACCAGACAATCTGTAGTTTGATAAATAGCACGATAACTATACTTGATATTATCTAAACTTGACGTCCTTTATTTAAAAGAACAGATATTAAGAAAATTGTGGTATCATCAGAGCTGATAACCTGATGTTATGAGCATCTTCAGGAAATGCACCACTTATATAAGATCAATTGTGAACCAAAATCCATTGGTTTGGCTAATGAGTCTAGCAATGACGGACGGATTTATAATACATTAGGCCTCAGAAATTTTGTTGGAAGTTTTAACACACAGTACTCAACAACAAAATCCAACCAGGACCATTATGGGTCACGGAAACCTCAACCTAACTGCACTATACCTGTAATCATACTAGAAAGTAGAAACACTTAGATAATGATAATGAAAGTATGACTATATCTTTAAGAGTAACCATCTTTTAACCAATTCTGCACCATTTTTCATAGGAAATGTGCACTTATACCTGTTTCCTGAAGGTAGCTTCATGTTCGAGCATTGTCTGCTTTAACATCTCTTTATCATATCCTGCATGTTCTGACCTCAACATAAATCCATTGAAAAGATGCTCATTCAATGACTTATCCTCATAGTACGGAGACCAGCTACTACTTGAATCCTCATTTAGATTCCTCATTGAAGAATATCCTAGCTGGTAGCTTTCACACTGCAGTTTAGTTCCCATTCCTGCAAAACTCCCAAAAGAAAAGTTCATATGAATTCGTTTAAAATAATTATGGCCTGTTAATTAATCCTAGAACTCATAATCAAGTAATTTATTAGGTAATCGACCTCTACAGTTTTTAACAATCTAATAATGCATAATCATCAGTCATAAAAGACAGAAGACTCAAGCAAAACAATCTTATTTCCAAGAAAAAGGAAACAAGAGAACTAGATGCAAGCTGTTGTTGAAGGTAATGATCTCTCTTTGTACATATATTTTTAAGTCTAAGCCATCACAGAATAAGCACCGTCACTGGTAGAAACTTTGACTAGAAAATGCCTACACAATAGAAGACAGCTTCTTCATTGGGAAAAAAGAAGCAGCATATCTTGTTTTCTGTTATTGGTAACAACTTACAAAAAAAATACAGTCAGAAATTTCAAGAAAAAAAGTTATGTGGAAGTAATCATATAGATTGGTGTAAATACAGTTGCTAATCTATTTATTTATTTATTTGACAGTAAACTGTGGTAGGTTGTGCCTATCCCTTCAAGAAAAGTTTCCACAACCAGATATTTGCTCAAAACATCAACTTGGTATTTGGAGCACATTACATGTTTTATTATTTCGTTTCTCTTGCTACAATGTTCTCTTCACATGAGCAGAAAGATATTATGGTTTTCTCAAACCCATTGATTATAGGACCACAACGAAATCTCATAATAGCTCTGAAGGACACAACGAAACTAGGAATAAGCTTCCGTATTTTTTTCCAAATCTAATATTCTTTTCGCATTGCATCTGTAAGAATCAGCGCAACTGTTCTCTCATCCTAGAAAATTCCACAAATCTAATTACTAGATAAAGCTCTGTCATATTTACATGCATTCCTAACCAGAAAGGTCTATGCCTGTTTCAATGTAGGACATGGATTCAAAAAATCATAATTCTATAAGGAATTGGTATAGCTGCCATCAGCATTTCATCTACCAATGTTCATACCCGCCTATGTTGAAACCCAATAACTCAAAACATGGCAAAAGAAGGGTAAAAAATATATATATTCATAAGAAGATGATAACTCCCATTATCCCATATGTTTTACTGATAGAAATTCACATAATGATTATAAGCATGTAATATGCTTCCAAAAGAAGTAGCTACCCTATAAGATGACCTGCCTTGTACTCCTAAAAGATTTGCTTGGGCAAATATCATGGTAGAATCCTAGTTACACTCAGTAGAAACTTGAAAGACAAACCTATAGGAGGAAAAGCTAGTTGTATCAACAAGGCAGGACAACCATAACTTCATAAAGTGTCATTTAACAAAAAGGAGACTTCACTGTTTCACAGTTAGATTCTAAAATCATGCCAACAGAGATGTGTACTCAGGAGATAAAACTACAGGTTTGTTCAACCATCAGCACTTCTCTAAAAAAACCTTGTAGTTTCATTCCAACTAACCCTTCTGAAAATGCCATTAATTGATTTAATGAAATATGGGCCTGCCTTTGCAACAGCAAAAGTAGGCCAGCGTTGGCAATTCTTACATTTAAGTACCCAAGGAATTCCCTACGAAATCTTTGAATCATTAGGATCATAACTGTGTACCCACCTCAGATTATTAACCTAGCAGGTGTTACCATGGTTTTTCCATGTAACAGAGACAAAAGTTATAGGATACTCCTTTCATTGCGATGTTGTGAAAATGCAAGCTCACTTATGATGTCTATGCCACTGCAGCACAACAACGAACTTGTAATGAGACTTGTAACACTCCTCCATAGGTTGAGCTCATTTTTGTGGTACCAAGAGTTTGGATCTACTCAGTTTTATTTCTTTTTTAAATGTGCACCCCGCTAGATTTGGACTGAGGTGCTTTAGTGCCATTTTGGCATCAAAACTCTAAGTTGTGGTAAAGGTTGAGGCGATATATTTATGCACTCTTAACACTTCTCTAGGAATAGCCTTCCTTCCAAATTCTTCCAGCAACACAGCAGTTCACAACTCCATGTATGTGAAATGAAATGAATAAGACCTCAATAGAAATCAGCCTTTGGTGTCCAAGGAGATTGATCAAATTCCTAGTTTCAACCATTCTAGCATTCAATACCAAGCAGGGATCTGAAGAGAGAAATACCAATCCAACCTCAGAGAACACAGGTACTCTGACTAATTTGTTTCCAGTAAAACTAATACTTATGTGAGTATCAAGGGCAGCATCACTCAAGTGTACCAATTATCAAACCAAACAAAGATGGTATCTCCCCTATCTATATCGAGAGACCCAAAAAAAAGGCAATTGCATATACATAACCGAGCTCATAACTTTGAACTATTCAAGATCCTAAGGGGGTTACCCCTACCATCAATATACCTAGTCCATTGCCCACTTCATCTTTCAAACCCAAAACAAATTGAGATTTATTGCAAATGGCATAAAAAAATAAATTGTGTTTTCCCCTAAATTCCTCTGAGACCCAAATCTAAACCGTATATATAATAATACAATCCCTAGCTAAGCGTGCTTTTGCAGGAAACCTGTCATCATCATCATCATCTAAGTTTTCTGTCTCTCAAAAGGGGACGACTATGGAGCATCAACTCAAAAGAGGACAAATAGCACAAAAGAATTCACTGATTTTTTTGACATTATGACATCTCCCTCCATGAGTTGAGGCCAAACTCCTAACCAAAGCAACTAAAGTAAGAAAATGTCGTTCCATTGATGCCATTTGGCTGATAGTGAAGAAACCTACGTACAACAGTGTTCGAAGACTCGACCGAGTCGAATACGACTCGGTGAGCTCCGAGACGAGTTGGAGACACGAGTCAATCGACACAGCCCAGGGGAGCCCGGATCGGCCAAGACTCGGAGTCGACTCGGCTGAGTCACGAGTCAACTCCGAGTCTTGGCCGATCTGGGCTCGCAACAGCTGTTCGCTTGTGACGGCCGAGTCGGCCGAGTTGTTCGCTCTTGACGGCTGGGCTATAAAGCGAAAAAAGGGGGGAAGCAGACTTACCTCCGTCGATCACTGCTCCTTCCCGATTGCCGTCGTCGCTCGCCCATTGCCGTCGGTGCTCCATCGATCACTGATCGCCCTCCACTGCTCCAGGTGCCCCTCTCTCTCCCTTTGTCCTCTCTCTCTCTTCCTCTCTCCCTCTGTCCTCTCTCTCCCCCTCAGTCCCTCTCGCTCTGTCCTCTCTATATCCTCTCTCCGATCACTCCCTCCCTATGTCCTCTCCCTCTCCCTCAGCCTCTCTGTCCCTTTCGCTATCTCCCTTTGTCCCTCCCCAGCTCTCTTCGTCCCTCTCCCGGCTCTATCTGTCTCTCTCCCCCTCTCCCCCCATGTCCCTCTCCCGGCTCTATCTGTCTCTCTCCCTCACCAGCTCTTCCGTCTCTCTCGCTGTCCATCTCTCTCTCTCTCTCTGTGTGTTCCTCTCTCTCCCCTTTCTCCCCCTTTTCGTCTCTCTATTGCTCTCTCTCCCCCTCAGTCTCTCTATTTAACAGTTTAATTTAATTTAATTTAGTTTAATTTAGTTTATTTTTAGTTTAGTTTAATTTAATTTAGTTTAATTTAATTTAGTGATTTTATTTAAATTAGGTAATTTAGTAATTTTATTGAAGTTAGGTAAATTTAATTTAATTTAGTTAAATTAAGTTAGGTAATTTAGTAATTTTATTTAATTTAGTAAATATAATTTATTTTAAGTAGCTATGATGTGATTAGTTTAGTTAATTTAGTTAATTTTAGTTTTAATTTAATTTAACAGATAATTTTTTAAATTTCAGTATGGCTCCAAAGCAGCACGATATTGGATAGGAAAATGGTACCCCGTTGGTGGAAGTAGAAAACTTGTGAAGTATAATTATTGTGGGAAACAAATTCATGATGATATCACTAGATTGAAGCAACACATAACACATGTACCCGGTCAGGTGGAAGGATGCTTGTGAGTACCAAAATCAGTGTCTCAAATATTAAGACATCTTTCTGAAGGTAGCAAAGAAAGCGGTCATAAAATCCAAAAAAGAACAACCGATGTTACCACCAGATGACTTGAGTTGGTTGGATGAAGGTATTATTCGTAGTGATGAAAGTGATGGTGATGACGACGACGACGGTGATTGCAGTGATAATGACGGCGGTGATGGTGGTAAAGATGATGATGGCGGTTATGGCAGTAATGATGAAAAAACTCATGGTGCTGGTGGAAGCCAACAAGGTGGTGCTATGATATGGGGATTCAGAGTACTATGCATGTATTTTGATATGTTTTTACCGATGACGCTTGTATTTATACTTTCACTTTATGTTTTATTTGCTAGATGATATGTTTTAGATATGTGATACATGAATATTCATGTCTACATTTTTTAAAAATTTGTCATGATTTTTTCATAATTTTTAAAGCTTTCTATGTAGCGTTTTGTGCGTATCGTCCGAGTCCGATCCGAGTCACCGAGACCGATCCGTCTAAGCGCCGGCTGAGTCGGCGGCGGACTCCACGACTTTGAACCATGACGTACAAGGTCATATAATCAGGGAGCCTCTGAATTCCCTATATAATTCTTGACGATAAAGGAAGATCATTAATACATTAGATGAAGGGAGATTCATCCTTCTCTAGGAAAAATATGAACCAAAGAGAAATGATGCACAAGTACAATGCTACTGGTTCCTTGTAGGACCAACAGTGTATCATTAGTAACAGTTAAATTAAAAAGGCAAGTTATGATCAACTGAACCTGGATAACTAAGGCGCTCAATCAATAAAAAAAAAAAATGCAATGTCAGTTGCACGTTGAAAATAAAGCACAACTCCCGTCAATAATGTTTCCATACCTTTATTCCAAACGTCTGCAGGATGTACAACTTAGTAGGATATGTGTGCAGAGGAGGATTAAAAAGTCCTAATCAAATAATTGGGTAAGGTTGAACAGTGTTATGGAAAAGTATGGTCTTTGTAAATTTTTCCAAGCATTAGATTTTCTATACACACCACAAAATTAAATATGCTAAAACATGAACACTCTTGACATAAAAGGGTACTTTTCCATATACCAGATTGTAAGGGACAGACAGATACAAACTACATTCAAGCTAGCCAGCTGCTCGGCAGCTAAAGCTACCATGCTCTCACTAACATACCGATAAAATCTACATTAGGTGAGTCAATCCAATCAGCATTATTCATGAAATTGCCATTGCATGCGCTATTTCATGAAATTTCCATCAGGTCATCACATGTTGAAGTCTTAAATCCAAATAATATCAGTTGAGTGCTGAGGAAATGCTAGCTCTGAGGTTGTAACTAAGTTATATATGGAAATTATATCAACGATTTAGCTGAAAAAGAATAGCAACAACAACATAGAAATCTCTAATCAATTAAACAATATAAGATATTGCTTATAAAACGAACTATGATACTTACCAGAGACTCAACAGGGTGACTTGCGGCACTGTTACATAACTCGGCACCCTCCCGCAAAGTTTAATAGAACCAGAACAAGTTGAAAGCAAATCGCCTTCCAATATCGCATCCAAGTTATAAGCAAATCAAGTCACCCAGATGGATTCCTCTTTTATGAACAAGTGACATAAAGTTGCTTTAAGATAAATCACTTTGTGGCAGAATACTTGACCTTCAAGTTTTGCTTAAACAGTAGAGTCCCACTTGCCCTGCATTAGAAACAAAAAGATGATTAAAGGAACATCAGAACAAGGGGGAAATTTTCACGCATCAATGCCAACCCTACATCATAATTTCACCACACAATTCCAAAATAGGAATGCTTCTAATCGAACTCACACAATCTCCATCCACCTCATTACTTCAACCACAATCTACAAATTCTGTAACTCACCAACTAAGCAACAGAGAGAATATTTCATTCCCACTCACAGAATGCAGATCTCCAATCCATGACCCCAAATACCCCAAAAAACTCAGTCCACCACCATCATGCAAACAACTATTAACTAGCATAATCACAAAAATAGCTTCAATTGATAAACAAATAGAGAAACACACATTTAAAGAGAAGCATGCAAAAAAGGAAACTGAAGAATTAATGAAACCCAAATCGAAAAGAGACCAACATTCAAAAATAAGAGATCACCTCAAGTCAGTGGATTGGCATCAAGGACTGAAGAATTCCAGAGCCCCCAGCAAGCCCAAGGCACCTTCATGTAAACTCCAAGAAACCCAGGAAGAGGAAACACAGGGAAAAGACAAGGGTCAGTAAAAAACCATATAAATATATAATATAATATTATGGCAGGAGATTAGAATAAGAACAAAGGGGGCTGACGGGTACTTTGCGTATGGCCGTTGGAAGGAGAAGAGGTTCCTAGATTTTCATCAGACTGGAGACTTCGATCTCTGCTGGGCCACAGAGAGCAGAGAGAGCTCGCGCACAGAGAGAGAGAGAGAGAGAGAGAGAGGAGAGATCCTGAGATGAGAAAATCTCTTAACAGGAACAAAATGACTCTCCTGATGAGAACAATGACAGCAAAATTGTCAACATCCGGTCTTATTCTCTGCATTTCACACACCCCTCTCTTCCTGTCTTTTTTTTTTTTTTCTTTTTTTAAAAAAAAATTGAGATTTGTCACAGCAGTTACCCCACTCTCCCAATCCCAAAATTGAAAGGGAAAAAAAAAAAAAAACTAAAAACAACTGGCTTTTTAATTTCTCAATCTTTTATTTTATTTATTAGTATACTGTTGCCATCAGTGAACACTGACCAATCGGTAAGGAGGAAGATAGGGGAGATGAAGAAGAAAAAGGGAGTCGACGCTGTTCTCTCTCGCGGATGAAAACAGACAGACATACAGACAAATTTTCTCTCTGAGTCACGAAAGAAGGCCTCCTTTCGATCGATTTTGAATATCAAAAATTAAACTAGTATACTGCCGTTATGGATGAAAAACCGATCAATTTGTGAGGAGGAGGAGAGGGAGAGAAAGAAGAAAGAGAAAGAAGAAGGGGGAGCTGAGAGAGGAAGCAAAATGAGGAGCTCAACACTGCTCTCTCTCTCGCGCGCGATTGAATGCAGACAAACAAACGGATAGACAAAGTTTCTATATGAGCTACAGGAGAAAGCATCTCTTCGGCCTCTTAAGATTAAGCAATAATAAATTACTCGTATACGGCTCTGTCGGCGATGAAAACCGACCGACAGAACGGTAGAGACAGAGGTAGAAGAAAAAAAAGGGAGGAAGAAGAAGATGGTGGACGGAGGGGTGGGGGAAGAGGATGAGAAAGGGGAGGGGGAAGGAGAGGGTCTCTCTCGAGTGAAGACGGACAGACTGACAGCATGAAAGAATGAGAAGATAGAACCCTGTGTTCAGCGGGCTTTGATATACAGAAATAAAGTATTTTTAAGAGATTGTTAAATTAGGCGGGGAGTGGGGTCGACTGAGAGAGGCAGGGGGCGCGGTTTCTGAAATGATAATAGATAGTTGATGGGAATGCCCTTCAACTTGTACATAAATTACAATATGAACAAGTCACACACATCGCATTCTCACCCCCCAATTTGATTTGTTTACAATTAGATATGAGGTTACGTTGTTTTTGAAAGGGAGATTACCTTAATTAAAGATATATTAGCCCATGGAAATCTCCACTAGTGATGGATCAATGCCCCTGGGATGGGAAGAAAGAATTATCTAATTGTGCGCCGCCGAAAAGAGGAGAGTTGCACTGCAAGTTTAGACGAAGCCTGCGACGCTCTACAATGAACATTTAAATATATTGGAATTGGAAGGCTTATTTTTAGAGCAGACGGTTAATTTTATGATACATTTGCAAACACACTTGCACTTACAAATCCATTTGCAATTTTATGGCCCACTTATAAAGTCATTCGCAATGGTTTTTTATTAATAGATTATTTTTTAATATTAGATTAATTTTTTAAATATTACATTATTTTTTTCTTAGATTAAAATTTTCTTATTATTAGATTATTCTTTTGTGACTACTAGATTAATTTTTTTATTAGTACATTAATTTTTTTATTAGATTAATATTTTTTATTAGAAAAATTTCGCTATAACCGCTTACTTTTCTTCATAATTAGAAAAAAAAAAGTCCATCCCCTATTTTTATTTTTTATCCTTCCCTATCGCACCCGACGTTGCTCCCTTCAAATCTGATCCCGACGCAGAATAATTCACGGATCGACCTGCGTGGTCAGCTCACCGTGGGAGTTGAAAGGGGGCGGGAGACTCCACCTAGGGGTCTCAAGGGGTGGAGCCCCGGATCAATTTTTTTTTAAAATCGATCTTTTTGTAGATCTCGTTTGTTCATACTCGCGATAAGTTTTATTTGTGTTTGTGACCGATGTGGTTTTTAGATTTGAAAAACATTGGGCATTATTTGATGTCGGTGAACGAGAGTCTGCTGATGATGACAAAGCTGATATGAGGACTGCGACTCATGATCACAATCCTCAGTGAGGAATTTGACTATGGTCGCATTCTTTTATTAGAAGACTGCGACTATGATTACACTCCTTTTATTAATTGAAAATTAAGGCATTTTGCGAGGACTGTGATCATTGTTGCAGTCTCAATATAGGCTGAAAATTATTTTTTTGTAAGAAATGCGATCATGATCATAATCCTAATAAAGACTAAAAAACAAGGCATTTTGACAGGACTGAGATCATGGTCGCACTCCTATAAAGACTCAGAAACATGACATTTTTGTGAGGACTGCGATCATGATAGCAGTCCTATAAAGAATATCATGTTTCTGAGTCTTTATAAGAGTACGATCATGTTCGAAGTCCTATATATATATAAACACAAGTGAGTGGAGTAGAGTTGAGAGAAAATAGAGCAATCGCAAATACAGTAGAAATGTTTCGAGGTTCGAACAACTTGTTCTATGTTCCTGCCTTCACCGAAATGAAGAATTTCCACTAGCACGATTCCTCAACATCATCGAGGCCGTAACACTTACAAGTTCCTTCACTTATTCCGGTAAGAACTACAAACACAAGAACCCGCAAGCTCACTGAAGCTGCAATCTCCAAATACTCAATATAAGAAATGAAAACTTGTGATAAAAAATCCTTTACAACAAACAATGGACTTCTCACAAAAACAAGACTCCTATAGTGTAGATAGAGATGATGGCTAAACCTTGTAAGAAAACTTTGGATTTTGGAGTTGAAGCTCTTTTGAAAATACTTGAAATTTTTTCCTGAGGATGTAAGAATTTGTAGCAC
This sequence comes from Agave tequilana, assembly GCA_038442645.1. Taxonomy (NCBI): domain Eukaryota; kingdom Viridiplantae; phylum Streptophyta; class Magnoliopsida; order Asparagales; family Asparagaceae; genus Agave; species Agave tequilana. The sequence goes on along the minus strand of JAVJIF010006930.1, from coordinate 10,704 downwards.
AAAAAATAATGTCCCAAAAACTAGTTTTTAAAAACTTTTGCCAAAACAAAAAAAACTTGAAGAATAGGCTTGAAAATTTTGAAATTCTTTTATGAATAGATGTGAATGATTAAAGCTCAAAAACTATGCTGCTAGAGTCTTGAGTAGCACCCCTATTTATAAGTTTACTAAAAAAGGCTGTTAGAAAACTCAAAGCCATAAGATTAACACAAATTTCACGTTTTAGTTTGAATAAACAATAAACGGCTGTCGATGGGCCAAAAGTGTTGTTGACAGCTCAGAGTACAATGGCTCTAGTTTTAACCATTGCGAAGCTCACCTGTCGAGAGCCTAATAAGCCTATCGATAGCTGACTGATGCAATACAGTATCAGCTTTGGACAGCTAATGAGAGCTGCTGACAGTCAGCTCCAGAAAAACAGAAAACCTAACTTTTTGTAAAACCCTGTGGACAACTCCGTCTATAGGCCTATCGATGTCATCAAGGCTGTCGACAGCTCTGTTCAGCTGGATACAGAAAGAGCTAAAATCTTTAAAACAAGTTTCTTTAAACTTGTGTAAAACACAAAAACAAGTTAAGTAAAAAATTCAAATTATTTTGTTTAAACCACAACTTAAAATTAAAACTTTTGTTCTTAAAAATTAATATCAAACTTTTGTGTGTATAAGCTTGGGCAATCAAAACTAATCTACTTTACAAAAATTTAAACATCGTGACAAAGTAGAGTCTTCTTCTAGAAATAATCTTCTTCTTCATCTTGTCTTGATCAATCTTGATTCTTTTGAGTTAGACTCCTTGAGGACTTGATATGATCTTTATATTTGAGCTTTTGAATCAATACTACTTAGCTGCAAAACTTGACTTTGAGTCTCTTGTTGAAGTTAAACACTAAAGCATAATCTTGAATAAATTTGAAATCAAAGCAATAAAAAATTATTAGTATTATAATTACATGAGTTAATCATCGTCAAAACTAGAGTGATAAGCCTTTACGCCAACATGTTTGATATGGGGGAGTTGTAGTTAAATCCCCTTTTTCTTATTAGATTTTTTTAATTATTAGATTAATATTTTTATTAGATTAATCTTTTTATTATTATATTAATTTTTTATTATTAGATTAATTTTTTATTAGATTAAAGTTTTTTATTATTAGATTAATCTTTTTATTATTAGATTATTTTTTAATAGATTAAAGTTTTTATTATTAGATTAATATTTTTTATTAGTTACATATTAATTAAGTAAAGAGTTCTATTTTAAATTTAATTACTTGAAATGCATATTTATGTCATGTTTAGCAGATCTTGCGAGCTAACAGCCAAACAATAGAAAATGTATTCTCATTTTACTTTACAGTTGTACCAGGTACTACATTTAACAATATACTTTCTCACTTATATTTTCACATTACTAATCAAATACTTCAAAACTCACTTGTGTAAAATTTTTTACAACTGCAAAATGATTTCACTTACAACTCACACTTGCGATCACTTGCAAGCAACCAGACATACCCATTGTGTGAAATGAAAACTTTTAGATCAATGAGAGGAATCCAGTCTGCTCTCTCCAGAGGTGGTTTAACTTTCGAAATCGCACCACAAACCAAATTAGCAAGCAATCAAGGACATGTTATGGTCGATGCTAATTCTAGTCATGGAAAGTGAGTGAATATTGTTGGAGGTAATCAAGTTGGAGATGGTTAGATAAACAATAATTGCCATTGTTGATGATGTGTGCATTGCATGCTAGGGTTTCTTGGGAGGGCACGTTGCTTGTACTCATGGGCAAATGGGTTGCAAGAGATTTTAAGTCAATGATGAAATGAGGAGATCACACTGCATTTGATTGCCATGGGGGCCAGCAATAAAAACTCTATTTATAGTTCTTCTAGGTCACATCAAGGAGCTTATAGATGTGCATCTCTTTGTACAGGGGTCAATTTGTTTCTCAAATTTTGAGCTGACAAAAATAGTGCCGGTCCTCATGTCATAATTTGAAAAATATATTTGATTGTTAAAATATCACAACACATAAAAAATGACGTGGGTCTTTACATTTTCAGGCGGCGGACTCACTTTCTGCACAGTTGCAGATTTCAGCACAATTTGGACGGAAGTCAGTTGAATTTTTGAGCCATTCGGGGCCCACAAAAATTTTTCCATGAAAAGCTTTAGGGTCTGTTTGGTTGTTGTAATTGGCCGCAATTCATAAGTCGTAATTGGTAAACTCATTTATAATTGTAAATGAGTTACAGTCATGTAAATTTTACGGTATTTAAATAGTAATATAAAGTTCTAAGTGTAAAAGTGTAGTGTGTTTTAGGGTGTTTGGTTGCCTTAATGTGTAAGTCATAGGAAAAATTGACCACAAAATTAACTATTCGGTGATTTAAAAAATTTAAATATTGCAAATGAATACTAAAAAAAATTAAATATTAAAAAAATTAATATTAATATAAAAATAGTACAAATTTGTATGACTATAAAATTAACTGTAAGTGGGTTCTAAGTGAGTGGTAATTAGATTGCATAAGTCTTTTACGAATTAAAGCTCCAAACAAACACCGTAGCTGAGGAAAATTCTTGGCACACTAGAGGTACAATTACATGTACTCATAATAAATAAAGCCAAATGAAAAAAATGAGTTGAATTTAATTATTTAAATGATTAATCAGTGCTTGATGCAGTGATAAAGGGGAGGATCAACAAATGAGAAATTTAAAAGTTAAGCACAAAAAGGCACAAGAAAGGTACCTATTTCCCAAATATATAGATGCATAAAATTAGCATTTTGCAGATTAAAGATCATGGATCTGCAAAATTACTTTTCTTTATATCAGATTTATTATATGATAAACTGATCATTTGAACTGAATCTAAGAATCAGTTCACAGATACGTATCCAACACGAATATAACAAGCATCTACATACGTATACCGATACTCATACATATATGAAAATATGTGACATGTTTTGAAGAATCAATGCATGGATTCACATATGATAGATCACACAGTGACACATTTGAATAGTGATTTGTAGGATTTAGGGGCTGTTTGTTTCCCTGTAAAACACCGCAAAATCGTAAGTCGTAAAACCTCTTTTCCATTTTTCGCTATTTGTTTTGTTGCAAAACAACTTACAAAATACAACTCTAATTTCCCACTTGCAGTTACTACTGTTAAATTTGTGGTCATGTAAATCTCAATTTTACACTCATATTTTCTCACGTGCAATTGCTACAGCTAATTTTGTGGCCATATTAATTCCACTTGTAATACACTTGCAGTCGCAAAGCAGTTACTTGATAATCAATATAATTTAATATTATTAAATATTTAATATTTTTAATATTTTTAATAGTGTTTAATTTCTTATCTAATTAGTTTATTTTTGTATTTTTAGTTTTTTATTATTTTTAATATTGTTTTAATATTTAATATTTAATTATTTTAATTTAATATTATTATTTAATATTGTTATTTAATACTTTATTATTTAATTAATATTTACACCAATTTCTTAATATTTTATTTAGATTTAATATTTTATTAATATAACAATAATATGCTTTAATATAAAATTATTATATATTTAATTTATTTATTTCTTAATATAAATAATTACTTTATTAATATTATAATATACTTTAAAATTATATTAATATTTTATTATGTTAATATTGTAATAGTTCATTATAATAATATCATAATAATATTTTATCATTAAATTAAAAAATATATTTTACTTTGTTTATTTTATATTTTTATAATATTACAATATTATTATAATAAAATTTAAAATTATAATAATCTTAAGTATTTTATAATATTATAATATTATAACTATATTTTATTATTTTTCTTAAGATTTTTTTCTTATTTATGTTTTATTAGTATCCTTAAAATTTTATTAATGTTCTTTATATTTTCTTAAAATTTTATAATTATTTATTTAGTTAATATTTTAGTAATATTTTACTAATTTTACTAATATTTCATTAATATTATTGTTATAATTAAAATATTAAAATTATTAATATTTTGTCTCAAATTTATTAGTACAATTTAATTTTCAATAGTATATTTAATTTAATAGTATTTATAATATTTAAATCACTGCTACAGTTAATTTTGTGGCCAATTATTTCACTTACACTTTTAACTTACCAACCAAACACCGTAAAACACATATACTTTCTCATTCACACTTTCACTTTACCAACCAAACAACGTAAAACACAATATACTTTTCCATTTACAATTCATTTTACCAACCAAATACTGTAAAACATAATATATTTTCTCTGCTACAGTTCACTTTTTTCATTCTTATTTTACGCCTTACGACTTGTGACGTTTTACGGCGAAACAAACAGGCCCTTAATTGATAGTGTTTAAATAGGTATCATGTTGTTTTGTGGGACAAATTGACATGGCTATTAGGGGCTAATTTGTCTTATAAACAAGATATGTTATCAGCCATGCGTTTTCTTGCTTCCATACAAGTTACAGTGTTAGATTAGGTTTACATATATTGGGAAGTGATATGCTGGATACAGATCATATCTATTTTGATTTTATTAGATAGATGTCTGGGAACAATTCATTGCATTTGCAGTTTGCCAGTTGTGCTGGATCAAGTTTTCTGGTACAATGATTCATGTATGCATTTTGTTTTGTATACAATGGTGTCAAAAATATTGGCTGATTTGATATATATGTTAGATTTTAAGGATCAATTTGACAACTTATCAATATCACCGATCTAATTGGTCAGGTCGGTGAATATCAGGTGGGAGGTTTTCCGTTCAATAGAACGTTCCTTAATTACAGAATCATCTTTCAATTACTTTCCTTGATTAAACACCAATTAGATTGGTATAAGTCAGTCTCAATATACTGAATATCAGTATAACCTCTGTATAAAGAAAATTAATTCACTTATACAGTACATGGAGTGAGATACGCTTATAGCGATCTCCTTAAGACAATTACATCCCCCGCTACGGTGCTAACGGGTTATTGGACGCTGGTCTCCCAAGATACAACACTTCTTCACGGTATTTGAATAGCACAACCAAATTACCGTACGGTCGAACCGTAATTAACCAGTACCTTCACAGGATTATCAAAGCAACAGAATCAAGATAAATTTCAGGGAGAATATTTGTCTTTACTTTAGAGAAACACCCACTGTAGAGAAAGGAGGAAGATAGAAGAATATTCTTCTTAGGAAGTCACAGTTCAGACAACAATTCTATTAAAGAATCTATTAAATTTTCTGAGCCTTCTTTCAGAACGAATTTTCAGAATCTGTTGGAAGTCACTTCGGAATCCGAGTTGCAGAACTTTCACTTCCTGTTGGAAGTCACTTCTGAATCCGAGTTGCAGAATTCCCACTTCGGAATACAGAGGAAGGAATTTGATTTTCTTTTCTGTGTTGTTGTTTGTTGTTTTTGCTGTGTGTTTAAATGAGAGAAAAGGAGCGCTATTTATAGCGCTCCGGGAGGGGCAAATCCATCCATTCCCGACTGAATGGTTGCAACACCGTTCGCGGCGGTTTCTTGTCAGCCGTTGCGCTGTTTCGGTTCGGATCTGGATAGCGAAGTGAGTGCGATCTGCTGTACCCCTTACCCGTGAGACTGGTTCAAAAGGAACAGGACCGGGTAGCGAACTCGAACCCGCCGGCCGCCGCCGCACGCGTGCGTGTGGGCATTGTTTCCCTTAATGGCGTGCGAAAACTCCAAGTACCCAAAAGGCACACTCTTTATTCCCATTTTTCTCTATTTAAACACTTCAAATTTTCATCCATGGCTAATGTGAGACTAAATACTTTTAGCTATCTTTAGTACCCTTTTAGCTTTTAAATTAAGCAAACTTTAGACTTGAATATCTTATTCATTCAAAGTCGGAATTGAACATGTGAATATACCACGTTAATCCCCAATGGAAGGAGAACACACTCCAACCATTATCCAATTGATTCTATCAATGGATCTCGCCGTAATTCAACTCAAAGATTCACATTTGATTCTTCATATTTCCCAACAATATATCGGCAATATTGAATTGAATTATGAGGTACATGATATGTAACATAATAGAGCTGATATTGTTGATATGTAACGATATTGCAGATAATGACGATATTGATACCAAAAACTATTGCCCGATGCTTGATATCGATATTTTAAACTATGATTTTAATATTTTAAAGAAACATTCCTTTAGATGGGCTACAATAATATAATCTCTACTATTTAGTGGTGACGAATTTCTCAAAAAAAATAACAAAACTTTATATATTTTTATTTTAATTACACCTGTATTTGCACGTACCAAAAAAAACTAGTGTATTATAAGCGGTGATAAAAAGTGAATGAAGGTCAAGAAAGGAGTAAGAAAATAAATTAAAATAATTTCAAATTAAGTCTCTTAATAAGTTTGTCATAGTTTTCAACGCAATTTTGTGTACATTTCTTTGTGGAAAGAGAGTAATAGTTGGAAGTCTTTGCATACTTTTTTCCCTTTTTCTTTTTGGGCACTTTTTTAAGTTTTTCAACTCAAGTAGGCCTCCACAATGTTGAAAGCTCAAATCACCATGAGCTACCTTTTCGAAAAGTAAAAGACATCTAATCTGTGGCATTTGATAGCTCTACTTCATACATCCTTGCCTTTTTCTTTGCATAAAGCTAGCATCTACCCTGAATCTGATCAAAATCTTATTTTTTTCCCTCGAATAAATGATGAATTCAAATTGCAAGCATGTGCATTAATTATTACAAACGGTAAACTTGAAGGTAACACACAGGGTCGGCCCTAGCTCAAGGCGACCAGGGCGACCGCCCAGGGCCCAAAATCTAATGGGGGCTGAAACTTTATTTAAGCTTATATTATAAGATATTTAAAAAATTAAATGAAATAATTTCTATTTCCTATGCAGACATGCAGAGCATGCAATGACCACATGAGGACAGAGGCGCCTCTTTCACTTCCCCAACCCGTTCACTTTTCAGTAGTCTCTCGCTATGTAACACCTCATTATAGAAATACGTACTTAGATACATATTCAGATTTTTTCATTGTACTTTTCGATTTACTTCTCGTATTCGTTTTTGTTTTATAATTATCGATGTGATTGTTTTACATCTGATCCAGATTCTTGGACTCAGAGTCAGTTCGAGTCTGAAGCGGGAACCTGATCCCAGTATATTGCTCGATTTAGTCTATCTGATAGTCAAATTTGACCAATTTCAGCTTCAAACAATGTTTTTCAATATTTTAGATTTTTCATGATTTTCTGAAATTTTTCTGAATTAAATTACAAAATCTCCAAAACCAGTGTTGATCGGTGCTGCTGATCGATTTTCGGATTTTTAATTTACAAACAGAGTTGAATTTATTCTCGAATTTTTAATTTACAAATAGAGTTGAATTTTTAGAAACTGCTTTTACATTATTTCTTAGAATCACATTTTCTATCTAAATCCATTTTGGGAATTTTTTTGAATTTATCAAAATTCGGCCGAACCCGTGTTGACCAGTATCGCCAATTGATTTTAAGATATTTATTTTGAAAATCGGAATAAATTTCTGAAATCTTATTTCACCAGATATCTTAAAATAAAATTTATTATTTTATAAATTTTTGGAGATCTTTTCGAGTTACTTTATTTTCGGGGCTTTTCTAGTATTTTTAGGATTTTCTCAGATTTCGAAGTTTTTCCTAGATGATTTTCTTTTTCTATTTTCTAATTTTTCTCCTCCACTTATTCATTTCCTTTTTCCCAAATTTTCTCCATCACACGATAAATATCTCAAAATATCTGCACTCTACTTTTTCTCTCTTCTCATTTATAACGAGTACCTCAGCTCGTACCCTGATGTGGACCTCAGTCCCGCATCTGGGCTCAATTAAGCTTAACACGGACTTTGCCCAATGAGACGCAGATCTCATTTTTACCAACCACACACACACACACACACAGAGACTTGTGTCCTTCCAAAAGGATTTGAGACCGAATCCTTCTCACTCAAATATCAACATCCGACATTCGAATATAAGATCCAATCTGTTGAAGTTGATCTATATTATTTCAAGTATCTATAAATCAAAAATCAAGTGTTTTGAATACTTTTTGCCATGCATCAAGTAGGGAAAAAACGGACGGCCTAAATAGTGAGTTGGTTAGTTTAACGGTGTAGAACATTTGAAACCCAACAAAATTGGCTTGTAGGGGTTTTTAAATGTTTAGATCATAATGAAATGGCCGGATAATTTGTATGTCTAAAGACATAGATCTAACCAATGTTGACACTCTAAAAAAGACAAGATTCCTAACTGGCCTGGACAATGTCTAACTTATTGACATCTACAAAAGACAAGTGACAGATAAGCCGACGACCAGTTCTTCACCCATTTAAGAGGGGACTATCAATAACTTGGACTTTACTGATCCAGTAAAGCAGACAGTAAGCTAAGAAAAGCTCGTGAGAAGGCCCAGACAGGTCCAAAGACACTAAGTTAGCTCAACACTTAGTCTCGCACGAGCCTACGAGATAAGTCTCGCATAAGAAGCCAAAGCTGCTTAGCATCGCAGGAAGCTCCTTCACAGTCTCGCTGCGAGCTAACTTACAATTTCGCACAGAAATGTTCATTAACTCCGCAAAGAGTTAGCTTCGTTCGAAGCTCCATGCAGTGGCGCAAAAGGGTAATTGGTAGCTTCATCACAAAGTTATCCAGCTCCGCTAAAGAGCTTTCTTCTAACTTCGCCAGATGCTTCTCCTAACTCCGCTATGAGCTCAACGCGGCAGCTCCGCTGCGGATATTTTATAGTCATTTTTGACCAATCAAATCTCTAGATGAGATCAAATCTAATTAAGATCGAATCTAATTGAGATCAAATTTGACAGTTGCTTGCCATAATCTTTTGACTCACCCAATCAGGTGAGAAGATTGGGGAAGATCTCTTAATCAGTTAAAGGGATATCTTTCATAAAAGGATTTCTCCTAATTAATTGAAGAGATAAAGGGAATATTCCTCATTTAGCGTCCTGCGCTACTTCGCAAAAGCGGTTTCTAACCTCGCGGCAAGGCTACTTTCCAGATACAAAATAGATTGACATAGCCCATCATAGGCAAAGGGAAAAGAGGACAGACGGACCGAGACCCCCCCGAAGAGAGGACCACCGGCGGACAAGAAAGCGAAAGCCAACAAGAGATCTATTCTCTTACTTCTAAGAATTCAGAGAACTACTTCTCTAATCAGGGTGCTAATACCCTAAGATCTTCCTCCCTCTCAAGGAATCTCCGGAACCAAGCGAGAAGGAATTCCCAAGCGGAGGCAGCTCGAGAAGTAACAAGAGGGTTCTACCGACCTTCTGTTCTCCGATTTTTCGAACCAGACGAGAAGGGATCCCATCAGGCAGCAGTCCAATTGTCTGATTGATGCATCGTCAAAGGGATAAAGTGATCGCGCGCTGATCAGATTCCTACCGGTACACTTCCCCAGAAATCTTAGAGAAGATATACCTGTAATCTTCTTCTGGCAAAGAATTACTTATAATTTCGCCCCTCGATCCTTTTTTTTGTAAGTTTTCCCACTGCAAAATCAATGGAAAACAAGATGGCGACTTCACTGGGGATTTCATTCTCCACTCCTGAGAATCAAGTGTCGTAAATGCGACGATCAGACCTCTAGGTCTATTACTGAAACACCGGTCATTCGCTCTGGCTAAAAGAAGTTCGAACTGTTGGCCCGGAGGCCTTCCTCTCTAGTTTTGATGATGATTAACTTATGTAGTTATGTTTACTAATAATCTTGTGATTTTAGTTTCAGATCATGTAACAAGATATTAGTTGGTGATTGCTTCAAAAAGAGGAGTTTGGAAGCCTTCACTTAGTGATTCCAGGGCCCGAGCATCAAGATCATACATAGCCTTACTCGTTGGATCACGGAGTTTGGACCGAGTCGACTTGAAGATGAAGATCGTCAAGAAGACTTAGGTATTCATAGTTTAGTGTGTTTTAGATCCATGTGTAAAGATAAGAATAGTTGATATGCTCAAGTACACAACACACACGTTTTATGTTTGGATATTGGTTTTTCGGTTTTGGTTTAACCAATATTTGTTTTTCATGATAGATTGATCAAAACAAGTTTAATTGGTTTATGTATAGTAGATTCATTCTATACATGCATGCTTAACTTTTAAACAAACTTATTTTGACTATCCTATTCATGTATTGAAAAATCAAAGTTTGATAAAATACATGTTTTGGTTTTTGATAAAAATGTTATAACACAAAAATAGTTCATATGCTTGATATTTGAGTTAAAATGTTTATCACAAGTTTATATATCAATGCAAAATGATAAAACTATTTTTGGGGATTTTTAGAAAAGATAAAAGAATTTTTAGAATTATTTTTAACCCCAGTTTCTGACCCAAAACTGTGGCTGACAGGCCAGGTCGGCCGACCGCACGGCCGACCGCACCAAGGGCCGGTCGACCGTACTGTCGACCGACGTGCACAGAGCTGTGCACGTCTGGCAGCACAGTGGGACGGCCGACCGACCGGTCGACCGGACCAGAGAGCTCTGCTCTCTGTATCTGGGCGGTCGACCGGGCGGTCGACCGGGTTGCTCCAACGGTCATATTTTTGACCGTTGGCGGTCGACCGGCCGGTCGACC